>JBCJFD010000018.1:0-454353 GCA_039654745.1 Houttuynia cordata | reverse complement strand
GCTTTCTCATTTATTATTTCTTATTGCTTCAGGAAAATCTTAATCCCATATTCTTAAAGCTGTATTACAAGTGCTTTGTTTGGATTCAAATCCATTTTTCGATAGGTGTTTGAAATCGAGGAAAGGTAACTTTTATTGTGAAGAACTCTTTCCTCCCTTTATTGTTAAAAGGTTGCGTATGCCTGTGGATAAAAATGTGCCATTAAACGGTGATTACTTTTGGCCAAGGTTTTGATGCTTGATTCCCTCTTTATTGGTGCGTCTGTAGGTGACTCGACTACATTAAATGAAGGCCGCCTTATAGTGAATCTACATGATTTAGTTTTTGGACAGTAAGGACCAATTTTTTTACACAACTCATAAACCCCTCATAAAAGGAGGTTAATTTTATTTGGAGCATCCTATGGCTCCTCTTTATGAGTTGAGGCACCAATTTCGCCATGGTATACTATTATAGAACACAGAATCAGTCCATTCTGTGTGACTGAACGGCTTAGCACCATCTCTTTTTCATTTTCAATGTTCGAGCAAATAGTCACTAATATATGCTTCAGATGTATTATATGTCAGCTCTTTTCTTCTTTGCCTTTATATCTTACCTCCTTTTTGTGTATACAAATGGTTAATTACAAGAAATAAACATCTTGCTTACATAGCGGGTGTGCACATAATTGAAAGAAATCAGTCTATAGTTGTAACGTCTCTAAATTTGTATATAGAAATTTTTTTAGAAGACCCAACTAGTTGAGTTTCCTGTTAGACGATGGTGAGATAAACTTGAAAGGAGAATGATGTGGGAAGAATCTTAAGCCCTGTTTGGTAGCCCTTTAAGGGCTGGATTCTTAAAGAATTCAGCTTCTTTTTTCCAAAAGAAGCTAGCTTCACTTCTTGTAATGGCACATTGTGTAATTTTAAAAAAAGGACAAGGGCATTTTCAAAGCAAAAGCATGGTTTCACTTATTGAAACCGCATTTTTCCTTTAAAAATGCCCTTGTCTTTTTTTCAAAATTACACACCCTGCCATGAAGCCCTAAATTCATTCTTAAAATCTGCTTCTTCTCAACCAAACACCTTATTTACTATTCTTAACTTCATCTGGGATATCCTAATTTCCTACTCCTAAAAGTCCTAACCAAAGAGAGCGTTATAGTTAGAACCATCCCTAATTTGTAGTGACTAGATATTCATGAACTGGAATTGACTGTACCTACTGCAAGTAGGTTTGAACCGTTCCTAATTAATAGAACTAGATATGCGTGGACTAGGAAAGAATCCTATTAGACTAGGAAACCTGATCGGCAGTGATTCCTTTTAGATGCTCAAGATCAACTTATTAGGGATTCTATAGCATCTCTTTGGGTCGGATTGGAGTTGGGATAGACTTAAGAAGATAATTGTATAGGGTGGATTTATATAGACGCTGTTAGATAGACTCAAGAAGAGAATTGGGTAGCTTGGAATTTCTAAGACGCATAGGGATAGACTTGGGTAGTGAATTGTATAGCATCAATTATGGCCAAGTTGGAGTTGTCTAAGAAGTGGATTAGCATGGGCAATGGGTGATGGCGATCCCAACACTACTAGGAGTAGGATGCTTTGGACGCCTCTATAAGAGGAGCAGAGCTGGCTCTCTTTTTTCTTCACTCGCACTCGACGCAAATCTCTCTCTCTCAAATCCTTCTTTCCTTCTCTCTCTCTCTCTCTCCCTGCTGGTCCGACCAGAGCAACGACGAAGGAGGAGCTTGGGATGGTAGAAGCAAGGCTGAAACAAGAGTTTTCGAAGGACAATTCTAGGTGGGATGCTTTTACACAATTCCCTACCTGTAGTTGCAGTTTTATGTTTCTTTTGTGCTGGCCACTGACTGTTTGAAGTATTACTCCCTGTTCTGAGTTATTTTTTATTGCAAGTTTGCACTTCTATGACTTCATGCGTCTGCACATTTATTTAGAAGTCTTTGTTTGACTTACATATGCGTAGAAGAATCTTTGTTCATCGTTTAGAGCAGTTACAGTGATCGGCTAAGGCCACATATGTCTGGTATGATGTTAGAATGCTTTTGAACTAATGCAAAAGCCAGAAACCGTGAGTCATGCTTGCTGCATTCTTTCCTAAACCATGCAATTGCTATCTGATATTAGTTGCCCCAATTCATATGGGAATATTTAAATACATCGCTTATTTGTACAAATCCTAATTCTCTATTTATTTGCATGAGAATTGTCAGAACCCTTTGTTTCGTTGTTGTGTCTTCCAGATCAGCTATATAATACATAGTCCTATCGAACCATGCTTGTGACCTATTTATTTATTTATTATACAAGCCTTATTATATATTTTGTAGGACTAGAACCTCATATTTTACCGCCGGTTCCAGATATTTGTCTAAACCTTTTACTTTATTATTTCAGCCTACTATATATGATATCCAACATGAGATATCCTATTATACTTTGTATTATTATAATATGATTATGCTGGCCATGACCTTGCTATTAGATCTAGAAAATTGTCACTTTTTTTACTTTCTTGTCTTTTCTGCATATCCGATGAATACCAAGTCTTAATTCGTATCTTTGCAACCTTATTGTTAAACATTGATATGCAGTGTCACCTTTAGTTTTCCCTTAGATTTTTGCTTAATTCAATTGCATGTGTTTCTTCATTGTTTTGCATTCAATTCTTCTAGTAGTTCTATCCATATTAGGATTGGCTAGAATTAGAAAAATATGTTTTCATCGTTACCAAGGGTTGTTTTCTCAGGAATTAGCACACGTTCTTGATCTCTGCTTGCTTGAGTTATCGTCTTTCCTTGTTACGTTATTCAACTTGGAAGTATTTGTAGTATTGGTCTGTGCACAAAGAAGAATTAAGGTGAGATCTTTATTGAGGAGTTCCATAAATATTGTTGTTTTTCTCTTTGTATGAATGTTGAATTGTTGAATCATAGTACGCTCACCTCAAAGCCTTGACCGCGACTTAGACCCATGTGGTCTCCGTGATTATGGG
The DNA here is from genome assembly GCA_039654745.1 of Houttuynia cordata. Classification (NCBI taxonomy): domain Eukaryota; kingdom Viridiplantae; phylum Streptophyta; class Magnoliopsida; order Piperales; family Saururaceae; genus Houttuynia; species Houttuynia cordata. The sequence continues at coordinate 451,346 of JBCJFD010000018.1, read as the reverse complement.
AGGTCGTTCCCAATTTATTCGAGGCACCCCACACACATAATTAGGTTGTTAGGCATCATGGTAGGCCTATTCAATCTCTGACGATTGTGTCCATGACCACTAATGGTCCCCACGTATCTAGACTCATGGCAGGGACTTAGGGGGCCCCTAGAGGTGCATGGGCTAAGTTGATCGTGTGATAGTCGATTATTTGAGAGCAGAAATTCATTTACTCATAGCATTGTTTTATGTGTTTCATGTTATGGAGTCCGATTGTTTCACTTAGGATGTTAGCAATTCCTGGCGCTAGACCTGAAATGTCTATTGGTTGATCTATGTCTTGTTGGCAGTTCGTGTTATTGCATTTGACTATTCTGTTATTCGTGTTTTATCCTCTTACAATATTATTAAATTTCTTACTTCGTTTCTATTGTGGTTTTACGTTCTACTGAATATTTTTAAGAATATTCGTACATCTTTTGATGCAGGTTTAGTAACAGATTCAGAGTAGAGGGTAGCGAGTTAGAGTTGAGCATAACAAAGACGTTCGAAGTATATATATATATATCTGATCATTATTAGAACTGATGTGAGGTTATTATCTTTCATTTTGGATTTATTTACAAATAGTCTATCCTTACATACTTTTATTATAATAGCGTGCTTCAAGTCTTCGGCATTTAAAAATATATACTCCGATCGGGCTGGAAATTTGGGGCGTGATAATAGTTTATTTATTTAGCCAGCCGCATGTATAGTGGTATAAGCGTCTTTCTGTCAGGCTTTGAGCTCCACACTGAAAAGGCACTTGAACACTTCATCCATCTCTTCGTCATTTGTGGGAAGTGGCGGTCAATCACATCTTTCAGGGTTTCCGTTCTGTTGACCCATTCCAGCCCCTTCTCAGTGTAAGTATTGGAATTGAAGTTAGTAGTGAAGAAACGATCTGCTTCCAGTCTCCTGCATAACGTATGCTCAAGGATCACTTTTCATTGAAATATTTTCATTTTAATTTCCATTCTTGAAGCCTTTTTTAGTTTTTTGTATTTTTGTGAGATAGTCTATTTTTTTTATCCTTTGCATGACCAATAATTCACATTTACCTGGATGCTATCAGCAGGAAAATGAAGAACGCAGTCTCACTGATAGCAAATCCCTTTATCTTCTTCTCTGCTTGGAGCCCAACTAAAAGATCAAGCTTCTCAACATCATCGCTGTAAACCTCACGCAATGTGGTGATGGCTTCTTTGTCGTCTGTCAAGTCTTCCCATCTGCTAATAGGAGCCATAAGTAAGTTCCTTCTGAACTCGTTATATCTAGCTACTTTCCTCTCTCTATCCCTGTACACTGACAAGTTTAAGTAGCTTCCGGTAGTCAGTAAATCTAACATATTCTGGTAGAGTGATTTGAGAGGAAAATGATGTGAATTCAAACACGCATACACTCTAGTGCTGCCATGTCGATGGGGTCTGCTCTATCATGCCCGTCAATATCATGGGGAATAAGATCTCTCATCCACGAAGGGTAGTTCCAAAGTGAAAGTGCTCCACATGTTTGGTAGCCCATGGATACCATCATTTGCTCCATCCCTGTTTTTGAAAGCCGCTTCTCTCCTTCCTGCCCAATCATTTCCTTCATAGGGATCCTGAAATGTTAGGTTCACCAAAGTCATCAATCTGCCTTTTCGCAGCTAATGTGTTACACTTACATATTAATGCCAGAAGAGAGAAAGAGGTTATACTCTTCTACTATAAGAGGGCATTGTCCTGTTTCAGTCTCATCAGAGTCATTGTTTCTGAGGTGAAGCACGTCTGGTAGAAGCGAATGCATTCTGTAAACACTGACGAACTCTTCCGTCAAAGAGTAAGGCACTCCATGATTCCGCGGTCTCTTCAGACCCACTAACCCGCTAAGTATAGGCCCCAGTTTGTGACCAATGAGATCCTTGATTCCCTTCCCCAAAAATCCATACCTGTTGGATTCTCTTGTTATTTACCACAACACTGTAGCTTGAAAAGTAGCAAGAATCCTCGTCACAAAATGCAAAACCTGTAACCAAGCTTACCAATTGATTCGCATTCCAGCAAGAAGTGTATCGGTCTTAAGGAGCTCAACAGTCCAATCAATGGTGTGAATTTTGGCAATCACTGCTGATGTTATTAATCTGGCGTGCCGAAAGAGCTTCTCATCGTCAAAATGAGGATAATGTTCCTGGTAAGTATATGAAAACGTAACTTTAGAACTCGAATAATTGAATAAAATCCATAAATTCAGCAGGGCAAAGGGAAGCTTTGTTAGGAACTTAAAAAGTATTTACTACTGATTCTTTATGTCAAACATGTGATTTAAGAGATGATTAATGGGGCATAAAAAATCAGGAGTTCTTATTAATTACCTACTGATCATAAGCAAAATACTGTATTTGTTGAATTGAAGACCTTACTTTGAGCATATCACACACAGCATTGTGCTCTTTAACAAACAAGGACTGCAGGAGGGTGAAGCCTGCCCAGCAGTTGCGAACGTCACCCGAGATGGGAATCCCTTTGTTATCGTGTTGAAGAAGCCCGTCTTCAGCAATCTTCAGCTTTCCATCTTTTAAAGTTCGTACCCTCACCATTCCCTCCTTGTTGTTTCCATAGATGACGCTTCCATCCCTATCAGAAAATTGAGCTCTCTTTATATTTTCACTACATTGTGGCATGAAATAGGCGATGATTGGAATTAATTGAGTTATTACCACCAAGGAGTTCTTGTATTCAAGAAGCCATTCTTCACCTTTGAGTTTGGTCCTGTAAGCACTTCCTTACTCTTTTGAAATCTGAAGGACTTTAATGGGCAACCAGAAGCAAGTCCAGCCGGAGCACTAATTTCCACCTACAAATTTAAGAAGCATTTATATTTGATGGACATGAAAAAATTCTTCGGCATATCATATAACTTATTTTTTAGTATGATTGACAATGGCTGTAACCATCGGTTTGGCCCACCTGCTGTGTGTCTTCTAGATGATCAACCCAGTCGTGGATCATAAATTGTATCCATGAGCATGCAATCATGTTGAACTGCTCTCCGTTGCCAATAAATTCCTTTCTTGTTAAGAGCTTTGCAGCTACCACGGACGGATGTGGATCAAGCAACTGTAGCTCGGACATTCATAAATGTGCAAAAAACCAACTACCCAATTAGAATCGCCGTGAAGTCTAAAAATGTTTGAAGCGAAGCATAGCTTACAAACAGTAAATGTAAACAGTCTTATTTATAGCCATAAATATGTGCTGGCCTGGTCAAGTTAAAATTTATGACGTCCATCATACAAGCCACGTTAGTAATTGGATTGCTTTCTAAAGTCGGACATTTAAACTTATATATAAAGCTAAAAACATTGGTTTTTTCTTGTTGAACTCTTTGGTAACTTGAAAACATAGGTTGGCATAGTTACAATTGACAATTTCATACCCCGTATACGGAGCGTGCGGGTGGCATGTTTCGGCCAAAAATTGTGCCCTGGCTGCCGATACGATCATCAGTTGGGTCGTTGCAGCTCCCATTTGCTGTTCTGTAGCACAGTTTGTCTGTGTTGTATTCCCGGCCAACGCGTTCCTCCCCTACGTGAAGTAGGTTGTAACGTTGGTGCAGGTGCCTCCTCATTCCAAGATAGGCTAACCCCAGCAAAACTGGCAGTCTGTGCCAGCTCAAGAACCTATCCAACAAATGCACAATCTGCAAAACCCAGATGAAAATAAGGCTCAAAGTCGAGAGAGAGAGAGAGAGAGAGAGAGAGAGAGAGAGAGAGAGAGAGAGAGAGAGAGAGAGAGAGAGATATGATACTTACCAAGAAGATGAAGGAGTCGAGTATAGTCATCTCCTGTACGACTTGTTGAAGGTCTGGATGAATGAAGCTGAAGAGAAAGGATATCGCCATGGAGTCTGCTAGAAGGGAATGGGAGTCTGGGGACTATTCATAAGGTGGAGGAGAACCAGAATTTAAAGCTGGGCTGACCGAGAGGGTCCAGACTTCATGTGTTCATAAATGGCTGTTCTTCAAGCTATGCATGTTCCCAGTGAGTTAATGTTCACTATAACCGTCCAAGTGTACGGTGTAAACTATTAAATAAGTGGGTGGGACAATCTGCGGTTTGTAACTTTTTACTCACTGAATTAATGTTTTATGTGTAGTCACCTCGGGAAGTTCTGGAGGAAAGCCTTTTCTCTTTTCTTTTCTGGCCTTTAGGTAATTATGTTACTAATTCGCATTTGCAAGTTGTAACGTATTATGATAGATGATGCAACTACATCGACAGGATTCTCTGAAGTGTAAAATGAGAACTGTACACATGTCTGAAAATGATAATGATCCGACGAATCTGTCCAACAAAATCCTCCAATTCTATGTGGCTTGGTTGAACTGAGAAAAGTGATCCATGTGAGAAGGGAATGAATAATAAAACCATCACTTTTTTCCTATCTTGCCTACCCAAAAACAATATAGGTGTGTAAAAAAACAGGAGACAAATTGTGAGTTTTGTTGGTTAGATTTGTTAGGCGTTTAGCATCTGAATAGGAAAACTAATTTTAGTTTAACTTAATTGTTAGCATCTTAGTCGTGCTTACCTAACTGTATATATCTAGCAATTCCAAATTCCTAAGTGCACTTTGGATTTGTGAGGAAATGCTGTTTAACAACTAATCCTTGGTACTTTGCAAGATGAAGCGGAAAATTGAAATTTTTAACAACGAAAAACTAAATTATCGGTACTCTTAATAGCTGGCAACTGGTAAGCTGCAAATAACAAACTAGGTCGCCATTACTTTGAACCGTTATGCTTCTTAATATTGCATTTCAGATTGGTGGTACATGGATAATAAGTAAGCCGACAAGCAGAAGTTTTGACGTTGTGATTCGAGTCATAAGCATTGCAAAGGAAACATTTGATCATATTTTGCTTCATTTTACCGGACAAAAAAACTTCCATTCCGCTGCATAAATGTTTCTATGTGCGCACAGTTGTTGATTTTCTTTTTTGAAGATAGTCCATGTGAATTGGCTCAATTAAAAAATGGCCTAGTGTTGGCAACATATAAAATTTATGTATTTGGCATATTGTAACCATTTTAGCTAGACAATAAGCAAAGTGTTGATTTTAACTTGGCCTCCCTTGTTGTTACTAATATGTTCAATTTTGCACGTTTACTAGAAAAAAGTATACTGGTGCTCATTTTTTAAGAGAGGGTTAACATAACTTTAAACTTCTTGTATGATTACATTTTTCCTCAGCTATAATTGAATCGGAGATTTTGATTTCTACTCCTCCCTCCAACATATAATAATCGCTAGATTTGAAATGTGTATTTCATTTGGCTCAATAAAACTGGGTACTTAAAAAGCATCTCACAAGCTTCTTACAATCCAAAACTGTAAGAAGAAACAGAATTAGAATCAAATGAGTTAATTTATTAAAGACGAGCTCCCGCCCCCCTCTTCCGTGTTTTTGTTCCTGAGGGAGGAAAGTCAGCCAGCTAATGATAAATCCGTTTTTTCTCAAATGCAAACGCACTCCATTGGATGGAAGGAGTAACATTTTCCCCAAAGGTTACTATTATTATGAAATGGAGGGATCAGGACTTGGATTAATCAATGAGTTCGTGTCTTTCCTTCTTCAAGTCAATGCTTATGTATTCATTTCATTTGGAAAGCTAGGTGGCAGATTCTTGTTTTGCGAATAGAATCCCATTTGTGGAGGAAGAAGCTTCAGTAAGTTATACCTTATATTATCTCTTATGCCAAAAGTGAAGTGAATCTGGTTTTGTTATTTTTGGCACTTCTATGATATTTATGGTGAAAGTGAAGTGACAACTCCATACAAACTAAAACATCTTTCTGGATTTACAACTTCTTTTGTCTGCATAGAATACCCATAAAATTCAACACTAAAAATTTCACCTTCAGAGTGATGTTAGTTTGATGAAGCTACATATCAATATCTAACATTAGAAGAGGGATTTGATAAAGTCAACCATCTCCCTCATCAGAATTTTCATAGTTTCTGCTCAACGTATGAGAAACCATCTCATAAATAAGGTGTTGGAGTTGATTTCTGAGCATGTGGACTGTATCTGAACCATTTTTTTTTTAGTAGTTTGCAGCTATCTGTCTTAATCTCGCTTCTTAAATGTGTTCAACAACCTTTTGCTTTCATTTCATCGAAGATAACCAGCAATAATGGAAAATATATCTTTTTTTGCTCATGAAGATAATATTGGAAAATATTAAATAGATGCCAATTTTTGTCTATTGCCCAAAAATGTATTTTTTATCATTTACAGGGAAGGTAGGTTGCTGGTAATGTACTGATAGCAATGTTGAGTTTCTTAGAAACATTTAGTCAGTGTCAGGTCTTGTGGTCATGCCAGCAATCAGTTAATAATGCTAGCCTTCGATGAGCTCCTGTGAATTTTATGAAAAAATAAGCAGCAAATTTTTTTTAGGGACAAAAAGTTGCTGAAATTACAATGAAGAAATTACATAGAACATAGAGCTTCAAAATGTTTGTGGGACATAGCCTCAAAACATGTGGCGTGGGAAAAAGTTGAAATAAAAGTAGACAAGTAATTGGGATGGTTACCTTGGTTTTCTTGTAAAAGATCACTCCACATTTTGTATTCTAACAATGTGACATATAATTTTCAAAGGTGGAATTATAATTTCGAAGATGAAATTTAGTATCAAAGTTCGAGTCTCTACATTCTTTGTAATATGGGCTATTCTTCTACTCCATCCATGATTCATTTAAAAAAGGATGAGCTCCTCTTTTCTTTTTTTCTTCTCATGTCTCTTGTTTTCTTCTAAAAGTATCCATCATGCTCAATACTTGCCGTTTCTTTTCCTTTTATGAGATGCCTAAATTTGCCACTTGCCGGGATAAGGTGCTGTAAGAGGCTGGTTGCCCTATCCCTTCTAGTTTGGTCATCATAAGGACTGAGACACCTCTCATTATCAAAAAAAGAAGAAAACCACTTGCTACGGAAAAAAATTTCAGTGTATATAAGACACCAAGCTGTTCTTGTGTTTCACCATATACAGACGGACAGGTTAGCCACCATGACATGTAAATCGTGAAACACACGGCCAGCCTAGTGTTATATACACACTTAAAAATTTCTCTATGCTATGACTCCATCAACCATTCTTTCGGAAGGGAAAAATGGAATGAAACACGCATCATCTTCGTTGGATCAGAACTAGCGTAGTCACCTCATGAGGCCCATCCTTTGCATAAAAATGAAAGGAAAAGTCGTTGTCAATGACACGTGTTTGCTCATATTGATCTAGACCTTTAGATTGCTCTCCTTGTGGCCCATTCCAACGATTAATTTCGATGCTTGATTGCAAAGCCATCGAGAACTAGCATACATGCGTTCAAGGCAAAGGAGATTGGAAAGAGGGGATGAATAGTCTTAATTAAATTGTACGTGAGTCATGTCATACATTTAAGTAGACAAAGACATGTTCATGCTGAATAATGCCAGGCATCAAAATTGCGGAGATTACTGTAACTACTTTAGCATTGCAATTAAGGTAGCGACCTTGTTTTGGGCCATGCTGAAGACTATGATGAGAAAGATGTAAATGACGAAAAGATCACGATAAGCATCGAGAATTAATTCCATGCAAGTTGCCATGTTGCATAACATTGCATTAGTCTTCGTCTATGGACAGCTTTCCCATCTGAACGAAGCCAGTGGCAGCAACTGCATTGATAATTAATCCCTTTTCAGGGAAATAAAAGATCTCCAATGGCAAACTAACGTGATGTATCTAATCATCTTAATTACTTCAAGTTAGAGCCACGCTACTGAGCATTGAATTTAAAGAAACAAAGACTTGAAGAGCAATATTGCAATTGGCCAGGAATGTGATGGATCATTGGTCCAAGTGGCTGGAAGCAGGAAGTCCCACTCCTGCTTCCAGCCACTTGGGATGCTAGTTGCTACGCATCTCTATCTGCTCCATATGTGCTAATCATTTATTAATATTTGGGCAGCATAGTTTAGCATTCTTTTTATCGAGTTTAACCTGACCGGGCACCTTGAACAAAACCCCATGACCATAGGATGCTAAAGTAGTAAATACAAATGTCCATGCACTACTTTAGAACCCATGTCGAACTAGATTAAAGTATTCGTGCAGTTATATTCACTACTATGGGATTTTTTTTTGATACACACTACTATGGGATTTCAAGCACCCGCAATACGTCTCATACCATGCCCCAGACATGGTTCTTCTCAAGAAAACATATACCTTGCCTCATTTCAACTTCATTAACTTATCATTTAGACTACTTGGTGACAAATCTGTAAACATAATTACCTCTATCATGTTAAATTTATACGCTGCCTCGATGCCCTCTCCCATTGCTTGATGGATGTTAATAGGGTGGCTGACCGTATTGCTGCCTGGGCCCAATGATGGAGGGCTATGCTTACTTGGGAAGATTTCCAAGGGTTTCTGCTCCAAGGCTCCAAGCCTCCTTTTGTAGTATTAGGGGTAAAAAGTTCATTTTATTCCAATTTGCACTTCCACTAAGAACCAAATTAGGTTTTTGGAGATAAGAGAGTACGAAGGTGGGCGACATCGTGTAGGAAAAGATTTCAACCTTTCCATGATGAGAGTCATTGCTCAAATTTCATATCCATTTCAACAATTACATGATGAGAGTCATTTAAAGAACACATCCCCTCAATCATACCACACCATATCAGAATCTAAGCACAACAGGTCATTTGCATTATAAGATGAACGAAGTCGCCAATAGGTCTTTTAATGAGTCAAGCTGGTCCGTCGAGCAGAGCCAGCTCAGCTCGAATTAAGTTTCACTCAAACTTGATTTAACTTGACAAGTATAAACACATCTCGGCTCATCTCGAATGGAGCTCAAACTCAGCTCCAATAAAGCTCGAGGTTGAGCTTAGATGTAATTCACAACTAAATAAATGATATGGATATCATAATATATATTAATTAGTATTAGTTGGGCTGGATTTGAGCCTTTGTCGAGCTTGCAAACAAATATCTTACTCCTCCGTCCAGAGTTATTATTAACATCATTTTTCCCCGTGAACTAATTTTAGTTCATTTTGAAACACATCATTTAGTAATTATTTTCGGACGGAGGGAGTATATAAGATCAGGTTCCAACTTGGTCTTCAAATTCCCTACTCAAGTCGAGCTCGAGCATATAGGTCTGTACATTCGCTCTCAAGTCGAGCTTGAGATGTCAGTCCTTGATTCAGATTTTGAGCTCGAGCGAAGCCACACCAATACTCAGCTCAGCTCGTTACAGCCTTACAAGGCGGACACTGTTTATGAAGACCGAAACAAGTCACCATGGGCAGGCTTCTGTGGAAAGTGGTAGTGTGGAATGCATTTCCAAAAGCTCATCAATTAAGTCTCCTACCTTCCTCACATTACCAAAATTCTCATCGCTACATAATTTACCAAAAAGAGGATGAAATATCAGTACTCGAGATTGTTTACTCTATCTTACTTAGCATATCATAGAGAAGATAGCCACTGATCATCCATAATATGTTGGAACAAGAATCTGTTCATCGTTCATTGTAGTGCTTCTTCGATTCATGCAAAGATCATTGTATCCTGGGAGATGTTCAGCCAATCCTAACCACCGGTGGGACGCCGTAATTCAATCATCGCTCGACTTGATCTACTTCAAATTGATTTTTCATGTTTTCGGTAATTATAAGTCTAATTGATCACAATAGCATCGACTATGGACTATGGAGGCACAGAAATAACATGATCCACATCCACAAGTAAGAAAAGAATGAATGAATTCTTTTGTTCAGTTCACGATAATTACAATGAAACTATATTACCTAATAGTTACCTACTATGTACTACTACAGCCTACATGTATATAAGTACTTCAAACTCAAAAATGAAACCCGGACAGAACACCATTGGCTGACTCGACCAAGTGGAACGCAAGCAGGAGAATCGACGTCGGGACGCTGAGTGCCACCACAGCCGCCACCCCAATCGTCTGGCTGGGTCTGGCGCTCATCAAGAAGGCCTGCAACAGCCCCACCGCCTGGCACACCCCAGCCTCGTAGCTGGTGTAATAGCGCTTCTCCCAGTCAGCCCAATCCGACGGTGGTTCATAATTCGCCTCCAACATCTTCATCTCGTGGATCCGCTTCCGCAACTGGATCATGCTCTCGTCCACCAGTCGCCCTCCGTAAGTGTTCCACTCGTGGGCACCTTTCCCCGCCGCAGCCAACACCCTTCCTCTGCGCAGCTTCGGCTGCGGGCGACGAAGGCCGCCACCGCCAACCTTCGAACTAAATGGTCTCTCTGGGAGAGAGGGGAAGGAAGATCGGAGGCATTGTGTTGCTTCCATTACACCAATTGATGGTTTGTTATAGCTTAGGCAAGGAGAACGAAGCTTAAACAAATGTACTTGCGTGATGGTCTTGAACATGGGCATGGTTGAGTTGTGTGGCCTGCTTTTATAGGGGAGGAGAGGGCTGTTTAAGTCTAGTTTAAGATGGAAGTTGCGCGATTTACAAAAAAAAAAAGATGGAAGTTGCGCGTCTGATGCGTTGGAGGACAACAGCCTGAGGTGGCGTGGTGTGATGGCGACACCTGCTCTCAAGGAAGGGAAGAAGGAAGGTGCTGGCTTGCAACGGCCACGCTTCTCAAGGGGTCGGTGGATGTATTTTATATTTTTATTGCTTTGTTTTTGTAGTTAGGACGATATCTTAAGTTTCTATGTCAGGGCGGTGCAAACGGTCCGAAGGATTCCCTTAATCTAAGACTCGTTCTTTTTTGTAAACTAATCTAAGACTGCTGAAATAGTGGCAAATTAGGCTATCGATAATCATTGTCCCATAATTCAATTTCCTAAGTTTAAGCTGAATTATGCATAGTTCTATATACAAGTATACATGGTCCACACAATAAATAAGGGGCCTAATTGCTGTTTTGCAAAAAATTCAACCTTGTCAAGTAGATTTATGTATATAAAAAACCTTGACAAGTTGATAAAACGCGCTCTGATTCGTTGTACGCAGTTTAGCTTTCCATTTGCTTTCAAATCCCACTGCTATAAAATAGTTCACCAGATTAAGCAACATCCCCCTATTGATCAAAGTCACTATCATACAATTGAAATGACATGACATAAATCTTGTACGAAAGTTAGGCTTTAGGCGCGCATTTGGCTTTAATAAAGGACACAATCTTTAGCATTAATATGGCACTAGCTGGACATAGAATGGGAAAAATTGAACAATATTTTACACTGTTTACAGGTTTCTAAAGCACATAAGAACATCCGAGTCTTCACTATATACCTAATTGCCCAAAAGCTTATGAGCTTTCTAAGTTGCAGCAATAAACTTCATTCCATCGAGATATGGTTGCCTTTTTTCAGGAGAAAATGAAGGCATGTCGCGGTTCCTACCTGCATCTTGTTGGAGTTTTGAACAAAAAAAAGAGAAACATTGTGTTACCGGGCTGCTCTGTAAGCAATCATTACCTCATTATAGGGCAATCTTCGTTAGTTTTGATCATGTGCTAGCTGAAGAGGAGCGGCATCCTATTTGAGACTGCTCTCTTGCTAAAAAAATTCTCAAGGTTTTTATCCCAATCCAGAAAGTATAGCTAAGCATTAATTTCCTAACCAGCTAATAGCTAAAAAAATCCCCAAGCAACCATCCGTATACTTCTCATCAATAATGGATCGGCATAAGAAAGTGGCACGAACAAAGAGTGGCAAGTTAAGGGATTGAGCAAAAACGCACCTCTCTTGGAGCTGCAATCCCCTAGATCTCCTTAGGAGGAGGGTTAGGCTGAAAGCGGAAAGTGAATGCAAAAGAAGCGATGACGGGATGTTTGATGATGAAAAAAGCCGATTTGTTTGCCCAAGCTTGTTCAAGCTAAGAATTCGTTACAAAAAAAGAGATCATACAATTACCAAAAATGTGTTTTCTCATAGAAACAAGACTCAAGCCCTCTTTTCATTAAAAAAAAAAAAAAGAAGAAAACTCAAGCCCTCTTGTTGCCAATAAGGACTCAAGCTCTCTTCTTGTTCATGTTCTTGACAAGTTGCCCCATTTGGAACCTCCAATACAAAAAATAGCACATGCCCAGCCCCAACAGAACAAACACCCAAACAGCATCTCCTTCCCTCTCCTTCTCCCACTCAATCTCCTCAATACTGAACTCATCCCTGTCATTTCCCTTCATACCCTGATCAATCAGGCCATACAAGGCATACGCCCGGTCACCTTCCCTGGTCACTACACCCGTCGGATACCTCTCCTCGTCCAGGGACACTTCATCGTCAACCACAGCTTCAGCCCACGCATTGCTGCTCTTCAGCAGCCATGCGCGATGCTGCGCAATCACCACCGCCGACCCATCTCTCATCATAGCAATTCCGTTAGCCCCACTCAGCTCTTTTGGCAAAAGCACCAACCTCGCCGTCCCGTCGGTTGCGTCTACTTTGAAGAGCTTGCCTGTATTTGTCTGGACAGTAAGAAGGTAGCCGTTGTGCGCATAGGCGATTCCATTGAGCCCACACCAGCTGTAATAAGTTTTCCTGCACAAATAATCAATTTTATCATCAAAACAAATTCAACAATCAATCAAACAGATGGTGGACGATCCAATTCCTCAATGATTCGTAAAAAAGATCTCTTTTTGAAACTGCTAGTTAAAAAAGAACATACTGCGGGATGTCTCCTGGCTCGAAAATTGGAGATTTGGAGACGACGGTGACGGCTCCGGCGGTGTCAACCTTCCAGATGAGATTTGTCAATGAGCAGGTGACGAAGACGTTTCCGCTGGGATCTACCGCGACGCCATTCGCCACCTGAGAGCTGTCGTCGGACAGAAGCGAGAGGAAGAGGCGACGGCCGGATCGGAGGTCGTAGGCGGCAAGGGCGCTGTAGTATGGAGAGCGAAGGAGGGAGGAGACAACGGCGAGGATGCGCCCGCGGGGGGAGTCAACAGCGACGCCGAGGATGCCGAGGTTGTTGTGGGGGAGGTCGGAATCGGAGGGGACGAGGGTCTCGACGACGCCGGCGTCGGAGACGGAGTAGAGGGAGGGGCGGCGGGTGCTGCCGAGGAGGAAGTGCTGGGCGGAAGGGTCCCAGACGGCGGATTCGGGGAAGAGGTTGGGGGAGCGGAAGGTGATGTTATGGGGCTTGCGGGAGAGACAAGGGTCCACAAGGAGGAGGAGGAAGAAGAAGGTGATCGGGGTGGGGAGTGGAGAAGGCATAATTTGTGAAAGAGGAAGTAAGGTTGGATAATCACGAGTGGCACTGTGAATCAACCATATTTTCACCGAATGAAGCCAACTCAGCGAGGCGATGGCATCGGGGTCTCGGCCTCTCGGGGAACCGGATCCTGTGGTGAAGCTTCACCAGCGAGGCCGCTGGTGAAGCTTCACCAGCCGTCGATCATAAGGAATCGACGGCGCACACGGTTTCCTTGTGCGCTCGGCCAAAAGACACGCTTTTGGCTGAGCGCACATCATATCCGTGTGCGCCGTCGATTCCGTACGATCGACGGCTGGTGAAGCTTCACCAGAGGCCTCGCTGGTGAAGCTTCACCACAGGATCCGGACTCGCCTCTCGGGGCGTCAATCATTTTGTTCACTCTGCGAAATTGTGTTCTCCACCCCAATGTGAACCCCAGCCATACACATACGGTGGATGTCGGCTAAAAATGTAGGATGAGTAGTAGAATGTGTGAAGAATCGGAATTTAAATGCTGATTTATTACTTGAGAAAAAAAATTGTATGAAAAATGAGGAACTCGTTTGGACACGGGGTTTCAGATTCCTCTAAGATCCATTCGTAGTAACGCCAAATCAAAAGAATAAGACGAAGGAGATTCTTCAATTCTTATTAATTTTGGGTAGAATTGAACTTTTACGTATTTTTCATTCTTCTCGTATTCGCTATCCATTCAACCCCCCTCCCCCAAGCGGAATCATCCGTCCATTTGAAGAAGTGGACCTTCCTAGTGGTGGTCCCATCATCTATCACTGGTATGGTTCACATTTTATTGGACTCGGTTAGCATTGTAGCTAGTACTCGCTGTTGGTCAGCACCAAGCTTTAGAAAAGCTCGAGTTCATAGCACCTGCTCCCTCCATCCCAAGCAACATTCGAAAATGAGTTAAATTTATTTTCATATAAGGCCCACAATATTTCCAGCCTATGCTTATTCCTATACACATGCACGTTTATAAGGACCTATTGATTTGTAGGGCAAAACCAAGCATTTAACTTTTGATTGATAATTTTCTAAATGTCACTAGGCTTTTTTGGGCAAAGGGATGAAATTTTCTATATTACCTGCCCAATGAGCCCAGAATGCCATATTACCTGGTTTTTTCGAGCTCATGCCATATAACCTAGTTTTAAGACCTGATCTTCCTATTTTGCCCTCCTATCCAATATTTCATATATTTGCCCACCCTGAGCCGCGCATCATTTCACACAAGCTTCCCCCGCAATGATAATACGACGAGGAAGTTCACTTTCGAAAGCGAAGGCTTGTCGGTGGAGAGATGACATTATATGGCATGAATAAATATTTTCGACAACTTTTTCGGGTCATATGCCCTCTTCTACCCACGAGCAAGCAGAAGAAGTTCACCAGCGCGGCCCGAAAAAATACTTTCACAACCTCCTTATTATATTATAGAAGTAGTTTGACAACTTAGAATCATTTTTTTATTTACATGTTCTGAGAACGAAGAAAGTTAAAATTTTATGCCGAGAAGTACTTGTCGCCAAGTGGAAAACTACTCTTTGCAAATTTGTCATCCCTACCAGAAAGTATCCCAATGAATTTTAGATATCCTCATAGGGAGAAAGAGAAGAAAAGATATAGAAGAACGCAAAAAGAATGAGTGAAAACGAATTAGAAATGAGGGAGATAAGACGAGATTGAATGCTGCCTTCAAATCTTGTATTTAAATACACAATAGCACTGCTATCCTGTAATCGAGTACATGATAGTAAATCAAAATTCAACGAGGCATATCTCTCTCTTCTTATATATTTTTGCCCATTCTTTTTGCGTTCTTTTTTATTTTTTTCTCATCTTTTTCCCTATGAAGATATCCCAAAAATTATTTACACAACTTCTACTGCGGATGATGATTTTTTTGTGACTCTAATGTCATTATGTGTTCTTAACAATATTTCTTACTTTTGATCTTGGGGGGGGGGGGGGGGGGGGGTGACTGATAGTAATGAAAAAAATGGCATTTGGAAGTCCTCTTAAGTACGTAGGGATGGAACCGGGGCGGGTTTGGGTCTGGTATTGGCATACTCGGCCCCGGAACCATTTTAATTCTTCAAACCCAGAACCGTCCCAAACCCACCACGGGTCCAGTTTCAAGGACCCGAAACCGCCTCGGTACCCGAACTTGAAACCCGGACCCGCCCCGCCCTGGTACTATAACTTTTATAATTCTAATGTCATATACATTAAATTATTAACTCCTTTGATTTTTTTATTAATAATATATATATTCATAAAAATCAAAACCATTTAAATCAAGAGATACAAGTGCTTTCACCCCAAAAAAATATTTATAAATAAATAAATACGAGTCCGAGTATATGATATATATATATATATATCATATACCCGGGTCGGGTCCGGGTTTTACATGAAAACCCGGACCCAACCCGACCCGATGGGTCGGTTCCACTTTCAATCCCGGAACCGGACCAATAAGGCCGGATTGGGTAAAAACCTGACCCAAGTTTCATCCCTATAAGTACGTAGGTAGGAAAGTGAAGCTGATGACCATTGACACACAAGTGAAATTCATAGATCTATTGATTCAAGTTGAACAAAGATTAGGATACAAGTCTACAATGGGTACCCTATCCCTCAAATATCTAGTTGTATCGACATCTTCATGCATACCATACGTCCTATGGGATGATGAAGATCTGAAAATTATCTTTAACATTCATAAGAAAGCAAAGAGGGAAGTGTCGGAGTTGTATGTGGAGAGGACTTTCAGTATCAATAAGGAGAGGATATCCCCATCAGATCAACTTATTCACTTAACATATGATGACCTTAAATCATCAGGAGGTAAAGAAAGGAAACAATCGGAGTTTGTATTTTGAACAAGGTAATAACACAATATCATATCATTGGTGACGCAACTCCGCAAGTTATCGTGTATTATATATACGACTACGTATCGTGTTGACGATGACACGATTATAAACAAGTCATGTGCACAATGACACGACTCAAAGTCACAATTGAAGGATATCGTGTGAGTGATTATACAATATTCTTACATTTCGTGTATTTATCTACACGATTCATATTGATATGCCATCTCTTCATATTTTGAAATTTAGGAAAAAGTAATGAAATTGTGAGAAAATTCACTATCCAGAAGGTTGGATCTAATATAGTATAAGGAGAAGAAGCAAAAATAGTAAATAAAGGGAATGAGAAATTTAAAAATGATGAACAATTTTCAAATGAAGGTGTTGATATATACAAAGAATTTATTGATACTGATAATCTATGGTCAGGGGATGAGTGGTTGTTACCTCTACACATACCTGAGTTGGATAGGGGACGCTTAGAAATTGATCAGTCTAAGTATGAAGAATTTCAAAATGTGGTTGTTACAAAATCATCCACTTGGAAAGGGAATAATGTTGTTGTATCTGATAACCAGGAATCGTTGATGCAAAGTTTATTCATATTGAAGAAGATGGAGGTTGGGATTGAGCACTGAGTATAATTTATACGAGAAGCTAGAGACACGCGAAGAGAAGGTGATGTTGAGCAGTAGTTTGTAAGCAACCGACTACGAGCCAACATTTCAAGATAACTCTTGTTGATTTGGTAATAAAGAGGAGATCGGCCAGTTATAGTGTGGTTGATGAGAACAATGATACATTTGCTACAAAGTGTAAGGAAAATTAGTGCAATTGGTATATTCAGGCGTCAAATAAATCAGGCGCTATTAGCATCACAAGGAGGGAGGTTGAGCATACATGTGACATAAAGCTGAGAACAAAATATCATCATTTAGCTTCGCAAATGTGGATTACAAAGAAATGTTATTGCCTACATAAGGAGTCGAATATTATCACACACAAGAATATCATAAGGTGCATTAAGAAACATTGGGGCATCACGTCAACTATAAGAAAGCATGACGGGCGAAAGAATATTTATCAAAGTTGATTGATGGCAATCCAGACTATTTATATCTCATTTTGCCCACATACAACAAGGAATTAAAAAACCTAATCTAGGAACTTATGTAGTTATAGAAAAGTCTTCTGATATACATGAAATAGAGTTAGACAGATACATGTATCTTGGATGTTTGGTCCCGTTACATGAGTTTTCAAAAGTTTACTTAGGCATCTCTTAACTGTAGATGGAATATTCTTAAAAAAGTATCACGGGTCTATTGAATATTGATTGCTACAACCATTTATGATGTGCATTGCATGTGCCGTTATTGAAGCAGAGACAAGAAATATTTGATAAGTTGAAGAATAATAATTAATTATAGTCGTGTCATTGTAACGATATGCAGGATCGTGTCCTCGATGACATGATAGTAGTGCATATCGTGTTCACAATGACACGACACGATATGCAGGAGACATGGCTCGCACACATATGTGTGAGGGTGAGCCGATTCACACGAGCTATCGAATTTTGATCGATGGCCCTAAGAGCAGGTGATGATTCATATTATCTATTCTCTTATTTGACATCCTCCATACAATCGAAACCTGATGGCTTAACGTGACTTGGCTCACGCTGCCGTGAGTTTTGATCTGCGTGAGCCGTGTGTCATGTAAACAGGACTTTTTTTATTAGGATACATATCATTGATCGATCGATCCAGCATAACCTACCAATAACTAGCCGGAAAACGATATTTGTACATCAGATTTTCTACACATTTCCGTACACAGCTGATGCGTATCACTGCCCAAACTGGCCCTCCTTAACCTGATGGATACACCGACGATATGGGTGCGTTTGGAAGCAGAAAATAAAACAGGGTGAAAATTTTCTTGGGTGAAAATTTTCAAGGCTGATAGTTGACGTATGTTTGGAAGTTGAAAATTAACATAGGTGACAGGTGACAAGTTTCACTCTGTTTTAAGATTTGCTGATTTCTGTTTGGGAGCATGAAAATAAATCAGACTGCTTTACGTTTGGGAAGCACTGTGAGAAACACCAAGTCAAGGCATAAATCTACCGAAAATATCCCTTGCTAATATATCATTTGCCTTCCCATATCCCCAATGCGGTAGGGTTCTGCGGCTAGAGACGCCGGATGGGAGCCAGGCTCATCGTGTAATCGAATATTCGTTATCCACATCACGCTGTGGGCATCTATCGTGACCCCAATTACTCGATTTCGTTTCTCAGTGAGTAATCGATTACTCGATTTATGTGCCCATCGTCTAGTCCGCTCTTGAAAACCCATCTCTATCGTGTAATCGTGATGTCGAAGTACTTGGTCAATGTGTAATCGGTTACTCGGTCTCCACCTCATCGCGTGGGCATATATCGTGGTTTCGATTACTCGATCTCGAGCCTGATCGAGTAATCGATTACTCGTTATCAGAGGTAAATGTGTAATCGATTATTCGCTTTCGCGACCGCCACGTCAAACGTCTCATATTGGCTGAGTGCCGTGTGCCCTTCATCGTGTCATTATGCAAGGGTGCCGAGTAACTCAACGCACGTGTCAGAGTGCATGCCGGACCCGTCACCCCCGTCTCCTCCTTTCCCAAATTGAGATCGTCCTTCACCCAATTATACATTTCCCGTTTCTGGAGCTTCATCGCCACTGCGCAACTGCGACTACTCGGTTCGCGATTCCACTTTCCGGCGGCAGCGGGGTTCCATATAGGCACCGGCGGAGTTAGGCCTCGAGTCGATTTAAAGCCGGTCGATCTGCAGGGTATCCCTCCTCAGGCCGTCAGGTTATCGTCGTGTAATCGGTGCCTCCTAAGACACATCCACCCACCAGTAAGATTTAAAAATCCGACCTTTGTTTTTTTTTTTTTTTTTGGGTCCGATGGCACGATTGCGCTCGCATATCGTGTCACTGGATCCCGATGCTTTCATTATCCTAACCTGATTTCAAATCCCACCCAAATGTGCGTTCCCAGACTAGATGAATCCACCGCCAAATCCCACCCAAGAGAAGCGATCTTCGCAGTCCCCGAGGAAGTATAACGCGAGGCCAAGCCTTCGAACCCAGTGTACACCCGGCGCTCTCACCAAGTCTCTACAAGTTGCAGAGCGTTACCCACACTGCATGGACCTATTGAAAGAGACTGCTTTTCATTTGTTATTCGAATGCCGTCATGTAGTTGTGGCTAGAAATTTGCTTGATGTGTTGTTGGACTGTTGGGATGAGCGTCTGATGGTGTTCAACATAAGGACTAGAAGGTTATCCTTCACTGAGCAGGATGTTGCCCTCATCACTGGGTTACGGGCATCTGGTGAGATTGTTAATTGGAAATCCCCTGACGGTAAACTGCTGGCCCCGGAAGGATCATTCTACCGTAAGTACTTCTCCACACGGAGACCGGATAGGCAATCCATTGAAGAAATACTTGATAAATGTCTGCGGGGGGTAGCAGATCTTTCAGATGATGACATGGTTCGTATGATCGTCCTCCACATGTTTTCAACCACGCTCTTCACACAATCGTCAAGAACAGTCCCTACAAAACTATGCGACTATCTGGACGACCTCTCCCAACTGTCCAAGTATAATTGGCCGGCAGCCATCCATAAAATGCTTGTCTCGAAAATGTCACATTCATCTAGATGTTTGCAGTCTAGATCTTCCGGAGAGACGAGTAGTGGCGGCACTCTGGCAGGAGCCGCGTATGTCTTACAGGTGAGTCCTTATATTCAGCTTATATTGTAATTGATAACTCGATTCACGTAGATTTCGTCACATCGAGTACTTGATGGTAGTGGATATCGTCCCCTCGATTACTCGATATGCATCTCTACCGTGTAATCGATTACTCGATGCTTCTGTATCATGACATTGGACCATATGCATCTATACCTTGTAATCGATTACTCGATGCCGTCTACTCGATTAGTCGACCATTCTGGAGATCGTGTAGTCAATTACGCGGTAGGTTCCTCTATCGTGTACTCAATTACTCGATAGTGTTCACTATCGCGTCCTCGATGACTCGGTATCATTGTATATATACACCTTTAGTGATTTGCTGATTTCTGTTCTCATTCTGCAGATATGGTTCTTCGAGCACACCAATCTGTTTCAATCCACTATGGGTCCATGTAGTCCAAGAGTGAGAAGGTGGCCGGGAGCTGGGGTGCCGGTGGATGAAGCAAATAAGGGAATCCAAATCCATCACCGATTTCGACCGTATTACCTTCACATATTGGAGACGTTGAATGTCGAAACCGATGTCGTTGATGTCATATCCCCATTACCGGAAGAGTCATCTCTCATCCCCCTCCACCAACCTCAACCTCCCACGTCACCGAGGTCGACACAGTCGTCAACTGTCCACCATCATGTCACTTCCCTTCAGGGTGTTCTGGAGGGGATTAATTCCCTCCTTAATGTCGCCCTCGAACAGAGCGATATGATGGAAAATCGAGGCTTCAGAGTCCCTCAGATTATTGAGGGTATTCAAACCATGCAGAAATGGAATCACACAGTTAGAAGCCTAGTTGACAAACTGGGCGATGCCGTACCAGTAGCTCCCCGCCAACCACCCCAGCAGGTTCATCCGCCCCAGCGTGTCGGCCGAAAGCAGCCACACCCCGTACGAGGTGAGTCAATACGAATGGGGTCAACAACAACGACAGTGCCAGCACATGTTTGTCAGTCCCCCCCTGCGATGCCGGCCGCGTCGCCCGAAATGGACCAGCCGGCTGTGTCACCCCGGCCTGAGGCAGAGCGGCCTCCAACCGAATCGCCTATACCTCCGGCCATTCCTAACCGCCACAAGGTGGCCGCCCACAAGACAACAAAATCAGGTAATTTCCCTATCACCAGCCCGATATCTAATTCGTCATATATATGCCAATCAAGTACTCAATTACTCGATATATGTCTCCATCGTATAATTGATGACTCGATAGATCTGTCAATCGTATAATCGCGTGTACGATAGAGGTGCCCTTCGTGTATTCGATTACACGATGGCATGTCTATCGTAGTGAAACGTTATACATTCCTCTAACTGTTAATCCTCATGTCCGTCATTTGCCTTTTGCATCTTTGTAGCAAGTAGGGCACAAAGGACTTGCGCGGAGGCAGCGCCACCGTCGGTTTTGCCAAAGTTGACGCGCGGGAATGCTCAACTTGTACATAGGTTCCTCCAACAGTTACGCGCTGAGGTTGAAGACGAACCTGCCCCCACTTCTGCCTTCCCACCCGGTCCTCCAGTGCCGAAAGGTAAACGAAGGCGATTAGTTAAGGCATTCCCCGATCTACCGACCCCTCCAGCAGCGGTGCGACCTGCTGAGACCCGGCCGTCTGATGAGAAGGGTGACGATACGCACCTTCGCAGAAAGGGAAAGGAGCAAGTAATGGAGGCTGAAACAGCAGAGGTTCGTCCTACGACCGACGTACCCACCGACTACGTTGGAACTGATATATGCTTCGAAATGGATGTTTTGTCGCCTAAAGATCGAAAGACGATTATGCATTGGATGAGGCACCCAAGGGAGAAGTATCCGACTGATTCATATACGATCACGACTACTTAAGTTTGCTGCGGACCGAGGAAATAAACTATACGGTACATGCACATTATGCTAATTTAATCGATGGTATTTCGTTGATCGTTATACTTGATGGTTGTTTTAATAAAATACATGCAGGTCATTGATGCGTTCTTTGAATTGCTCCGGAAGAGGCAACAGATGAACAGTGATGTATTGATGTATCCATACTGCTTCTTTGGAGGAATCATGGCTACTAAATATATTGAACTCGTAAGTGTGTGACCGCAACTTATTTTTACATGGTTCTGTCGGCAATCATCTAATATATATACTTCTCATCTCATATTTCATTCTTATGTAGGAGTTCATGCCCAAAGCTGATAATAAACAGCTTATAGATAAGTTGGTCAATAGCCTGCTGAAGGGAATCGACAGGAAAATGACGTATGCCTTCTTCCCAATTCACATAAGCACCCATTACTGCTTGCTGATTCTACACTTCCCCACCCTACGGTGGCGCTTCTACAATCCTCTTACCGGCCATCCAGCGACGCATCCACACCATAAGCTGGCTGCCGATCGTGTAGTTGCCTGCCTGGGTAAGATCCTCTCAACCCACTTCAAGATGAAGGGAGCTGACGGCTGGTTTATGTCCCAAATAAGGGATGCACCCTTCCAACGTAATTCCGCAGACTGCGGAATTTACGTAATGATGTACGCAGCACAGTTGGCGTCGGGGGTCGTCAAACCAGTTTTCGATCAGACGGCCATAACAATGCTCTATCGGCCGATGATCGCGGCAGTCCTGTTAAGGGGAAGTATCGAGAGGGAATTTGACGACGTAGCAGCAGAAGGTATACAGGACATCGCATTGGCCGCTAAAAGATCGTAGTGTACTAGAAAATGCGAAACTACTGTAATTTCCGTAAGGATATGTTCATTACTTGACATATATAGACATTGCAATGTACCTACTCAGAGATTCATGTACATAATGATAGATTCATGTATTAATACTTGCCCTTACATGATTTGCAATTCCTTCAAATAGATCATCACGTCGATGTCTCGACAAATTAGCTTATTGTGAACACGAATGCTCGATATGCAAGGGAAGTACCACTGTCGTGCCTGCGATGACTCGAATAAAGAGCTTATCGTGATCTCGATTGCTCGATGTGGATCCAGGCAAGGACCACGATCATCACGTCGATGACTCGATAGATTAGCTTATCGTGAACACGATTGCTCGATATGCAAGGGAAGTACCACTATCGTGCCTGCGATGACTCGAATAAAGAGCTTATCGTGATCTCGATTGCTCGATGTGGATCCAGGCAAGGACCACGATCATCACGTCGATGACTCGACAGATTAGCTTATCGTGAACACGATTGCTCGATATGCAAGGGAAGTACCATGGCAGAAAGAAGTAAATTGCACTCATTTACCTTCGACGACGTGGCTGACTCGCCGGTGGATCAGGGGGGATATGTAGGGAGTTCCCGATCTCATCCCGGATTCGATCTCGCAGCTGAACCATTACTCCATCATCTGGCCCCGACCATTCCCCGGCATGACTACTAGAAGGATGATTGTCAGATGGTTCTTCTATCAATCGGAAACCTTCATCTGTTTCGTACGCGGGCAGCAACCAATCTCTCATGTCAGAATCAGTGGCACTATTGTGTTGCTCGTGAATGAAGTTGTGCAACGCGGCACAAGCATACACAAACTTTGCTTGCATCTCAATTGGATAAGGGGGCATGTTTTCCATAATGTGCCAACGTTTTTTGAATGCCCCAAAGGCACGCTCAATTATATTCCGGAGCGACGCATGTATGTAGTTGTACATCTCATGCCTTCCAGTTGGCCGTCGTTGTTGGAAAGAAGCAACATGATACCTGTGGCCTTGCCCCTTGTAAGGACCGACGAAACCTAGCTTGTTCGCATATCCTGCGTCAACCGCGTAGTACTTGCCTGGCGGTGGTCGTGGGAAAGAAGAATTGTCGTCTTCTAATACTGAGTCGAGAATTCGCTGATCATGGGCGGACCCCTCCCACCCTGTGACGACATAAGTGAAACGCATGCTGAAATCGCACACACACATGACATTTTGTGTAGTGACCTTTTGTTTACCCCTGTATGCGTTTGACACGTCCGACTTCACCTTCGCCATAACATGCGTGCCATCTATTGCACCAACGCAATCTTTGAAATATGGATAAAATTTTCTATTATTCCGAATGTAAGAAGGCATGTGATTGAGTGGAACCATGGTGGAGATTCTAGCATGGAACCATTGCTCTAACGTGGTGAACACCTTATACACATACCGATGTATGGTCTCTTCTGAGTGGGAAAATTCATGCCCCAACTTACGAACAGATGTACCGTGACCCATTAGCTGACAAAATATCATGAGTTGTTGTTCAACAGATGCGCCTCGACTATCTTCCAGACCGGATGCTCTAGCCTGTATACATAATTCAACGAACGTCTGTTTGTTCATACGACATACGTCCCTGCACATTCGATCATTCGTGACAGTATATAACATGTCACGTACCAACTCCTCTCCCTTGTGGCGATGTGGGTGAACAACATTACGAGATGGATGATTTGATAAATATTCCATAGCAATGGCACACTGCTTAACTATTGCAGCATCCTCATCGTCGTCGCCAAAATACCTCCACCTCTAGAAAGT
The DNA here is from genome assembly GCA_039654745.1 of Houttuynia cordata. Lineage (NCBI taxonomy): Eukaryota > Viridiplantae > Streptophyta > Magnoliopsida > Piperales > Saururaceae > Houttuynia > Houttuynia cordata. Next base: position 426,856 of record JBCJFD010000018.1, on the reverse strand, counting down.
GAGATTAACGAAATGAACATACTACTGCTTGACAAAAAATAAATTTTAAAACTGCTGAAATGAACATTAAATCTAGGCTTACCAGAGGATCCATGTGTTCCCTAACCAGGAAGTATCAAACAATACTCGTGTAATCAAAATGTGGGGGAGTACACGACAGCCTTCGGGTGTCTATCGTCAATGCGAGTACACGATAGACTCCATTACCGTGGTCGGCGGAGGAAAGGTAGAAGACATAACTAACTAACGAGGTGCACATAGAAGATGTATATATAAGCATTCCCGTCCTCACATGCAAACAGTAGGAGAGAAGGCAATAATGACATGGAGACACTCATTCACCACACACTCATGGCCTACATATAGGTCAGAGGAGTCACATGCATATAGTACCATAAAGGACAAATAATCACATGGAGCATAGTAGGGAGGAAAAAAAATATTAGTTCAACCCACAGGAAGGGCACAAATGCATAGAGGTCAGAGGAGTCACATGTATACAGTACCATAAAGGACAATAATCACATGGAGAATAGGTGGGAGGAAAAAAAAAATAGTTCAACCCACACGAAGTCCACAAATGCATAAAGTGGATACCATCTTATGCAACAGTAATAAAATGACAAGTTTCTTCAAATCTAGATGGGCGGTTTCTTCCCACTCCAAAGGTTCTTCAACCACTGCTCAGCAAAAAATTCATCGTCTTCTAGAGCCAGCCACAGATGTCTATTAGTCTCCGTCGAGAATAATGTCATTGCAAAACTGTACATTGGGTTAGATGGGTCATATCCAGGGAGGCGGCGTAGTAAACGAAGACATTTGTTGATTTCATCAATCTGTACTTGCTTATCAGTGACCTTCGCCTCGGCCAGCATACGATCGTGCTTCTCGGCAAGCGCATTTCTTGCCATCATAGCGTCAGACAGCGACTGGAAGCCGGTAGATATCTCGGAAGAGGAGTAAGTCTTCCTCTTCGAAGTCTGACGCTGGGCACCAGGGGTAGGAGGGGTAGGCCTGAGGGGATCACTGGTGGCGTGTGGAGGCATCTGTAGGGGAGTTTGGGAAGCAGGAGAGTCAGCGTTCGGAGGCTCCTACAAACAAGAACATGGAATGTTATTATCACACAAAATGTAACCCAGATACAATGACAAGATACAAAGCGGATGATGGGATAACAGTAACGAGGTTTCATGTTTGTGCACCTGAGATTGGTTGCAAGTAGGACGTACTGAGGGGCCAGGGCCGATCGGGCTTCCTTGGATATCACTATCAAGGAGGTGCGAGAAATCACGAGGGTATGTGTTATCTCCCATATCCTCTCCCAAGAACTGATCAAATTCATTGGGAAGCATCCTAAGGTGATCCTCATCGATACCGTGTGAACTATCCGGTGGCAGCTGTGCACTGGGGGGAACCACCTTTTTTGGCCTTCCATTATAAGCCTGCCTTCCAGTAGCATGGTTACCATCGAATATTATCGATAATAGACCCTCCATCTCTCTCGAGTATCCCCAAGACTTCAATCTCATGGCCTTCGGGTGTCTCTGCGGCAGAAGGACATGAGAGTTGGAATGGCAATGAAACATTTTTGCGGAAAAAATTGGGTGACGATACGCACCTGTCTAAAAATATTCCAAAAATCAGGATTTCCGGAGGTATAGGTTTGGGTTGCTTCGTTATACCCACAACCAGTGTACTCTGACATCCACTTCCATGCATTGTAGAGGTACCTAGTCTTGTCATAGTGACTGCGTATTTTTTCTTCATTCACAATTATACCCTTCTTCGCCAACTCTGGGCTTACATAGTCGTATCCTCCGGGTTGAAGACCCTTCCCCTTACGAAATCCGGCCATAAGTGCTTCGGCATACGCTGCGATAAATGCATAGTGCTCTTCCTTGTTCCACTCAACCTGTTTGACATACTTTGATCTCTTGGCTGGGCTTGCCATCTATACCACAAAAGCAAAAGCATATGAGAAGAGAGATGTTGACGTAATCAAGAACCACATGGAAATCGAGTTATCGAGTAACTGGGTATAAGGAAGACACAGATCGAGTAATCGAGTACTTGATCCTTCCATGGACCGTGAACCCGATTACTCGATCGTCATACATGTCACGATAAAATGACATGGAAATCGAATAATCGAGTCATCGGGTACACGATAGCCAGAAATATCGAGTAAGCGATTACTCGCTTTATGTGTGTACCGTGAACCCGATAACTCGATCTCGAGCCATCTACGACGTCTATTCACGATACACACATGGAAATCGAGTAATCGAGGAATCGGGTATAAGGAAGACACAGATCGAGTAATCGAGTATGCGAGAACTTCATACGTCGATGACCGTGGACCCGATATCATCATACACGTCACGATAAAATGACATGGAACTCGAATAATCGAGTCATCGGGTACACGATAGACACATATATCGAGTAATCGATTACTCGATTTATGTGTGTACCGTGAATCCGAGCACAAATCGTTAACCACATGGATATCGAGTAATCGGGTATAAGGAAGACACAGATCGAGTAATCGAGTACGTGATCCTTCCATGTACCGTGGACCCGATTACTCGATCGTCATACACCTCGCGATAACCACAGAGTCTTCAAATAATCGAGTAATCGGGTACACGATAGACACATATATCGAGTAATCGAGTCCTCGATTAGTCGATTTCTGTGTGTACCGTGACCCCGATTACAGATCTCGATCCACGGATCACTTTCGCGTAATCGGGTACACAGTCCATGGATCTATCGAGTACTATATTACTCGAAAACTCGATTCCACCGGTGGCTGATCGGGAGAGTCCGATCGGCTCGACAAGAAGAAGTTTTTGATTAATAAATACGGAGATCGGGGAAGAGGTGAAAACAGATGACAGTAACAACTGTTACAATTGGCCTAAAGTAAGCAGATCGAGCACAAATCGTTACACGCAGAGGCAGTAAACCCGTCAACGAAATGTTCAAATTCGAAAAAATCAAACAATCAGGGCCGTGTGCTTACCGAGACGTCAATGACAAGGGACGGTCTTCGACGACGGTGCGGCGGCAGGAGATGCAAGAGGGAGGGAAAAATGGTTTATTGGGGGGCGGGGGAGTCGCGTGCGAAACGGTGGAAGGAAGATTCAAGGACGGGAGTGATGGCGGCTGGGATGAGAAAGAGCGATGAACGGAAGGAGAAAGGAAAAAAAACCCTAGGCAGCCCGTGATTTTTCGTCAGCCTGATGCTCACTCGAGTGAGAATCAGCCTTTCAGGGGTGAAAGGTGAAAATTTATCACCTTTCACCGTCAGGACCCACTATTCACACTTTCAGCTAAACAAACATAAATCAGGTGAAAGGTGAAAATTTTCACCTTTCACTGTCACCGACCATTTATCACTCTTTCAGCTTCCAAACGCTTTTCACCCTGAAAGGTGAAAATTTTCACCTTTCAGGCCTGAAATATGCTTTTTTTCACCCTGAAAGGTGCTTCCAAACGCACCCTTCGGGACAAAGTGAGTAGCATCAAATCTCGATACTGAGGTATAATTTGATTAGTTCACCAAAATCAACTTGAAAATGTCAGACTATCAACAGTTTCTGTAACATTGTTAAAAATAACATTGAAATTCGGTGACAATTGAGCAAATAAACGAAAAATGATATAAGAAAATATTGTTTTACAAAATAAAAGTAGAACAGATACTTTTTCAATTCTATTTTATCGGTGAGCATACCAGGAATAGTACAAGATTAGTCATTTACTTGCCTCTGCTAGGGTGTATGACAAATAGGCCGTTAGAATCATTAGTGCAATTTCCCGATCCGTGGAATGCCTGGGCATTTTCAGATGAATGAGATCGTGAGGTTACAAACATAATTAAAAAAATCCAATGATCGAACATTATTATATGCACAGCTTCCTCACATATTAGTATCTACAGAAATACGCATGGTATGAATATAATTTGAACACACCACACTCATGTACCTTGCAAAATATAGGGACTTGAGCGTGTATGCAGTCAACAATCCAACCTGGAAAGCGAAAACAACAAAGATTTAAATGCGAGTAATTGAACTAAAAGGTTGGACATACAAGAGCTGATGGTGCGGAGTAAAATCAACATGTCCGATCCCCATTTATAAATAGTATCTTTAGGAGAAAGTATTAATTGCATATCCACGGTGGAGCTTATTGCTTAGTAGTTCAGGGGTTTGGACTTCCTGCATATGTGCTTCAGCCAGGCTTCGGGTATTGTGCAATATAACAAATTAATCCACCACACATCTAATTTATCGTCAATCATCTCCCAGAAATAATGCAAATAATGAATGGAACAAGGGTCATCAGACGTCAAGCAAAAGTGCTACTGTTGGTTGTAAAGACTAGTAGTACATAATTTCAGTAGTAACAGAGATGCAGTCTTACAGCAACCCCAAGGAAGGTACTTGCTGAAAATAAGTAGAAGAAGTCCACAAGTACTGAAAATGCAGATCTGCTGTCAAATTGTAGCACATTCAGCTTTTGGATTGCATTGAAAAGAACAACAGATGTTGCATCATTCACCACTCCCTCCCCAAAAACTAAGCTGTACAGTAAAGGAGTCTCATCTTGATGCAAAACCTGCATAACATTGGCAAGATGTAATTAGTTTCTGCATTTACTAAAGGAAACAAAGAAGTAAAAACAAAAGGGAGATTAGAAACCTGTAGCGTACAGACGGTGTCAGTAGAGGAAAAGATGGTTCCAATAGCTGAATTCAGGGGGGAAAAGGAAATACACAACCACCGAAATATTGGTTAATATATTACCTATATGTCCATAAGGAGATAAACTTGTTCAACATAGTTAATTTGTATGCAAGGGTTAAATCCAACCTAAATAATCTCGGTGTGTAAGTCCAGTGAGTCCAATCTTTGGAAATATCCACCAACTGCCTATATCAGATGCAACAAGTCAGATATGTATCTACGTGTCGATATTAACCAATTAATTTTAATTGTTTGTTTAAGTTTTAGCAAGTTTTTGCTTCATAGTTCATAAAAGAAGGAAATGCAATCCTATGAATTGTTCAGTCTGTTTCGAAGTGTTCATATAGATGAGCACTAAAAGATTGCTACATATCTTTGGAGATACTCCGCAGCTTTAGGAGATATCCTCTCGTTTAATAGTGATAAGAATACGCAATTATTACATAGTCTAACATGACAAAACAGTTACTCCAAGAGAGGGAAAATCATGTGCATGTGTATCATCACATAAGGCATGTATGATCCAATTACAGTCTAGGCTTTATTTAACACATAACACCCTTTAAATTTAGTCAGTCTTTTATGTTATAGTATCTTCTAGTTATTTTATATAGTAATTAACGCCAAAAAAATCGTCTGCCCAAAACTTGATCAAGGAAGAAATAACCGAGCTTTTTTTTAGTATTACCTGCAGTAATTATGGCCGACGAAATTAAGACCCCCACAATGCCGAATGACATAATCACTGGAAAATTGCGAAAGAACTGTTTCTTCTTAACCTGAAATCTGAAAATTAATGATTGAGAAAGATGCGCAATATATGGAGACTATTATAGAAGGAAGTGATCGCAATTAATGTAACAGGACAACAGGTATATCGCAAAATGAATCGCACAACACTCACCCTGCATTAAAGATAATGGGCGGGAGGAGGTATATGAAGAACAATTCTTCGTTGAATCTCAGAATGTGGGAACTCTTTCCTTTGCTCAAAAGCAGAATTACAATCCCCGTGATGCAGCCCTGCAGCGAAAATAACGACTTGGTATAATGTCGTAATTATAAGGAAGTAACTACCAGCAGCGAACTGCTTTACATGTAGGTATGGGGTGATCATTGATCAGTAACATTCTAAAATTCTCTAGTAGCAAGCGGCAGCAATTTGCGTACAAACCAGTTTTTGGAGTAGAATAAACAATCAGCAAGAAGGCAACTAAACAGACAAATAATATAAAGGATAAAAAAAGAGCCAAAAAGCGCCATACATATATATCGAAGGGGAAACGATGAAAAGGAAGGAAGAGACCTACAATCAAGATGGAAGTAATGGATTCATTGACCCATCTATTCTCTCTAAGCAAGTGGCCAATGACGATGCAAACACAGAGAACCGCAACAAAGAGAGAGATGGAAGCGACGTGGGTATGGTCGGCGCTGTTGGATAGAAGCTCTAAGGACAAAGTAGACGCCATTGCCGGCATTCGCTTTTCTAGAGTGTCCTACAGAGGTTGGCGGTGGTGGTGGGGTGAGGATCTCAGCTCATATATGAACTGAAGTGAAGTGGCGAGAAAGGATAGCTATAACAACCTTCTGCCCTGAGTTTGAGATGGATAGGGATGGAGGGGGCAACCGTGTTCAGTCGGGAGTGTAGAGGAGGAGCGAAGCGGTCATTCTGTCTTGTGAGAGTATTTGTTTTGTTTGAGGAGTTCGGAGAGAGTGGAAGAGGGAGGGAGAAGCGGGACGGCTGCGTGGCGGGCTGCCTCTCTGCCATGCCGCGCGCTTAAGCGGCAACGTGGACCCGCGCAACTCGTAAGAGAGCGCTCTCGGAATGGACCCACGCCCCACGACGATTTCGGCCTTTCATTATCCACCATCCAATTTATGATTCGCTGCGGCGGTGCAAAATCATGCATGGGATCCATCCTTAAATGTTATTGTGTTCCTATTTTCTTCTCGAATAAAAAAGTCACTTGGATTTTGTGGGGTCCATGGGATCCAACTGTGCTCTTGAGCATCGAACGGTTTTAACTACAGGGTTTGTCATTTTTTCAAGTTTTTGAATTTTTTTTTGCTAAACGTACAATATATATTAGGCAAACACTAATAAGAACCACGCAGCCCAAAGACCAATAATAAGTCTTTGAATGGAATACTAATGAGCCAAAAGGTCTGAATGTTCCCACATTTCTCATTTTTCAAACTCTGTATCCTCCGATAACAAGTTTTTGAATGGAATACTATGAACGAAAAGGTCCGAATGTTCCCACATTTCTCATTTTTCGAACTTGACTTGAGGTAGGGATTTTTCCATATTACCTAGGCAATGAGCCCGGAATTTAGTTTTTCCGTGCTCATGTCATGTAATGTCACGCCCCGAATTTCAAAACCCTATTTAGAGCACGGAAGCACTATTCCCAATAATGGTCAAGAGGTCTAGAATCTGGGACGCGACCGAATACTCGATCAACTCTTCGTTCCCATTAACATAATATGAGATAAACGCAGGATCCAGAATGATTAACAATATCCACGTACTTGAATTTAAAATAACAAAATCAAAAGAACTACTACTTAATTTATTACACCACAAAATCCAACAGCAATAAAATAATATCTTTGGCACAGATGCCACACATGATAAAAGTTCAAAACAAATAGAACAGAGTCTTTCACAATTGAACTTTATCCTCCCAAAATCAGCAACAATTCATACCTGCTCCGCATTACTCTTGCTTAAATCCTGCATCAAAGAATGCATGAGTATTTCGAATGAAATACTCAGTAGGATGCCAAAACCCTACTGATAAAGGTATAGAAACAGTAGACTCCAGTGGGTACAAGATAAGGAGTATTATCAAATAATTCTGAAATAAGAAATGTGATCGTTTAAATATAAAACCCTTGCAAGTGCACAAGGCAATTGTACTACGGCGAGTATAGTAAGGGTTGTCGAACCTCAGGGACAGATTAATATTTTACCAAATTCAAGAGAAAATAGCAGTGTTGATTCTAGATTAAGAAAGCAATGAACTTTTAACTAAATTACTGGGATTCAATCAATATGGAGAATATCAAGGCAGAGAATCCACCACTAGACATGCAATTACTACTCTCAATTATTATTAAGCATAAGTTAATGTGATATGGTAATTCGTGTTCTTGATCGGACACACGAATTACTAATGAATTTACTAACGTTCTTGATCGGACACGAAAGTTCATCCACTATTGTGTAATCAATCCTATCCTTGATCGGGCATAGAATCAATCACAATTCTATTATAATGCAATTAATCTTATCCTTGATCGGGCATAAAATCAATCACAATATCTAATTCCATTCATAATCAATCAAGTCTATGGTCAATCACTCAAAAGAATACTCATGAAATCGCATTAAGCATGAATCATAATCAACTTTATAAAATTAAACTATCAAGAGTAGCAATACACATCTAGGGCTTCATCTAGCCTTGAATGAAAGTTTAGTTACACATAGAAAGAAAGAAAAGAAAAGCTTGTTTATGTAGATCCATCGTCATGAATCCTTCTTCCTCTTTGCTCCAAAAGACTCCTTCTTTTGCTCCTCTCTAGCCTCCAATAAAGCTCAAAAGTCTATTCTCTGGTCCTCAAAACGTTCTCTCATAAGGCCTATTTATAAGAGTGAAGGAAAACCACGAAGTCCCCTTCCAATTTCGAGTCGAAATAGGTCTTATTTCGGTTTACCGCACACTGCGATCGATCGCTCCGTATTGCCGATCGTTCGCCTACCGATCGATCACAATTCCTTCGTTATTTTCCTCTGATCGATCGCTTTGGCGATCGACGCCGTATGCTACCGATCGATCGTAGTTACTGTCTTGCGCGGATCAAAAATTCCAGTAGATACGATCGATCGTTTTGGTGCCGATCGATCGTTTTCTTCAATAATACTGTTTTGCGGCTTATGCGATCGATCGCGTTGTATGGCCGATCGATCGTACTTATTGTTCATAAACTTCACATGGGTATAACTTTCTGCTCCGAACTCCGAATTGTGCGTGGTTAGTGGCGTTGGAAAGCTGACTTCTTAAACTTTAATATGAAGCTTGAATCAGTTCCATCAGAGATGTGCACACGAAGTTATAATAATTTAACCATTTGAGTTATTTTTTGGCCTCATTTCTGTGTATTACTCTCGTTTCCTACAAAAACGAAAAACTATATTAAAGTAGCATTTATTCTAATCAAACACTAGCAGAAACATAAGTTTAGGAGATAATAAAATGCATTTTTCATGTGTAGATCAAAATGCAATAATCAACGTACCAGGATATCAACAACTCATGTTAAGAAATATGAAATCAGACTTCGAACAACTCATTTGAACGGATATCAATAACAATTAAAATAGACTTCAAACATACAGTGTGTAGAAATCATCAATTTCTGCTATCATATCAGTCCACTTCCCTTATGGACATCTATGCTAGAACATCCTAGAGGTTCTACAAAGGAATCCGGCCATGCGTCTAGGGATGCTGACCCCATCGGTGATTACGGGCACAATGGGCGGAGACCATGGAAAATCGTCTTGCCGATATATCGGTATCGAACACAAATCGATACACTAATACTACATAGTTTCGATATTTAGAAATTTTCCAAATATCGCCGATATATCGGCGATATATCGATTTCGGCCTGATATATCGGTTTCGGCCTGATATATCGGTATTTTTTGAATTAAAAATAATTTTTTAAAAAAAAATTTGATTTTTTTTTGAAAAAAAAAACTTTCATGTTTGTTTTCTATCATAATATGCATTTTTATGCATATTTTGAAATGTATTCTTTGTTTAAATTAGTATAACTCATTTTAGAAGTTAGATTGTGAAAATATACGGTAAAAACTAGTTTTTAATGACTGATATTTTTTTACACAATATCTCCGATATATCTTCGATATTTCGTCTCTTTGGCCGACCAATATTTTACCGATATCCGATACGACATTCCATGGTGGAGACTGCAGACCTTCTGTAATATCATACAGTCTAAAGTGCACACGTTGCCGTCAACGGCTGAACTACAGAGGTTCATCAAATATCTGAGATCATGGAGGATGTAGCAATGACTCTTGAGCATACTATGATTTCCACTTGAAGAGTTTTTATTAATTAATCTTGTGGAATAAATAGTTTACTGAGAACTGAATAAAATCTTACAATGACAGAGGCTGTATTAGTATCATTGAAAATTCTCAATATTCAAGAATGAACTTCCAAAGGAACACCATTGAGATTTCAATATCCCAAGGAGTAAACAATTCAATACATAGATGTGAAGTCAATGCTCCTCATCAACAACTGACTCACTAAGGAGTAACTGACATAATCACCTTCCCAGTTTCACCCAAACTTTACTCATCTAATAAATAGTAACTTTATTCATCTAATAAATTCGCTGTGCAAGGCCCTAGATAAGAATCTCCGAACCTGGCAATAATCCCTATAGGTTCAAGGCAATCTGATAATTAAGGTTTGAGAGTACAAACCCCAATAAAAAACTTCGAGACCACTTTTAACAGTAAAGCTGCCTAACGCGGAACCTTAACTCAATTGACTTGACTCCAACCCAATACATGACTCCAGAAGATTAAAATTTCTGAACTCAAAGCTATTCACATTTTTCTGATTTTTATTTAGATCTTAACTTATCTATAACTTTATATAATCACATGGTATTAAGTAATAGTAAGTTTTCCCCGGTTCACTGCACTGTTTTCTGCATAACAGTACACTTTCGACCTTCACAATAATTTTCACAGTTCATATTTAGCTCTGAAATTTTTACTGTAGACTACTCCGTGTCTACAATCCAACCCAACAGACGATGCATTTTTCTGATTTTTTAGTATTTAGTTATGAATTTTCTATGACCGACTGTCTGTGCAGGAAAACTACTGGCCGAGGCTTAATTATGTCAATTAACTTCCATATTATGTTACTTACATACTAATACTCATGTGTCCATGATATAATAGTTATTACACAGTCCCCTGATGGTATTATCATAATCATATCAGTAGGTAGATCCGCTGTTTTAATTACATATAGCAACCCAAATACAGTTTATGCACTCCAAAGTGAATAACTAATTTAATACCAATTAAGACCACTAAATTGGGACACTACCATGGAGCAAGAGTACAGATGACGCCCAAAAGAATGACTTCACACTGACCAGCAACAATACAACTCTGATTTCCTAAGAATGAGTGATCACATAACCCTTTAGCATCATCATTTTACAAGTAATTACCCCAATCGACCACAATCGGCTTAATACAATCCATCGGTACCAAAACAAATGAGACAACAATATATGGACAGCAATTCCAAAAGCAATTAAGATGCATAATCAAGTATGTCAATGCTGGATAGTAGAGATATGATCTTATCTAGGCCATTGCACAATGAATTGAATACGATAGTGTGACACGATCCGTATAATAGTAACTTTACTCATCTAATAAATTCGCTGTGCAAGGCCCTAGATAAGAATCTCCGAACCTGGCAATAATCCCTATAGGTTCAAGGCAATCTGATAATTAAGGTTTGAGAGTACAAACCCTAATAAAAAACTTCGAGACCACTTTTAACAGTAAAGCTGCCTAACGCGGAACCTTAACTCAATTGACTTGACTCCAACCCAATACATGACTCCAGAAGATTAAAATTTCTGAACTCAAAGCTATTCACATTTTTCTGATTTTTATTTAGATCTTAACTTATCTATAACTTTATATAATCACATGGTATTAAGTAATAGTAAGTTTTCCCCGGTTCACTGCACTGTTTTCTGCATAACAGTACACTTTCGACCTTCACAATAATTTTCACAGTTCATATTTAGCTCTGAAATTTTTACTGTAGACTACTCCGTGTCTACAATCCAACCCAACAGAGGATGCATTTTTCTGATTTTTTAGTATTTAGTTATGAATTTTCTATGACTGACTGTCTGTGCAGGAAAACTACTGGCCGAGGCTTAATTATGTCAATTAACTTCCATATTATGTTACTTACATACTAATACTCATATGTCCATGATATAATAGTTATTACACAGTCCCCTGATGGTATTATCATAATCATATCAGTAGGTAGATCCGCTGTTTTAATTACATATAGCAACCCAAATACAGTTTATGCACTCCAAAGTGAATAACTAATTTAATACCAATTAAGACCACTAAATTCATATATGTATATATGAATTTAGTGGGTAGACCCGGATATATATATATATATATATATATATCCGGGTCGGGTCGATGTTTTTATGTAATACCTGAACCCGCCCTGACCCAGTGGGTCGGTTCATCTTTCAAACCCGGAATCGGAGCCGGGCAATGCATAAGCAATCTCAAAACCAGCCCAATAAGGCGGGGCCGAGTCGGGTAAAAACCCAACCCAAATTCCATACCTATGCATGACATTTGGTTGCAATGCGCGAAACTATTCATGCCTACGCGAACAGGCTTAATGGTCAAACTGAAGTATTAATGTTTTTTTTTTTTTGGGTAACACAAGCATGGATGGTTGGTCCAAGGTGACCATAGTCTCCTATCACCACAGATAACTGAATCATGTGCATCTTTCATTACATGCCTGGCTGCCACACTCGTTCCATGCCTTTAGTAATTATATACCGGAACATCAATGAAAAGATCTCAAATGCAAGATCAGATCGTTAGCTTGCCCGATCGAGTGGGTTTGTGCAGTTCCGTTCCTTCATGATCACTTGGTTTCTAATGCCTACAGGTTCTTGATTTTTTTTTGGTTCATAGAAATGCAATCGATGGCCATTTCGAGTGCCTTTTTTATTCGTCTGTTTTACAGTTCAATTATAACGGTCTACAACTGTGACCAAACTTCCGGGATATTAGGAAAAACCCATATTTGGATATATAAAAAAAGAACCTACCCATATTAATAGTCCACACTTTAGAAAAAAGTGATATTCCTTCGCGAATCCTTGCTACCAACCTTTGAAGCTCATCCACTAATGCTTTTTACTCCATCTATTAATTGCACGGAATCGTCGTCAAAATGGGGGTATGCAAATTGTAATCCATGTCTTCTTAGATTTGAACAGGGCTTGCACAACCGGGAAGGGGGTTGGGTTTGGGTAGGCCCCCTTCCCAACTCCCGTTCTGGTCATGACCTTCCTCCGACTCCAATTTCCCTGAGACATTGCAAAGAGAAACCTAATGCAGGTTTCTAGTTTCTATGTTGGCATCATGGTAGTCATCAGAGCTGCATTAGCGGTGCTAACATTTCTTATATCAACATGGATCACTAGAGAGACGGTGACATAGAAAGAGGCCACACCTGGCAGTTGCATTGAAGGAAATCGGTGTCACTTACTATTCCCTGCTCTTATATGTGATAATGGAAACGGTGGTTGGGGACCTCAAGATGTTAGTCCAATCATTTTGGCTAATGGTTGCACCCAGCTATTGCTGTCGGAACAAGCAAATGGCAAGAGGTTTTATCCTACTTGAGGACATATTTTATTAGCCAAGCCCATGGGTTAGCAAGACAATTGAGCAACACGGCCACAGGCCCACAGGACAACCCTTGTGGGTTGGCTACCATTCATACGTTGATGGAAGGAGAATTAAACCTTCCTAAATGCTTCTGAGTTTTGAGCTACCCTTCGTTGGGTACCCTGGTCCTAAGGTGGCGCAAAGTGGATAAGATTAGAGTAACCTTTTGCTGCTCTTTTAGGACAATGAGATGAAGGGAGCAAGGGGCTTAGGTAGCATAGTAGAGAAGTAATTGGTTTAGGTAAGGTAGGTTAGAACCAGGGATGGTTGCCTAAAGAGAATATTAAAAAGCTAAATGAGATGCGGAAAGTAATGACAAATCCATGGTGGGCTGGGCGGTTGTATGAAATAGAAATCCTACCTTACCTCTGGGCCTGTACATTGGCAGTGGTCGTTCCTTCTCCCTTGCCTTGCGCGCCTCGTTTCTTGTCGTTGTGATTTGTTTCATTTCCAAGTTTTGAAAAAATAAATTCATAGAGAGAAAGAAAACTGGAGTCTCTTTTCATGCAAAACAAAAAGAGTGGTCGACCCAAGTTCTATTCCCAGGGGTTGCTTGACCCCATGGTTTAGCCAGCCAGCCCCACCCCTTTACATATATATAGTCAGTCGGTGACTCGGTGGATGGTCGACTACCTTGACCAATGGAGCCCACGGTCCACGACTGGTACTGGTAGTGGTACCCCACTCCTCCGTCTTCTCCTTCACACCCCAATTTTAAGTTTTTATTTATTAAAACGGTAAACTCCCGCAATCCCATATATATATATAATCACGACGGGTGCACTGCATTTCCCCACCACCCTCAAACGTCTTTGCGATTTTCTCTCTGCGACGGCCGAGACCCCAGGTATCTCCTCCTCCTCATTAATCAGAGGTGCTTTTCTGTTTCTGTTTTCCGTCTCCAATCATTCATTCTTGTATTTCCAGCTGCGGTACGCCTTCTCTTCTCGCTAGATCTGTGGATTTTCCTGGCTTTTTTCCCTTTTGAAAAAGTTTTTTTTTTTTTTTTTTATCAAGTGTATCCTTGGCATTTTTGAGACTCGAGTTCCGCTTTCAAGGGCTTCCCCCCCGACCACATCTAAGTCTCCCTCTTTTCAATGCTGCTCTTTTTTTACAATAATACTCCATATCATTTCACATCAGATCTTAACAATGCAGTTACAAAAAATGTTTTTTTGGTGGATCTACTTCGCTTAGTTTGACTGTTGTTCTTTTCGGTTGCGTTAGTAACTAAAAAAGTGCTCAACTTTACTACTGGATCTACTTATATGGAATTGAATTGTTGTCCTACTTCCATAGTTGTATGAGTATCCTCCTATTTGGATGGTGCTCATCTTCTTTACTCTATCCCTCTCGGCCGTAAAAATCAGAGTTTTTCATGGAAGAGAGAACTGTTCCTGAACTCCATGTATGATGTGTTTGCCCTGATACGTAGTTGTTATTCTTGGATTGCGCGGGTTCTTTTTTTGGGGGGTAACTTCTTTGATTGCGTAGTTGCCTTATTGTTGCTGCTTACAATTCTTTCAGGGGATCTGGGGTGCTTCCTTTGGCAAATACAACCAGAATCTGACGATGGGGTCTTCCATAATTTTAATTTTTGCTATTGCTCTGGTGCTGATTAGTCCCATCTCTACAAATGCCCAGTCCACCACGCTATCTCCAACTCCAGCCCCCGCACCTGCTCCAGATTTCGTGAACTTGACTGATTTGCTCACGGTAGCTGGTCCTTTCCATACTTTTCTCAATTACCTGGAGTCGACCAAAGTAATTGAAACCTTCCAAAACCAAGCAAACAACAGCGAGCAGGGCATCACCATCTTTGTGCCCAAAGATCAGGCCTTCTCGTCTCTTAAAAAACCGTCTCTGTCTAACCTTACCCAGGATCAGCTCAAGTCTCTCCTCCTTTTCCATGCCATCCCGCAGTTCTACACCCTAGCAGAGTTCAACAACCTCAGCAAAGCAGGCTCCGTCAACACCTTTGCCGGTGGGCAGTACACGTTAAACCTTACCGACAACATGGGGACTGTTCATATTAGCTCGGGATGGTCCAACACCAAGATAAGCAGCAGCGTCCATTCTACAGACCCTATTGCAGTGTATCAAGTGGATAAGGTTCTGCTTCCCCAGGCAATTTTTGGGACTCCGCCACCGCCATCGCCAGCACCTGCCCCTGCTCCTGACACCACTCATCCTTCCGACTCCCCGGCGGCGGACCAGACGCATGATGGATCTTCTTCTCCCAAGCCGTCTCAGACGCACGACTCTAGCAACATTGCTCGTCTTGGGGCATCACTTTTCTTGGTTTTGTCCATGTCATTCGGTTCGATGCTCTTCTTGTGAGAAGCCAGTGCCTTGCTGTGCTTCAGGGGCGCGCTGGGGAGCGTTATTGATACAATGGGACTCATGACTTTGTTCGCTCTTTAGCTATTGAGCTTTTAGTTCCATTCTCTTGAGGGTGGAGAAGTTCCTTTTTTTTTCGTACTTTCTTTGATAGCAGGTGGAGATGTTCCTGGTCTGCATTGGACTATTATTGTTTAATTGGAGATGCTTCATTTTTTTTGGTGAATTTGAAATAATGTACAACCCATGTTCGTTGCATATTCTTTGGTGCTAAATATTTTCAGTTGTGCCCTCTGATATTCATGGATTGAGCTATTGATATGTTCATTTAGACTAATCGTCTTTCTCATGATACTTCATCTGTTGAGACGATGAGATTTGTAAGCTCAGATTTGCTGGGAGATACATATTAGAAAGAGCTTTACTAATAAATTCTGATATTAATGTAAGAAAGTCAGCTGATTGATTGTGGGCGTCCAGCTGCTTCCAAGTGTTAAATGTTCAGTCTATCAAAGAGATCCGTGCGTAATTATATCTTTTTAAAAAAAAGGTTCGTGCCTGTGTGCATATAAAACCGTTAAATGATAACAAGGGGTGGCATGGGATTCAGGTAATCCACGGCGTAGACTTTTAGATTTTTCATCAGTCAGAGTGCACCGCACCCTATCAAATTTTCCATTGAATCTTTTGTGCTGAGGCAACTCAAGCTCGGCTCTAAATTGTCAGTCATCTCCAGTCTTCAGGGCCGTCACAGTAGTAGCATGCTAGAAAGAAAGAGCGGTTAGTTTTACAGCTGGCTAAGGTGGCTTTTGGTTTGACAGTCCACGCCGATTGTTTCTAGATTGTTTCAGGTTGTGGAAATTTCTGTTTGGTAGCCTAAATGGTTCAGAGTTGGAATTGTCCCAAAAGCCAGGATTGTCAGTTGCAGGTTTCTACTTATTAAAAAAAAGAATTGTAACAAAAGCCAGGATTGTTGGGCAGATTTCGGATAATCCTAGCTTTTTGCACAAGCATCTACCTGAGGTGATTATTTAGATTTGATTGTGAAACTCCTCTGATTGTTTTTGTGTAGCGAAATGGGGCTCGAATTTTCGGACTATCATGGGATTGTCTATCCAAATGCCCCTTAAAGTTTTGAGTTGCCCCCATCGGGATGACTCAGTCTCCTGGTTTCATTTCCACCTCCTTGCAATGGAATCCCTAGATATTAGGCTCTTGCCCAAGGCAAACAAAAGGGGGCTCCTTGGTGTCTCTACTAGGAGTAATTTGGGTAACGGGTAAAAGAATCAGGTACTTTACCACCCGTTTGCGAATGAGCCTAGGTGAATGAGTACCTTTTACCAAGTCGATTGGTTGGTGTTTCATTATAGTGAAGGTGTCTGGTGCCTACAGGGTAAATAGGTAACGACGTGCATGCGCGCCTGCTTGCATTAGTAGTGCGAGGCAACGGAGAAATGTGTCTGATACGATATGACAAACTTGGATTGGACGGACTTCATCCTTCACTAGAGGGCAGTCGTTTAAGCTAGCAGCAAATATCACACCAGGACAGAGCCAGAGGCACACGGTGGGTTTGTCCATCGTTCGCAGGTGTGCTGCATTGTCCGGTACGTTTTACACACTGGTTTAACGTCAGCATATTAAAATCCTAAATGAGACCCTTCTAATTGTGCCATTTTCTTAGTAATATACGTATAAAAATAAGGGTATATTGGGGAAATAATATAATAAATTATCAAAAAAATGAAAATGACACACTGTAACAAATATTTGCAAAACAGGGTATCTAACAAGCCACGCAGGCGCCTGCAGCGTGGTTTTTTTTTTTAAAAACTAACTCAAAGACCGACGCCTCTCGGTTAAAAGAGAAAGGCGTCTATTGAACCGACGCCTCTGTTAAGGTGTTGGTCTTTCACTACCTTCATCGTTTTTTGTCCTATTTTAAATAAGCAATCACTTCAACGATGCATATCTCTCTCATCTCTCTGATCTATTTTCGCCCATTTTTTTCATTTTTTATTATTTTTAGTGCCCTTTCTGGTCAATATGATATCATAAAGATGTTGAGTCATCGCATGCTATTTATTGTAGTTTTTGTGGTATTTTTTTCAATAAATAACATGCGATATTATATTGACCAGAAAGAGCACTAAAAATAATGAAAAATGAAAGAAAATGAACAAAAATAGATCAGAGATGAGAGAGATATATACATTGTTGAAGTTTGTCCTACTAAAATAGCTCAAAATAAACTTGTCCCATTTTAAAGGGGCGATAACTTCAACGATACATATCTCTCTCATTTCTGATTCGTTTTTGCCTATTTTTTATTATTATTTTTAGTGCTATTTCTGGTCAATATGATATCACAAAGATGTTGAGCCATCGCATTCTATTTATCGTAGTTTTTATGGTATTTTTTTCAATAAATAGCATGCAATGGCTCAACATCTTTGCGATATCATATTGACTAGAAAGAGTACTAAAAATAATGAAGAATGAAAAAAAATACGTAAAAATAGATCAGAGATGATAGAGATATGCATCGTTGAAGTGATTACTCTTTTAAAATGGGACAAAAAACGATGAAGGTAGTGAAACCGACGCCTTAACAGAGGCGTCGGTTGAACGAATGCCTTTCTCTTTTGACCGAGAGGCGTCAGTTTTACCGGTGCCTTTTGAATTAACTTTTTAAAATAATCAAATACTCTGTTTTGCAAATATTTACTATAGTGTGTCATTTCATAATTTTTTATTTTTTGATGATTTATTATGTTATTTCCCTTAAAAAGAAGAGGCGGAGGATACCAGAGAGGGTGGGGGACACGTGCATCGATGCCGCCCTCCACACCGTAGTGGGGCCCATTCGGATCATACCCGCACTCCCAAGGAATTCCTCCACCACCGCGTTGGGGTCATGAGATCAGGAGGGGTTGTGCGTGGGAAATGAACAAGAGCTTAACCGTTTTCCTCACTTGGCACGCAAGGCAAGGTTTCCCCATCGGCCCTCCGTCGACTTTTGCTCCCCTCCCCTCCCCTCCCCTCCATTGTTCTCTTTTCTTCCATCTCATCTCATCTCATCTCAGCTCAGCTCAGCTGCATCTCCCCTTCATACGTTCGTACATACATACAAATAATTCTGATCTTCGTTCATCTTCTTTGCTCCACTTCGCGCCATCTCATCTTTGTTGAATTGTATATGAGAGAAATTTCTCATTTGTGTTTGCCCATCTTTGGCTTTTGCAGGTTGGTGTCTCTGCCTCCTCTTCAAATGTCTTTCCAATTAATATTAGTGTATTATCTATCAGATTCTTCTCTTGTAGAGCTAGCTCACTTTCTCTTCCAATCAGGGGATTGCCACTTACTCTTTCCTTCTTTGTCTATATAATGAATCTATATAATTGCAAATTGACAACAGACGTCTTCTCTTATGACACACTTGCTGCGCGCAATGATCAATCACCGTCATTTAATTTCTCGTCGGCGTAACTGTTATTGCTACTCAGTACATCAATATTTTTTATCTTTGCTCTGGTCTTCATAATTACGTGAGTGCTTAACATATTGTCCATCTTCTCTGTCCCTTACGAATACGTTTTAATGCGCAGGAAAGTCTCTGAGGATGAAGAAGGCGCTTCATGATGCTAACAACAACATTTTGCGCTGCATGTTTCAGAATGCTTTCCTCGTTTACAGATCTGTTTCTGAATTCGATCTGATTCTCCTACTCCGTTGGATTCTGTGATCCATGGTTTTGCCTCCTTCCACTTCTTCTAACGTCTTTCTGCGAGTTACTTTTGCGTGAATTGGCGGTTCCCTATCCTCTTAGTTTCGGTTTTACTTTCTGGTTGACTCTCGCCGGTAACTCAGCGCCGCAGAGCGTTGCCAGCTATGTCTGGCTTTGTGGGCGTAATTGTTTCTGATCCATGTCTCCAGAGCCAATTCACTCAGGTGGAACTTCGTACATTGAAATCCAGTGTAAGTGTTCCTATGCGCATCCCTTTTCTTTTCCCAACTTTTTATTGAGTTTTTGGTTGTCTTCGAAATAATTGGCCTGTTCTGATACGGATCTGATTAGTTCCACCTTCCTCATATAAGGAGATTGTTAAATCTTTCACTTGTGTACAAATTTAAGTGAATGCGGTTTGTTGATTGTGCTTCAATTCAATTGTGCAGTTTATATCTATGCGGAGTCAATCAGGTCAGGTCACAGTCGGAGATTTGCCACCTGTCATGGCAAAGTTGAAAGCTTTCCGTGACAAATGTAGCGAGCAGGAAATTACTGAGATGTTAAATGAATCCTACGCTAACACAACAGATGAGATCGATTTTGAATCATTTCTCAAGGTTTGTACAGGAGCCACATATGTATTTTGTATGTAGCATGTCTCTTTTTTTCTCTCTTCAACTTAAATTCATAGATGTGCCGACACAGAATTCAGCATTCAAATAATATTTATGGACAGGCGTATTTGAATTTGCAAGCACGTGCAACTGCCAAATCAGGGGATTCAAAGAACTCATCTGCATTTCTTAAGGCCACCACAACCACTCTTCTTCACACAATAAGTGATTCCGAGAAGGCCTCTTATGTAGCCCATATTAATAGCTATCTTGGAGATGACCCTTTTTTGAAGAATTATCTGCCGTTAGATCCTGCAACAAATGACCTTTTTGAATTAGCAAAGGATGGGGTTCTTCTTTGGTGGGTGCAACAACTATTATGATAAATTATCATACTTGGGGGGTTTCAGAATGTTTAATAGGTTCATACATTCAATGCAGTAAGCTGATAAATGTTGCTGTTCCCGGGACAATAGATGAGCGGGCTATCAACACTAAGCGAGTATTAAATCCATGGGAAAGGAATGAAAACCATACTCTGTGTTTGAATTCTGCTAAGGCAATTGGCTGCACGGTGGTTAATATTGGCACTCAAGACTTGGTTGAAGGGAGGGTAAGTTGCATTTCATTGAGCGTGTTTGGTTGTGAAATAGCATAAGTCATTTCAGTTGACACAGGTTTCATAACTTTCATGTTTTGTTGTTCAGCCTCACCTGTTGCTTGGATTAATCTCTCAAATTATCAAGGTGAGCACCCTAGTTGCATGTTTTTATTAAATTTCTCATAATATGCATATGAGAATAATGATTGTTTGTGGTGTCTTTTAAACAGATACAATTGTTAGCAGATCTAAACTTGAAGAAGACGCCTCAATTGGTGGAGTTAATAGACGACAGCAAGGTTGGGATTCCGGACCCTTTCTTTTGTCTTTCAAATGTTTGTAGTTATTCTTAGAAACATGGGGATTGAATCACACCTTTTTTTCTTCGATTTTCCATCATCATCTTTTCAATTCAGGATGTTGAAGAGCTCATGACATTGGCCCCTGAAAAAATTCTGTTACGATGGATGAATTTTCATCTTCAGAAAGCTGGTTACAAGAAACCTGTTACAAACTTTTCCTCAGATGTGAAGGTAAAGGAATTTCTTTTTCTTTTTGAATATCTCGTAGTTAATATGTATACAGTTTCTTACCAAAGATTGCTGGTTCTTTAGTATCTCAATATTTTGCATGTGAATGGAAAAACACCTGATTTTTTATTTATTCAAGATGACCTTCAGATCTCTAAAACTTAGCTTGGTTAGGTGGGTTTTAGTAAAAAATTTAAGCCTATTCCTAGTTGGGCCTAGTTGGGCTTGGACATGGGTATAGAGCTTTTTAAACTCAAAATCCAAAGTACAAGAAGCAGCTTCAGTATTGTGTGTATGTCTAGAATAATGAATAAAAGTATAACACGTTATGTTTCAAAGTACAAGAAGCAGCCTCAGTTTTATGTGTATAGAGTTTTTTAAACTCAAAATCCAAAGTACAAGAAGCAGCCTCAGTTTTATGTGTATGTCTAGAATAATGAATAAGTATAACGCGTTACGTTTCTGGCGACCTATGACACTTCATCGAGCATCTTACTGGTTAAGTACATCATTTGGTTATATAAATTTGTAGTGATGGTACTTTAGTACTTCATCGAACATGTTACTGGACATGGGTATAAAGCTTTTAAACTCAAAATCCAAAGTACAAGAAGAAGCCTCAGTTTTATGTGTATGTCTAGAATAATGAATAAGTATAACGCATTATGTTTCTGGCGACCTATGACACTTCATCGAACATGTTACTGGTTAAGTACATCATTTGGATATATAAATTTGTGGTAATGGTACTTTAGTATTCGTGTGTTGTCGAATCTGTTTTCGTTGTTAAAGATTAATTTGTTACTTTTGTCTTGGCCAATGAGAGTGGAACATTTTTTTGTAGCTTATGGTTCACTGGACAATACAATCAAAGACTTTCTATAGAAACATTATGCAAACAAGTGACTAACAGCTGAATCTGATTGTGTTAATCTCATGAAATTTGTGATGCCCAGAGTCCGTGAAAGCTTCATTAGTAATTGAACTTTTGTCCTATCATATCCCTGAATATGTTACTAGTTGGTTTTCTTTTAGGATGGGGAGGCATATGCCTATCTCCTTAATGTTCTTGCACCGGAGCACTGTAATCCAACTACTTTGGATACGAAGGACCCCACAAATAGGGCACAACTTATCATTGAACATGCAGAAAAAATGAATTGCAAGAGGTATTTAACTCCAAAGGACATTGTCGAAGGCTCTCCTAATCTGAACCTTGCATTTGTGGCCCACATATTCCATCATAGGTGACTCTCTCTCTCTCTCTCTCTCTCTCTCTCTCTCTCA
The DNA here is from genome assembly GCA_039654745.1 of Houttuynia cordata. Lineage (NCBI taxonomy): Eukaryota > Viridiplantae > Streptophyta > Magnoliopsida > Piperales > Saururaceae > Houttuynia > Houttuynia cordata. Next base: position 404,398 of record JBCJFD010000018.1, on the reverse strand, counting down.
GACGCATACAAAGACACATTGGATATTGTAAGAAGTGTTTAAATATGAGTGAGAATTGATTCTGCATTTTTTTAATAAATGAAACTTTTCTGTTGTCTGTGATTGTTTATGAGTGCCTCAGATTGATATGTTTTTTATGCTGCCGAAATAGACAAATTACCTAGAGTTGTAAGGGTTCATTCTCATGGTTTATGGAAGTTATAACAATTTTCAAGTTTAGTTTCATCGTTTTAGTAGACCTTATTCTGTCAATTCATAATTATATAGCTGTTTAGGATTTCAAAAGAAAATAAAAATCCAAGGGTGAAGTTCTGACAGTTCAAATTATGCTGCTAAGCTTATATCTTTAGTAGGTACTTGCAGCAACTTATGTTTTTCCTTTTCCAGGGTATTATATTAGTTCGTCCCATTTTAGAATGTTTTAATGCTTTATTTAACTCGATCAACATACTCCCTCCGTCTAATAGTACCTGTCTGCATTAGTAAACCAACATGAACTAAAATCAGTTCAGTTTGGTTTTCTAATGCAGACAGGTAATATTGGACGGAAAAAGTATAAAATAATCAATAGATTTCACATTCTTTCTTAAGCGTTATATTCTTCTCTTTGTTTTTGTTGTGCGGTGACTTATCATTTGCTCAATTGGGACAGCTTTTGAATACTTCTTTTTCTTTTTGTTCTTTTGTCACAGGAATGGTCTGTCGATGGATGGCAAGAATGTATCCTTTGCAGAGATGATGCCAGATGATGTACAAGTATCAAGAGAAGAGAGATCCTTTAGATTGTGGATTAATAGTTTAGGAATTGAAACATATGTCAATAATGTGTTTGAGGATGTCAGAAGTGGGTAAGTATGCTTCATAGCTCTCTCTCACTCATCATCTCTTTACCAAACCCTCTTATAACATCATTCTACGGGCTTTTTATCTGCAGATGGGTTCTGCTGGAAGTTCTTGACAAAGTTTCTCCTGGATCAGTTCACTGGAAGCAGGCTACAAAGCCTCCTATTAAGATGCCGTTTAGAAAAGTTGAAAATTGCAACCAAGTTGTGAGGATTGGGAAACAGTTAAAATTTTCGCTTGTTAATGTGGCTGGCAATGACATTGTTCAAGGCAATAAGAAGCTGATACTTGGTTAGTCTACTACTTTCAACTGCATACTTTTTTCTTTGGGGACAATTTAGCTGCATACTTTGTGATTCTATGACCAGGCATTTGGATGTTCACAGCACTTGAATTTGAAATGTGGATCCTAGTGGCCTGGGATATAAATTAGGCCCTGTTTATTAACATCATTACACGGTGCTAGTTTGAGCAGTACACCAGAAAAAATAGTACTCCATGTGAGGTTGCTCAATGTACCTGATGGTGTGCTTCGCCACTGCTGAACGTGGTTATTGACTTTTTTTTTTAAAAAAAAGGGACACTATTATTGGGAAACTTGTGTTTAGAGTTATCTTCCACCCAGGGTACTTAATTAACAGTGGCCTGCAGGTCATTGACTTCTGCACTTGAGTATTTCTGTTGTCTTCATAAATTTCCTTGCTTATTTTTCAGAGGTGTTAGCTAGAATTGCCTTTGTAATGTTCCTAGCATTTATATGTCAATGGGTAGCCGAACAAATTGTTTTGGGGACTTGCGGAAACCAATTTCTTTTTTATCCCTGTTTGAAGTTTCTGTAAGCAATTTTATTCGACTTGGTTCCCAAATTCTACTTTCTTTATGGGCTCTGAGATTAATTACAAACTCTTCTCTCTCTCCCTCTCCGGAATACTTCGAGAAATAGTTTTTATCTCAATAATATATTGGCTCTTTCTTTCAGCTTTCTTGTGGCAGCTGATGAGGTCTAACATACTTCAACTTTTGAAAAATTTGAGGAATTTCTCTCATGGAAAAGAGATACTAGATACAGATATATTAAACTGGGCAAACACAACAGTGAAAAGTTCAGGAAGAACTACTCAAATGGATAGCTTCAAGGTATTGATTTTTTTGTCTTCCTGCAAGCTGGTTCTGAGTTCTGTAATGTCCATTTTTTATACTGAACTATACTTTGTCACTGTAGGATAAGAACTTGTCAAACGGGTTGTTCTTTCTTGAACTTCTCAGTGCATGTGAACCAAGGGTGGTCAACTGGAACCTTGTTACCAAGGGTGAAGATGGTAAGTTTCTTGCAATTGGGATTTCATTCTTCATTGAAGCCATGTGCATTTGGGGGGGGGGGGGGGAACCAACAATTAATTTATTCAATCATCATCTTGGCAATTGTGCTACTTTTTTTTTATAACAACAATTGTTTTACTTTGAATTAACCTGGTAGCTAGTTGATTTTGTCCTTTAGCTGCCTGTGTGGATATTGATACAGAAATTTTCTTGGCAATGCAGATGAAGAAAAAAGGTTGAATGCTACTTATATTATTAGTGTTGCACGTAAGCTTGGCTGTTCCATCTTTTTGTTGCCCGAGGACATCATGGAGGTACATTTTTGTTTTCAGGTTATTGACATATGTTGTCGCACCAAGGTTTTGAGAGGACTTTCAAATTTACAGAATGCATATGATTAATGTAGGCCCCAATTACCTGAGCACAGAACAATAGTAAATATCATTAGGCTTCTCAAGACATCGTCTCAGTTGTTAGTTTTATGAAAAGTTGGCATTATCATCTTTATAAAAAGAATATTTCAGTTTAACTTCGAAGTGTTGGATCTTATTCCTTTGAAGTAAACAATTTTTTTTTAAAGTATTCATTTTTTAGCTCGTCAGTAGTTTATGCAGTTATTTTCTGATTGATACAGTTTTAATAGGCTATAGTTGATTATGATGATGGAATTTTTTGTCTTTTCGATTGGTGGAGTTGGAAGCTGGAATTGGAAAACTCGTACGGTCTGGGTGATGGTTGCAGACATTTCGGTTGTTTCTTTCTTTTGTTTAGGACAAATAGACCAAATGCGCTCCCCCCCCCCCAAAAAAAAAAGCAAATTTATGTTTTGCTCACTATGTTGAAATCATTTTTAAAGAACTTAGGGCTTGATTTCCTTTTGCATCGATCCATTATCTTATATAGGTATTATTTAAATTTGCAGGTAAATCAAAAGATGATACTCACTTTGACAGCTAGCATTATGTACTGGAAGCTGCAACAGCCAGCTGAAGATTCAGAATCTTCTGAAGGAGTTCAGACAGCAGGTGAATCTGTTTCCAATGGCAGGGAAGTTGGGGTTGTGGAAGACATGTCAAATTTAAGTGTAGATGATGTTTGTTCAGAGACTTCTCAAGTCGAAAACAGTGAAACTGCAGCTGAGGAATGATTTTTGATACCCACAATTTCCCTCTCGTTTTTTTTTCCTTCCTCATAGATGAAGAAGACAGAGGAGCAAGTTACTGGTGGTTCTTCCAGTTGGGATTTTGATATCAGGGGAGGTTTAGAACAAATAGGTAGCTTCAAGCATGCAACTAGAGCCATTGATGTTGATAAATACATGTAAGTTTCTGGTGAGTTGTATTATTTGATTGGAGATACATAGAGATGTATTCTTTTTTGACAAGCAATAAATAAGTGGAAAGGTTCAAACTTCTTGTTCCGTCGACCATCTGTGTTCTGTGTTTCAACTAATTCAAAAGAGGATAGAAGCATGCGATGCTAATCCTAATCATAATGAAGTAGCGGCTTTTCCCCAAATCATGTGATTCCAATGTGGGAGAAAAAAAAAATCGAGGCAAATACCAGCTACAGGGTTGTGTAAAAGCATCTCCTCCGAAAGTGTGGGACAATCACCGAGGATCTTAATCAGGTGGAATGGATATGTTCACTTTTATATAGATCACAAAACAGTTGTTTCACTTTTACTTGCCAACTCTGTTTCACCCCCAAAACACAGTTGCTTGGACACACTGCCGCAGGAGTGAGGGATGGGAATGGGATGCTGAGACAGAAAACAAAGTTTTGCTAATAATCGTTTTTGATGGGTACAAACTTTGAAGTACCCTCTCTGTCTAATAAAACTAGGAACCTAATGATGAAGGGGATTTTATTTCAAATGCAGACAGGACCCATTGGACCCAGGGAGTAATATGTTTCATAACAGCTTACACTATTGGGAAAATACGGTAATGTCACACGACTTGTTATCAACGAAGTTGAGCCCAGTTTCCCCTTCCCCGGCCCAATACCGTCAAGGAACTAGCCGGGACCCACCAAATGAAGCAGTGGGGGTCCTATCAGTCACGTCAGTGGTCACTTGAAAAGGAATGAATGACCTACATGAATTATTAAAATTAAGTATTATTAAACTGTAGGATTAGGAGTAATTGGGTTTTGCCTGCCATAATCCTCTTTCTGGCCGTCACTCCTTTCCACTTCCCCGCGTCGCTTCCAGCTCTCGTGTCTCGCAAGAAACGAAGGAACCAAAACCCGCACGCGCCGCCCGCCTCCATCATCTCCTTGCCGTCTTCCAAGGCCTCTCTGTCTCTCCCTCGCTCGCACTACTCTTTTCTTTCTGTTTCTTAGTTTTTCACTTGTAAGACAGCAGTATGAATTTAGTTATTTATTTGTTTGTTTGTTTTTTCTTTCTAAACACAAATCAAACCTGATTCTCGTTTCTCTTGCTGTCGCCTCTTTCCTCCTCAATTTCGTTTCTCCCTCTCCGTGCCCCTGCTGTTTCTACGCTTTATTACAGAATCAGTTGCTTCATGTGACCTCTTCCGTGCCTCTCTTGCTATCAAAGCAGTCTAATTTACGTTTTCTTCAAATTTGAAAAAAAAAAATTATGTTACGGATTTGGTGTTGTTCGTCTTCTTCAGTATTCTTCATGTACTAGTTTAGTTCACATTTTCTATAAAATCATTAGTAGGATTTAATGTGGTCTGCTTGCTGGATAGGAGTATTTAGCTTTTGCCTTGCCCTCGACTCTTACTTCCCACCCCGACTTTTGTATTCTCCTTGTTAGATTAACCAACAAAGCAAGCATGGCTTCATCCGGAGACGAGGAAGAGATTGTGCCCTTCTCTGTCACAAACTACCATTTTGTTGATGATGCCGACCTGCTCGTCTCCTTCTCCCTTTTGCCCCTTCAACTGGGTGAGCCCCCCAGTGAGTCCGAGGACTCAAAAGCTCAGGTCTTTTTGCGCGGGACTGCGGACAGCGGCCTCCAGAAAATCTTTAAGCCCGTGATCGCTTGGAAATTGGACCTCGCCGCAGAGCGGCCCGAGCTGCACGTGCTGTCGCGGGATAAGACTTGGATACAGCTTCTGAAGCCGAGGAAGAGCTTCGAGGACACCATTAGAACTGTCCTCGTCGCTGTTAACTGCCTTCATTTTCTGAAGAAAAATCCTGATGCGTCGGAGAAGGCCTTGTGGACTCACCTGGCCAAAATTTTCAGGTTCTTCAGCTTTGACTAACCCCCTCTCGCTTCGCCTCCCTTTTCTCTAATGTTGTCCTGCTTCATGTTCGTTGTCTTTGTTGTGCAGCTCGTATGATCTGGGACCCTCCAAGAACGATCTCTTACACGAACAAGTTCTTATTAAAGCTCTTCTCAAAGAAGACAAGACCCTATCCAACTCTAAGGTAGGTGTAATTATACTTAATCTGTCCCATATTAATAGTTCAATAGCTCCATTTGTCACCATTTAAGTGGCTGATTACCTTAGTATTGGTCAAAAGTGGTGGCTGGGTATCATTCAATAAAGTGGCTCTTTTGCCAAGTGGAGCTATAATACGGGATGGAGGGAGTATTGACTGGTCCTCCAATAGTGGTCGGCTACATTGAACTCTACAACGGCTGACTCCATTGTGGGTTAAAAAAAATCATGTCTTCTAACTAGTGATTGGGGGCCAAATATCTTCACCTGACAGAGACTGATATTGTTGATGCTTGGAAGAGAGGTTTTTCTAATCATGTGAAATGAGAAGTTAGTGACGATCATGGTGGTAAACTTGTTTGACACCATTTAGTATGCATAAAAGTGTTTAAGAACCGACCAGGTGTAAATTTAATTGGGAATGCTAGTGTTGAGGTTGTTTAGAACCTTTCCCTGTGTACTTGAAGGGCCTTTATTTGGTGACATAGTTAATTGGCATTCTGCCTTAGGTAGACTATGAGAATTAGGTGGGTTATTTAGTTAACTATAAGGCAGTTCCCATTGGTAACTTTTTTTTTTCTGATAGTAGACTGTGTTTTTTGGATGCTTCTTTTTATCATCAAGTGTTATGGTTATTTCAAGTAATGCTGGTTGTTATGGTTGTTTGTGTACTTCTCTGGATTGCTGTTGTGAGGTGATTGGATAGCAGTTGATTCTAAACCTTGTGTAAGAGGAATGCTAATGTGGTAAATTGGATGTTTCTTTTTATTACCAAGTGTTATGGTTGTTTCAAGTATGCTGGTTGTTTGTGTACTTCTCTGGATTGCTGTTGTGAGGTGATTGGATAGCAGTTTATTATAATCCTTGTGAAGAGGAATGCTAATGTACTAACAAGTGGTTGTTAAAGTGATTCAAGCACAGCTACCATATTTTGATTCTCAGGGCATCACGTTTGGACAAGTTTTTTCTTTCGTTTGTGCAATGTTCATGTTGCGCCTCTTATGTTAATTTGCGTTTCTTATCTTGATACTATTTTAATGAAAGCATATGGCAGATTCTATATAGACTATCTTTAAATGTTACATCTGACAGTTATGTTTGAATTTTGTTTTGCTGACCTATTTTTTTAGCTTTTTCCTTCATTGGTTATCCTACTTTAGTTGTGTTTGTGTGTGTTAGGCCTGCTTCTCATTTTATGCCACTGGCATTCCTCAGTGTCATGTGACTCTTTTCTGTACTAAATTGGTGCCTGTTGTGTGAACAGCTTCTGCTTACACTATTGGAAGAAAAATCAGAAAAGAGAAAAGCATCTGACCAGGTTATTGCCCCTTTCTTGTATGATTTCTTTTTGGCGGGCTATGGATCGGTGATATTGAATATCAGACTTTTTAGTCATGTTTCTATTATCTTTCATAATTGCTTCCTGCTACTTCAACTGTATATTCTTCGGGCCATGAATTTCTATATAGGATTGCTGTACAATTAATATTGTTTGATATATGTACACATTTTGTTATGTCATAGATACATTTTTTATTACAACGTAAAAGTGTTTATTTTTTTTGGTATTTGACTAAGCTTTTTTCTTATTAATTTTAAATGGATGGCTCTTTCATCGTGCAAGGAACTTGGTCCCATTCCATATTAATTGTCCACATTTTGAAAAAAATGACATAAAAGGAAGCCACTAATTGCTCCACTTACTAAACCGTTTACTCCATTCACCAATTACCATGAGAAGGATAACATGAATTTGGTCAATCAGTCTAGGACAAGTTTTATTAGAAAAATCGATATTATTAATGTGGGATGAAGGGAGTATTTTAAGTAGAATCGTTGTGGCTTAAGGCCTCACTAAATTGAGTAAAAAGTGTACGTAGCTTTGAGAAGCTTTTGCTGGAGCTTGAAGCTAGAAAATAGGTAGAATTACCTGGATAACTGAGTTAGATAATTGCATTGGGTAGGTCAATTGCATGGTGAATGTCTAATTAAATATTTTATAGGAGGCCCGGAAATTTTATGCTGAAAGTGGTTCGTAGTTCGTCACTATAAAGCTGATATCTTCTGCTAAAGATGCCTTTACTTTTATTGTCATTTAATAATAATTGGTAATAATGATAATAATTAATATTATTACTATTACTGTTATTATTATTGCAGTTGCTAATTCTTTGTGAGTTGTTTATGAATGACTGGCTTTTACAGCTTGCTCATACGAGTCCAGATGCAAAAAGATCCAAGTTTATAGTCGATTCTGATGATGACATGGACGAGGATTTAGGAGTTCTTGACGAAGATGGTTCTGATGAGGATTTATTTGATTCTGTTTGTGCCATTTGTGACAATGGCGGGGACCTGCTATGGTACATCTATCTTGATTAGATATTGCTTCCTTTTCTGTCATATTGTAGGAAAAATCCGTAAATATATGTGTTGTCTTGAATGATGTTTGCATTCTTTTCCTTTCCTAACTGATGTGATGCTATCCACTTATTCCCCGTTTCCTTTCCTTTTTGTTTCTGCTACACTGAAAATAGTTGTGAAGGAATATGCCTACGATCGTTTCATGCAACTGAAGCTGCTGGTTCTGACTCACAGTGTAAAACCCTTGGCATGACTGATGCTGAAGTAGAAGTATGTTTATATTTTCTTTCAACCCCTGATTATGACCAGCTCCGTTGTCTTTCTAGTTCATTTTTGGTTTCCGCTTGAAAATTTTGTTATGTTGTTTGATGCACAGGCTGTTCCGAACTTTTTATGTGCCAATTGCAAACAAAAGAAGCACCAGTGCTTTGCTTGTGGGAGGCTAGGATCATCCGATAAATCTTCAAATCCTGAGGTTTGATTGTTAGTTTGGAATCAAGCTTATTAAATTTGTTTATATTGTCATGAAGTGTTACTTTTGTGCTTTGCTTATTACATGGTTTTTGAAATTATTTTGAATTTTCCAATAATTACTTGGATATGTATTTATGTGATTAGTGCAGCTTTTGTGAGTAGTTTTAAGAGAGAAGAATGGAAAGTTTCTTTAGTTAGCCGCCCTAACATTTTTGCTTTTGGCTTAATGAAGGACATTCATCTGTCAAATTTAATCTTTATGCCACTTCTTTTATTTAAGAACGATCACGATTACTTTTCATTCTCTATTTATATGTTGCTAGTGTGATTATAAAGTGTGTGGTTTTTTGGGGTAATAAGGAGTGTTCCAGCCTTTAGGACCCAACTAGAATGAACAGGGCAACCAGTTTATTAGAGCACCTATCCCCTATCATGCCACCAATCCCCTTGGGTATGTACAAGGTCCACCCATCACTCACACCAGGTAAGTTGCGTGGAATGGTATTTTTGGCAAAGTGAACATTTGCCTGGGTCTCAGTATATCTCTTGCTTCACAAACAAATGTTACGGTTTCCTCTTAAAAGAAAACAAATGGATACATTTATAACTAAGAGTATGTAACTTTACTTGTTTTGTGTGCCTTTTCTCTCAGGTTTTTCAATGTGTTTCTGCTACATGTGGCCATTTCTACCATCCACCATGCATCGCAAAGCTACTTTTCCCCAGTGACTGTGCTGAGGCTGAAAAGCAGGAAAGAAAGATAGCTGCTGGAGAGTCCTTCATATGCCCTGTGCACAAATGTTCGGTTTGCAAGCAAGGAGAAAATAAGGAAGAACGTGATCTGCAGTTTGCGATCTGTAGGCGCTGCCCTAAGGCTTACCACCGGAAGTGCTTACCTAGGTAGTCATTTTTTCTCGTACTATTCATCATTAAGGTCTTCACATGCGGGTGACCATCTTGCCATGGGTTGGACTAAAGATTTGGCCTATGCATCGTGCTGTTTGTAGGCATTTTAAAGTCAGTGGTTTATTTAAAAGTAAACAGATAGTTTTTGTCGGACAAGAAATTTGTTTTTGGTTTCTTGTTGAAACCTTGGAATAAAGCAAAAAAATGTGGCAAATACATTAAAGATGGAACATTTTAGTCAATTTGAATTGGATATTTGTGCAATTTTCATTTCACTTGTTGGCTTTTAGAAGTGGCATAAGCTTTAAATATTTTGTATTATGTGCACTGGACTACATTGACAAGAATCCTTTTTCTTTTAGGGGTTGTGTTGTTTTTGTTTGGAAGGAGAGACAGAATGCGCCGGGGGGGGGGGGGGGGAGGAAGAGATGTTAAAAAGCTGATTTTATTAGCGCCATTGATATTCAATTGGATGGTTGCGGATGAGAAAATGACTCTGATTACTTAAAGTACAAGTTTTTTTGTGTTGCATTATGCAAAGTCACAGTAATTTAAATTTATGTGTTACTAAGGAGAAGCTTGAAATAAGCAAGGGAAAATTGTTCTGTGCTTCCTTATAATTACAGGAAAGGAAATAATGTAGGGTTTTATTTCTTTGGGTTTGTCTTTCGCTTCTTCACTAGATTGCTTACAGCCAAGCTCCTGTAACCAGGGAAATTCTTTTTACTGAGGATGTGGAGGATGAAGAAAATGACGAAGTTGTTGCAAGGGCTTGGGAGGATCTTATTCCTAACCGGATCTTGATTTATTGCTTGTAAGTTTGCCATGCTCATGAAATGAGACTCTTTTTGGATCCTTCTTTTGCCTAACTAAATTTTAAGCTACGGATTTTGTTCCAGGAAGCACGAGATTGAATTAGAGATTGGCACTCCCATTAGAAACCATATCATATTTCCAGATGTTCCCACTAAAAGAAATATGATCCCCCCTTTGCATTCAGTAGCAAGCACTAGAAGGCTGCTGGCAAAGAAGAAAACAATTGTCTCCAATGAAACTCTTAAAGAGAAGACTATTTCTCAGAAGCCCAAGATTAGTGAAAAACAATCTTATCTAAAGAGTGAGAAGTCTTCTCATAGAGATTCTTCTGTTGAAGTTAAGGCATATCAAGAGTCCAGAAGATCCATAAAAGGCAGTAGTTTGAATACTACTACATCTCGAGTGGAGGAGGAACTCATGGAAGATGAGAATGTGGCCAATTTTTATGTGACTAAGAAACAAAAAGTAAAACCTAAGTTGGTGAAGCAGTCCAGTAGTAAACCTGGGAAGCGTTCAGTGTTGACTTCTATTCAAAAGAAACCAAGTTGCTCACCACCTATCATAGATGATGAAATGAAACAAAGGTATGACGGTTATGCTTCCGTCCAGTGAAGCCTGTCTGCTTTGGAAAAACCATGGATCCATCGTTGCATGTCTCATTTTGGTTCGTCGCAACCAAAACACTGGAGGGGGAGACTTTTTAACTCAGATTCCAAATGCAGACAGGCTTCACGGTCAGAGGCCTCAGATTCCAATAAATTTAACTCAGTTTCAAATGCAGACAGGCTTCATGGACGGAGGGAGTATATAGATTGTGGAAGCTTTTGCTGTTCTTGTTATAGGGTCCTGTTAAGTGTATTGCTTTCTGGGCAAATTGTTGGCATATATAATGCCTCTCCCTTTTGTAGGTTAATTGCTTTAAAACAGAAGTTACCTCTTTTAACCTTGGATGATGTTTATAAAAGGCAAAGGCAAAAGCTACCATCTACTCATAATCGCTTGAGAAACATAGACAAGAACATAACACTGGGAAAAGTGCAAGGTTCTATTGAGGTATGACATTATAGACCATATCATGTTTCTGAATAATTTTATAATTTGCAACTTATGGATTTTTAGAAATTTTCTTCTTGTGTGTTATTTGGACTGTAGTTGGTGTAGTCATGTATTCATGCTCATGATGAGGTAACAGCTACCTTTGAAATTGACATAAATGATTTGTTTTGTTGTTAGAAAATTGAGCGCATTTTTTTGGGTGCCATATACCTAATGCTTTCCTTAGTTCAGGGAGTATAATTTTTAGCAGTTAGCTGCAGGTTTAGTGCTTATGTTTACAGATGATTTCCAGGCTTTACGAACAGCTCTACAGAAGTTGGAAGAAGGCACAAGCATTGAGGACGCTAAAGCTGTGTGTGAACCTGAAATTTTATACCAGATCATTAAGTGGAAGGTGTGCTTTCAGTTGGTTTTGGATTAATTTTTTTACCCTGTCGTTCTTTGCTAAACATCTATTTGTCAATGAAACATCAGTATCATTCTTATAATTTGAAGTAAGAGACAGGGTGACTTTGTCATTATCTGCAGAACAAGTACAGGGTTTACCTTGCTCCTTTTCTCCATGGCATGCGGTATACTTCTTATGGTCGCCATTTTACTCAACCAGACAAGCTTGAAAAGGTATACAAATTGATCTTGCCTTGAATTAAGTCAGCTTTTGTACATCGTCATTTCTGCTGTTATTGTTGTATGCTATGTTTTGACATATACATGAATCTCTTCTTCTGTGACTTCCTTCCATTAACTCCATTGAGCGTGCATGACTGTGGAATTTATGTGCATGTGTAGACTATAGAAATTATATTGTTTTATGAGTGCCTTCCTTCAGCAATTTTTCTTTTCAGTAGCATTTCGAGTTAAAAATTATGCTAGTCATGGCCGTGAATTTGTTATAAAAGGAGATTTCTATGTGCAGATTGTCAAGAAGCTCCATTGGTATTTACAGAACGGTGACATGGTAAGTGAGTTACAATTTTCTTTACCTTGCATATGCTGTTTTAACATAATCCGCTGTTGTTCTTATGAGCATAAAGCTGAAGTTACATTACTGCTCTTTTGATTTGTTCTCATTGTTTGAATTGGGATGATTTAAGTGATGACCGATGGAAATAAGTTGTGGTTAGGCATAACTACGGATTCCTACTGTTTTATCTTGGCTCTTGTGGAGGTGGCTATTATTTTGGTCATCTACAAATTAATAGCTCAACAGGTTGCTTAAGAATACAAATTTGTAGCTCATGGAAATAAGTTGTGGTTAGGCATAACTACGGATTCCTACTGTTTTATCTTGGCTCTTGTGGAGGTGGCTATTATTTTGGTCATCTACAAATTAATAGCTCAACAGGTTGCTTAAGAATACAAATTTGTAGCTCGGATTTTTTTTATTGGAGTGATAACTGTTGTAAACCATAGTGGTCTACAAGGGGATCCATTGAAGAAACTACTCCTAAAAAGATAAATAAGCTGAAGACTAAAGGCTTTGATTCTCATTGCTTGAACATAGAGTAATCCAACCCTTACAATTTATAGGCATTAGGCTTTCTAATCATAAGACTCTTGCTGAACTAGGAATCCACCTCAAATAAGTATCCTATCTTTAATTTCAGAATAGTCATAATGGAATCTAACCTTAACTAGGAAAGCATTAAAAGACTCTTAAAATAACTAAATAAGCATATCCTAATTGAGTCATAACAATAACATATTTAAAAGGGGGGGCGCTGTAATAAGTGAACATTACTGTACAAGATGGGGTGAATATGAAACTTACGTGAATAGTCTAAACTGTAATAACATCTTATATTTAGACTAACGAATAAGAAGAATCTTGGGAGTATGTAAGTTCTGGGTTTGGTTTTCTTTTTGTGGGTGGTGGGTGGGTGGGTGGGATTGTTGGCTGATGGCTTAAGGGAGAGAACACAAAAGGCCCCAGGATTTCCAGTTTAAAAAGAAGAAAAATGTTGCACGTTTTCTGTATGATGGTACCATTTGAATATCTGTCATGTGGTCTTATATTCTTTTTATCTTCTCATTGTTATCTGAGCTGTTCTTTATGTCAGATGGTAGATTTCGGCTGTGGGGCCAATGATTTTAGTGTTCTGATGAGTAAAAAGCTGAAAGAAACTGGGAAAAGTTGCTTCTTCAAAAATTATGATATATTTCAAGCTAAGGTAGGATCTTCCAAAATATTGCTCTTATTTATGCATTTATACTTCAATTTGTCTGACCTCGCGTTTGTAACTTACACATGGCCCCATGACTAGAAATAATCCTAGGATTGTTTGTAACTTACACATGACCCTGTGATTGTTTATGACAGAAGTTAACTTTTTTTATATATACAAAAGTTGTCTTTTCATTAGAAGTTGTTTGTTCATAAATAGTGTGATTATTAAGTGGATGCACAATTTTATTACCAATAAAGGAAACCATCTCAGAGTTATGGTCCTAGATTCAAAAACTTTTTTAGCACGCCCTAGATTGTAGAATGGGAAAGCCAACCGGTAGGAGTCGATGAGCTTGTAAAATTGAGTATGCTTATAAAGAATTGGGGTGCCTGGCCCCTCAACTATTTTATAGTCAACTCCGCCATTCTATTATAGGAGGGCTGTAAACATTTTTTTTCTCTTGGTGGTCATGGAATGCTGTCTCGGCGATACGCCGATATATTGTTATCGGTCCTGCTCTGAGAAAACGAGACAGTCCAATCTCGTTTTTCGTTTTTTTAAAATATTGCCTATCGGATTTTTTTAAAAAAAACGATTTTTTAAAAAAAAAAGAAAAAAAATCAACTTTCCCATTTGTTTCCCATCCTATGCCAAGTGGAAGGATACGGGTTTAAAACGAAAACACATATTTTGGTAACTTCCCCATCTTGGTTAGGAGTTTGGGGTAATGTTTTTTTAGTATATTTATTTACAAAAACTTGACCCTCAACTGATATAATTTATGTGTAAGTTTTGAAACAAAACTTAATTCTCAATGGATATGATATATGTGCAAATTTTGAAATGCGGTCAAATGAAAGACTCTGAAGTGAATCATAAGTCGATGCTTGTTACAGCTCTAATCATTTAGCCGATTCATTGTATGTTATCAGAAGAATAATAGAAAATATCTTTTCCAGTGTATGGAGTTAAGTGGACTTATATCCTGAGTTCTGATAGCCATGATATAGTTTTTGTGGGCTTTTTCACTGCCTAAAATTTTGTGGACAAATTGATCTAATGGTGATGGATGCCAATGAAGTTGGTCTTTCTTACGTAAGGGTTGGGATGCCAAGCCCATTGCTGCTTCTGCTACGGGCAGTGAACTGTTCAGGCAGTGTCATCCATGATACGTGCATTTGACCATCTGGTTCAAATAGTAGGACTATACAAATAGGTCATTCGTAATTTCTTGATTGATTGCTACTTGAGTACTTCGGTAATTCTACTGCTTTCTTTCATGAGAAAAAAAAAGTGTGGTTCTTGTCAACCTTGGGGCTTCACTATTGTTCTTGTGGAATATTTGGTTGGCAGATTGATTTTAATTTTGAAAAGAAGGACTGGATGACGGTGGAACGAGATGATTTGTTTACAGGATCTCAGTTGGTCAGTTGCAAAATATTGTTTTTTATTTATTGAAAAAAAATGTTGTTTTCAAAATGCTCTTTTATTTGTACTAAGTAGTAACTTTCATCATCTTATGCACTTCTGACAAATCTTTCGTTTTTTTTCCTTTTTTCTTTTAATAAAAGGTCATGGGTCTCAATCCACCATATGGTGTCAGGGCAAATCAATTTATTGATAAAGCTCTTGAGTTTAATCCCAAGCTTCTGATCCTCATTGTTCCAGAAGAAACAGAAAGGTTTTCCCTACACCTTATCAACACATGCATTGCATCAACTGAACATATAGTACTCTTAGAAATTTTGGAGAGGATGAAACCAATCTATTTTAGGTAGTTTAGAAGGCTTATGTGCCGTGCCTTAGTGAGCGGTTTAATCATGGATGGCATTTCTTCTGTTTGTGGGTTCTATCAGGCTGGACGAGAAAGAATGTAGATATGATCTGATTTGGGAGGACAGATACATGTTTGTTGGGAAGGTGGGAGGCATTTGGAACATTATCTAATATTAGTTGAATGCTTGCAGGTAGTCATGTATGAACTTTTTTTGTTTACATTTCAGGACTTCTACTTGCCGGGGTCAGTAGATGTCAATGACAAACAGATGGATCAGTGGAACATAAATCCTCCACATCTTTATCTTTGGAGCCGTGCTGACTGGACTACGAAGCATCGAGCAATTGCCCTTCAGCAGGGTCACATCTCTGAGATCAAAAAGTCAATGGTTCACGAAGAAAATAATGAAGAAACCCTTGTATCGGAGGAGATCAACGACTGCTACAATAACCTGTCCAAAATATGTGATCTGCCCAAAGAAGACAATGATCATGCAGGAGTATCTAATGAAGCAAACCATATGTGCGCTGAAGTATACCAGACCTCTTGCGTGGGAAGTGATATGCCACTACGTCAGAGGAATGGACAAGAAAAGGATGCAGAAGGAAGAGCTAAAGGAGATAGTGCAGATGCAAGAGGTTTAAACATTGCAGAGAGAAAGCATCATGAGGAAGAAAGTAGAGGGGAGAACAAACCAACAAGCACTGTCAAGGCACAGGAGGGAGAGAGAATTGGCATGGAGGATAATGCTCAGTTGTCTGGTTGGGCGTCTTCGTTGGATTCTATGATCATTTCAGATGATGGTGGAGTGTCAAATTTAGGGGCTGAAAGAACAAGGACAAATGCACACCCTGAATACCCCTACCATAACATGCCTGAAGCTGCTCCAGAATGCGATTCTTCCTTCTCTGGTTCTTACCCAAGTGCTGATAATTTAGAGGAGATAACACGCAGATATACTATGGACAGGGAGGAATCATCCTTCAGATGGACCACAAACTCTAACCTGGGTTTAGATCTCAGAGGAAGCCGGAGTGTGGACTTCGGGGGACCCCTTGACAGTTTTAGTCAGACAAGGTATGTGGATGACCTAAATATGAGGAGACGAGAAGAAGATATAAGAAGGCAGCTGCGGTTGTATGGCCGGCAGGGATTTGATGATGTGGCTATGCGCAGGCAGTTTCCCTTGAATCAAGACTCTGGATTGGGAAACTGGGACTCCCCTTCTCTGCAGTTTGGTTTGTCGATGACACCACCAGAGTCATTATCTAGACGAGGTCCACTCCAGGCTTTTCCCCCAGGGCTAGATGATGGGAGTTATGTTAGGGCCCCCAGCAGTTTTATGCATGAGCCACATAATAGCAGAGGTAGTGGTTCGCTAAACTTTGCTGCAGCTCCACGACGGCCATTTCCCTC
Source organism: Houttuynia cordata (assembly GCA_039654745.1). NCBI lineage: Eukaryota > Viridiplantae > Streptophyta > Magnoliopsida > Piperales > Saururaceae > Houttuynia > Houttuynia cordata. Next base: position 387,842 of record JBCJFD010000018.1, on the reverse strand, counting down.
TAACCAAGGTTCTTCAGGTTGGCTGAACGATTAAAAGTGAGTTTCCTCCAAAGTTGTAACGTCTGCTTCTCCGTGTTTCGATATTTGCTTAGAAAATAGAGGATTTCTTCATTTGCTATTGTGATCGTATGCATGGTAAAGAACAAATTTTTATCCCGTAATAAAAAAAGAACTAACTTTGGATCAATATTGATTATGTGAGAAAGGAAATAGAGTATTTAGCGTTTAAAGTGGCAATAAGGCGTCCTTTACTTTATCATGATAAGGAAATGGCTTTTTATATGCGAGTCCCTGAAAGTTGACATTTTTGTCCTTGTATCGAGGTTTTATGAACTGTCTAGGGCAGGCTGCTTCTTTCACTTGAATAGCTTAACTGTAGTTTTTGGCAATAAGCATCTGTATTTTCATACTTTAAATATGTTCCTTTTTATGTAAATAGTTTTTTCTATAGGTTGTAAAAAGTAGTTTTTCTTGAAGTTGTGAAATAGCTAGAGATAACGGCCTTGGCAGTCAACGGACATACAAAACAATGACGAGCTGCTTGGATAGCGCATCAAGGGCGGGCTGAATTAGATTCCAGTTACCGGCTTTTTTTTTTGTTACTTTTCCAGTTGAATTAGTTATTTCCTAAAGTTTCAGCGAACATTGGATTCACTCGGTAGCGCTATTTGCCCTAGACCTAGAGTACCCAAAAGCTTTCGAGTGTGTTAGGAGGTTCAGGTGCTACCAAGTGAATGTGCTGATGAGTCTTTTCCTTCTGTGGAAGTATTCGGTTTAGTTTTCTTTCCAAAGTGGAATTAAAGTGGAGTGAATCCCAAAATCCTATATATCATGAGCACCTTTATTTCTAGTCTAAGAAGCATGGATACGGGCAAGTGTATATGGGTGTGGCGATATGGAAATTTTAAAAAAATCAGGATATGATATGGAGGGGAGTTGAATTAAAATATTATTTTCATTATATGTTATGTACATTTTAAGTTGGTTCTTGTATTAAAAAGTTCACTTATTATTGAACATGATGCATTTGTTTAAGGTTTTGCATTATTTGGTTAGGATTTGATAAGTTAATATATAGATAGTGTCTGATATAAAGGGGGGACGCGCATGCAGCTGTATCTGATCGGGACATCGGCACGATACGTGTACGGCTCCCATTTTGGCGTATCCGTGCTTCCTAGTTTCTAGTCCCGCCATTCCCTCCCCAGCCTGGCAACAAATACTGTATCTCCATTATCCTCTGTTAAAAGAACAGATGATCGCCAACCCAGGCTGATAGATCCCTAACTATCAAGTAAGGCTGTTTCTGTCATTTAAATATCATAACTGTGTTTTATACTTGGCTAATGAGTAATGTCCCTTTTTGGTTAATGTGTGCGCGGTTGATCCTGGTGATCGCTGGCGCATGCAAAGTGAGAGCATATCCAAAATGATATTCCACGAATACCCAATAATTTCTCCTCTGCCTTCGCAAAGGATTAAGGAGACATTTTTCTTTCAGATTTTTGGTAAAAAGAAGAAACGAACTCGGATAGCATCCAACTCAATCATGGTCACGGATGCAGATTATCATCTACCGTGTCCGATCGCCCACTCTAATTCAGCCTTGCTTTATGACTGTTTCTGCAATCCTCCAAACTTTCTGACAAATCATTCCACCTGCAGCTCTAAAACTTCGTATTTGCACCACAGAGACCATAGTTATATGAAAAAGGAAACCAGCAGCTGTGCCGCTGTGATAACCATCGTTTGGAAACTTGAAGTAACTGCTTAGAATAGTACAAGTAAATGCATAATTGAAGGAAAATCTTTCATTTCCAAGAAAGAATTCACAAGAGTTTACTTCTATGTCTCATTTTAAGCTTCTAGTATTACAGTCTGGAAGAAAAATTCGCATGCTGCAATGTGCTCTGTTAGGGCCCTTAGCATTACTTACTGGAACTAACTTAGATTAGAATTAAGAAACAAAAATTCTGTTCAAACTAGAGCTAAATAAGCAAAGTCCTAATGAGTAATGCTAAGGGTCATAACATGCTCCCATACAATTTAAAATGTCAACCATCTTTCAATGAATTGAGCCGTCTCAATCTTTTATCTAGCTCAGCCATCACTGCTGGTTCCTGCTTTCTCCTTTGCTTAGCAATGGCATTCGTTGTTAGTGAACCAATCTTATCAAAAGCCACCTACGTTTGCAAAGAATCAGAAGATAAGAATCCATTTTCTTTCCAAAAAGTATAACCTTTTTACAATAGAGAACCTACAAATATAGCATTTAATTAGTATTCTAGGCTTTTACTCCAGAAGATGAGACAAATGAAACATTCAAAGCCAAGAGATTTTAAGGGACAGTTTCAAAGAAAACCAGTAGTCAAGATATGCAATACCAAATTGTACAAACGAGGCAGCCTAAACCTAGGGAGTAGACATTGATTTTGAACAGTAGGCTCTATATCACCTTCTTCCGACGAGGCGGTTCTATATAATATAAGGTCTCACGTCTCCACAACATTTCTCACCTCCAATAATTCATCAGGGTCGTACAAATGATGTGTAGCTCTCTGCAATATGGAGATGACATCCCCAACCTGATGGGCAGATAGCAGCTCGTCCTCCTTCGTCTGCAAATTCAGGTAACAGTTTTAGAAATCCTGTCAATCACTAGCTTGCTTTGCACATTTGCAAGCTAAAATGAAATCAAGCTAGATATTTAGGAATACCATGAAGATGGCCAAAGCAATACGGAACAAAACTTGCGCCCCCTCGTTGAAGATAACATCCCAAACTCGCATGGTTGTCTGGAAAAGTGTTGATTTGGTTGTGACATCAAATGTTAGTCAAGCCAAATGCAAATATATGTCGGCAAATTCCCTAACGCTACTTATCTTCCCAGTACCAAATGGGCATGGCCCTAAGGTGAATGTTTCCTTTTCTTTTCTGTTCTTCTCTTACATTTTTTATCTCATCAATTTTATATAAAAGAAGCAAGTGTAGTTAGCAAAATATCCCCAAGATGCTACAGGGAAAAGAAAGCATAATTGCACATTCAATGGATGAGACATGAAAATTTTCTAGCAATCTAAGGGCAGAATATATCGTTCCTTTCTGGTGGTTAGCTGTGTTTTTCACTCTGCTCATATCGTTTTGTAGTAGATACGGTAAGCATATATATCTTCACAGTATGTACCAATTAAAAAGGACTAGAGAGAGAGAGAGAGAGAGTCTAACCTCGGACGGTAAACTCTTAGAGAAAAGACACAAAAACCATTCTGTGGCAACAAGCGAGACATCAAATCCCACAGCTTCCAAATGAGCAGCTAACCTATCTTTGCAAAATGACCTCATGTAAGAAACATATCTTCCTTCTTTAAAACATCAAACACAACAAGATATATAAACCTTGCTAGACTCATATAAAGGATTGAGGAACAAAACCTAACCTTGGACACCTTTTAGCAAGCAAATCTTTGAACACCCTTTGCTCAACATGGCACCCTGACAAATTATCAGCATAAAATTCAGTGACTAGAACATTTTCCAAGAGGACAGCAAGCATCCAAAATGCATCTTCCTCCGTTTTCATCACCAGCAAAAGCAGTGCTGCAACAAAATTCAAACCCTGCAGTCCCAAAACAATGTTTAGCCATCAATAAGAAAATATAATCAGTAACTAGAGATTTCACTACACTAATGTAAGCATAGTAATTAATCACCTGACAATAACCAACATCGCAATCTCGGAATGAATACCCGACAAGGACACGCCTTAGAGATGCATGTCCTTGAGGTGTGTCAAGCCACGGATGACCTGGGAATGTACGGGGCAAATCCTGCCATATTATGTAGCAATAGCAACATCAAACGTGAGTATACAAGGCGTTTGAAAACTGAAAGAGAGGCCCTTTCAGCCCTATGTGCGTTTGGAAGCTGATGAGTGAAAGAGGGCTAAAAAATATGTCAGTGACGAAAATGAGGCCATTAATACGTATCAGTGACGAGAATCTTAGGTGAAAATTGCTGATAAATGTGATGCTCACTTTTGGGGAGCATCAGCATTGACGAAATTTGTCACACTTGATTTGTGAAAGCCAAACACAAATCAGAGGTAAGCTCCATTTCTGCTCTGAAAATTTTCAGCTATGACATTTTTTTTCACAGCTCCATTTCAGCTTCCAAACGGCCAATAACATACACTTGTCTCTCGTGAGAATTATGATGGGAAAACTTACGCACATGATCGATCTGCATGGTAGCAGGGGTGACCTTCCCCTCGACGGCCTTGGTCAAATCGTCATAGTAGCTGTCGGGAACGGTGGATCGCTTCTTGGCAGCTCCAGAAATGGAGAGCCAAACCTTGGGCCTTAAAAGGTGGGGAATCCCCTTCCTGATGAGCCGCTTCAAGGAAATGGTGTTTCGGATGGTCTGGGCAAGGGCCGAAAATGTGAGAGAAGAAGAAGAGAGGCCGAGGCGCTCGGAGATGGAGGAGGAAGATGAAGAAAGATGGAGGTACCAATTGGCACCCTTGCTGGCTTCCATGGCCCACCAAACCCTGGCCTGCTGTTTCACCCTTTCCCTCACCTCATTCAGCACATTGAGATCGTCCACATTGCCTTGCACGGTGAAGCCGTAGAGGTCTTGGAATTTGAGGACGAAACTCGCCCTCGTCGCATAATTGGGGATCTTCCAGTATGGCTTCTTCTCCCTCTGGAGGAGGTTGTAAGAAGAAGAAGAAGAGGTGGTGGTGGTCTCCCTCTCCCTGAATGGGTTTCCCAACATGGTCGAAAGGCTCCACACCACACCCCTTCTCTAAGGCCTTAAAAATCAAAATGAGGAAATTAGAGAAGACCACTTTTTGCAGCAGCTGGTGAAGGAAGGAAGCCTCTACCTCTGCGAAAGCCGAAAAGCCCTTCCCACCAAAAGTGGAACACGTAATAACAATTGAACATGAGAGGAAAAAAGGTAGAGGAAAAAACAAGGAATGAGAAGAAAGGAGGAGGACGACAAGTTTATTGGGAGCGGAAAAATGAAGCAGCTGGATGTGCAAGGAAATCCTGTAACAACAATTGCACGAGCAGGTTGGCTTTCTGCTGCTACGATAAAGAAAGAAATGCGCTGCTGGTCTGGAGTCTCTGGAGGAGGAGGAGGAGCTTTGAAGGATGGAAAGACGTGCCCAGTCAGAGGAGAGGGAGTCCCACCGTGTCCAAAGACAAAAGCGATAAAGAAAACACAGCAGTTTGGAGTTCATAGTATTTAGGAGTACATCAGATTTTACCAACGAACTCAACACCTTCCCTCTGTCTCTCTCTCTCCGAGTGTTTTGCTGTTGTTACGTAAAAAATTACAGACCCACCACCAACCAAAGATTGGCTGCCCCTCCCTCCCTCCCTCCCTCCATGTCTTACTCTTGACCAACCAACCGCCCCTCGCCTCCTCTTGTCCTCATTTCTTCTTCTCACCAAAATGCCCCTCCCCATTTACTAGAGTATTAATCTATGCACATAGAGATTACAGATTTACCAGTGTGGATCCCCACACATACATTGTGCTGGGCCGGACTCACTCCCCTGAGATTATCCACGCCGGCACACCCACCCCTTGGGTTTTTTCCGCCGGCTAGCCTGCTTACTTTACATTTGTTTATATGTATATATATATATCATTTTTTTCTTTAGAAAAAGTTTAAATTAGACTTGTCTTATGCAAAGGAATTTAGAGTCGTCAAATCTATTAGATCGTGCGTTTGGAAGCTGAAAGAACCCATCTTTCAGGCCTGAAAAGGTAAAAAATTTTCACCTATCACCGTGAAAAGTGTTTGGAAGCTGAAAGAGTAAAAAGTGGTCGGTGACGGTGATAGGTAAAAATTTTCACATTTTCACCTTTTTAGACCACAGGTTGTGTTTGGTTGCTAGAGGGCTGAAAAGTGGCGGTGAAAGGTGACAATTTTTCACCTTTCACCCTGAAAGGTTGGTTTTCACTCGGGTGAGAATCAAGCAGACGAGGAAGAACTGACAAAAAAAACTACCTACCGCCCCCTCGCCCGTCGTCGGGCTCACTCAGCGGCGGCGACAGCTGTTGTAGTGGTGGTGGTGGCGGCGGCTTTGGTAGTGGTGGCTGCAGCCGTGGCATAGCAGTGGTGGCAGCGATTTTGGTGGCAGTGGTAGTGGTGGCGGCGGCAGTGACGATAGTCTTCTCCGGATACACAATAGCTGCCATATCGTGTGTTCGATTATACGATAAGCACAACTATCATGTAATCGAACACATAATACGATTACAAAATAGGTATTACACGAATAGGTACGGCTATCGTCATCGATTACACGATAGATGTGCATATCGTGTAATTTATTACGCGATGGTGGTGCTTATCGTGTAATCGATTATCATTACTATCGTGTAATCGATTATCACATCTATCATGTAATCGATTACACGATAAGCATCGCCATCGTGTAATTAATCACACAATATGCACATCTATCATGTAATCGATGACACGATAACCACCGCCACCGCCGCCATTGTAGACTCACCACCACCCACTGCCAAATTTGTCACCACCGGGGAGAAGGAGGTGACGGAGAGGGGCATTGAAGTGGGTTTTCGATCTATACGGCTCCGCCGCATCTCTGCTCCATCAAACGCAAATTACATCTGATTTTTTTTTCAGGTTGCCAAACGCAAGTTACCAATCAGGAAATCAGGCCGACGAGAAAAAACTAAAAATATTATTACTTTCAAGTTCCCAAACGGGTTGTCATCAATAAGGAAAATCCCCTTGATTATTTTCAGGCTGATATAAATTTTTAATATATAAATTTTTAATTTTTCACTTATCGGCTTCCAAACGCACCCCTTGATTAAACGGCCACAAGTGACTACACCGGTAGGTAATGATTCACACTATCAAATTTGATGGCTCAAGATAACCTGTAAGAAACATCAGACTTAACAGGACTCTATTTGTTTTTTATATGTTTTACGTACGGAAAAACTTAGCTAGTGCAGCACTGTTGGTGCCTTGTACGGCTGGCCGTTAGATCAATGGGCTCCACATGTGCCCCACATATATTTACCCACATGTTACGACTTGAACGGGCTTCGTGCGACTTAATTTAAACTTTATATATATAATAAATAAGAAGCAAGCTTGAGGGGCAACGTGACAGAGATATCTCATCATGAGGGGTGATGGTGGAAGTCATGAGTTATTAAAAACGTGGCTTGCAAGGCCACCGCTGCCTTCCACATCTACTTGCGGATATTTCACTATCATTACCAAATAGGATTGCACCACATCGCACCGGATATTTGCTATTATTTTAATTTGAGAACAGTTTATACGCGATCGTTCCCATAGAGCATGAGGCTAATTTTTTGGGTCGTTAGATTCGAACCCAAAGGTGGATATTAAATCAGTGACAATAAATAAGTGAGTTCCATATAACTGTTTGTAGTCATCATATTAAGATCCAACGGCCACGAATTGAATTAGTCTCATATAAGCTATATTAGAGCGATCTCATTTAAAATTTTCTCTTTTAATTTTTCTTATATTAAACAAAATACATGTAATATATATGAAAAAAATTTAAATAAGATCGCTCTCATATAGCTTACATGAAGCTAGTTAATGTCATAGCCGTTGGAACTTGATTTAACGGCTACAAGGATGAATGATGGTTCGCACTCACCTACCACTAATTTGATACCCACCGTCGGATTGGAATCCAACCACCCAAAAGATTGGCTTCATGGTCCTTATATGAGAATAATCTCATATAAACCGATCTTAGTCTATATTAGATATAGTTATTATGTTTGGATGGGGATTAAAGACTTTTTTGGGCAAAAGGAGATTGAAGACTTGCATATTAGTCGAGTATGCATCAGCAAGATATTATTTTCTAGATGCAAAAAGCCGGAGGGCACGTTCACCTTGTCAAATATTGCCTTACCACTTTCTTTTAAAAATGAAGAGGGATCGATTGCCAATTAATTAATTATAATACACAAGATTTAGACAAGTAAAGACATGCATATCACAGACCCATTCAAAGGAAAACATGTAACCCACTCCTCTTACTAGCTTAAATTCATCGCCTCACACCAGTCATTGACGAGCAAAACATCGTTTAATAATTTAGTGCATATCTGCTGAAGGACAGCAAATTCATTTGTTGTATTGTATCGAGCATCAACAACTTCTCACTTTTTAGTTTCTTTACGCAGAAAGCAAAGCCACTTGAACTTGGAGTATGTCAAAGATCAGGGTGTGGATGCATCAACTAAAAAGAAAAACAATTGGGGTGTGGGAAAAGCAATCGTCGCATGAGTGCGGAAAATAGTCGACTGCTTCCAACTTTCATAGATCTAAATTTTCATAATATAATCGTCTTATTGGTACAATAGTTCTACCGGGGAAGGGAAAGCTATCTTATGTACGGGCACTAGAGTCCAATAAATTTAAGTCATTTTCAATGCAGACGATCCGTGGCGAGACTCCCCCTACAAAACTCTGGTTCGACAGGGAAATCCTGAAATTGTTAGGGCTTGATCCGGTCAAGCTGCTGAATATTGGAAACAAGCTACATCACTTACTGCAAGTAATTATAGCGAAGCACATAATGGGTTAAAGTTCATGGGGAGGTTCGAATAAGAATTTTGTATACCGATCCACAATGCAATGAAATCACATGGAACGTTTGATACTTTCTAAGTATCAATGAAACAGGCACTTCACAGAATTGGTTATTTCTTCTTTGGTATCCGAATGGCTTGGCTTACATGGAACGTATTAACCTTTTCCCACTCAAAAGGATAATTCGCTAGTTATTAAAGAGATCCCGATTTCTACATTTAAATAGAAAGATGAAGTACAAGGTTGACGTCGGGTCACTCGGGTGGCGAGGAGGGAACAATAACAGAAAGGCGACAATAGGTAGATAGATGTTGGTTCGATAGGGGCAGAGGCGCCGGTAGTGGTAGGCATCAAAGGGTATTTTGGCCCTTCTTTTGCCAAAAGGATGGACCCATCCCATTAGCATAACATCAATCATCTGTTCTTCAATTAAGGAAACACAGGGAGGCTATCTATATCGTCGACTTCTTCTTCTTCTTCTTGGCACTAGAGTCATATCTTTATCGGATAACCACATTGCAGCCAAAAAGGAAAAAGAAAAATCGGATAAATCACTGAGTTACAACAAAAACAATGAATTTATCGAAGAAAACAATGTATGTTGGATACAATTGTTAGAAGTGGGGATTATAACCCATTAAAACTCACATAGTTTTGAATGGGTGAATTGGGTGAAAGAATGAATAGTCCCACATCCACACAAAGAAGGTGTTGTGGATGGTATATAAGGTCCAAGTTTGGCCTTTGAACTTACGCCCAAGGGCCACCCCACTTTTGTGGGAGAGAGATGTTAGACCATGCACCTAGGTAGGCTAACCCACACGCGCGTCGCCGCCATCCGGCCGGCTCGGTTCGCACGCGTGGGCGGCCAGGTTGGGTCGGGTCGGGTCAACAAGATAATATTATTTTGGGACAAATTCAATTGGTTTGGTTTTTTAATTTATTAACGGGACAGGGTGTGTTTTCAACGGGCTTTAACGAAATTTCTATAAAACATGAGAAAAGAGGTTTTGAAAGCATTGCACACTGTGGTTCACTGCGCGTGCTGTATGGAGTGCTCTTACAGCGCGTGGTTGGTCGTCTTATCCTGGGAGGCAGACGCCCACGAGTCCTGAGCACCGTAGGGAAGGCGAATTCTATCTTAAGGACGAAGTGTTTCGCTTGATTCGATCATCAACTTCTTTTGACTATTTATTATCGTCTTTGCAAAGGATTATTTATTACAACAATAAGTCAATAATGACTTGCAAAAAACCAAAAACCTACTCACCAGATGAAACATCGAATTTTACTGAACAAAACAATGTATTTGATGAACAAAATAGTGAATTAGAAAAAAAAAATGACCTACTCGTCAAATAAACTAGTAAATTCATCAAATAAAAAGTTATGTTGCACTCCTATGTGTTTTTTTTTTCCAACCATCTACTCCTATGTGTTTGCCCTCTCTCAATTTGAGCGTCTCAACTGGAGGTAACTTGAAGTGTTCAGTTTTAGTAATAAAAATGGTAATCATGACTACCATAGATTGAATATTGGGCAATTAGGCGGGGGGTAAGTTGCAGTGGAAAGTAGAGATTACAATGAGCGATGGGTACAAGTAGTACTTGGAATCTCTTCTCTGAGAAGTCGGGCGAAATGTCAGGGGCAGATCCTACTACTCCACTCCTCCGTGACGAGGATGGAAGTGAAGGGATGACAGCACCAGCACCAGCACCAGCACCAGCACCAGAACTGGTGGTCTGTGGTGGATCCCAACAAGTAGAGCTAGTAGGGACTACGAGGGAGGGTAGAAAGCGCTGCTTGGCGTCGGCAACAAAATTGAAAAACAGCCGATACTCGTCAATCACCTTGGCGTCCGTACCGCTGCGGAGAATGGGCGGGAAGAAGAGCCAGAAACCCCGTCCCGGCCACGAAGGCCAAGGTAGCCACCGTCGACACCGTCGCCGGCAAGCGGAATGGGGGCCACCGCCTTCTTCACAGCGACCTCGGCGGCCGTAGAGACCCCGTGGAGAAGGAAGAAGCAGGTTACCTCCCACGTGGGTGCCGCCGCCGTCGTCAGGTAATAGAACATGGCCTCGTGCATGATCCCGGATACGGCAAAGACGGCAAAGATGCCCATCAGCTGGCCGGTCCTGCCCCCCGCGACAGCACCGACCCAGCGGCGGGACCGGGTGGTAGACGGTGGGGCGGAGGATGGCAGTGACCATAAGGTTCCACCTGCGGCCCCAAAAGTCTTGAAGGGAGGTGGAGAGGTAAGGCTCTTGGAATTGGGGCTCCAGCTCCAATCCGGTGAGGGCCAGGGCGAGGGCGGCGGCGGCAGCCAGCACGATCTCCAAGGAAAGGTAAATGTGGAGACAATAGAGGGGCGAGGAGGAGGGAGTGTGGCTAGGAAAGCGGTGTTTGTAGCGGTAGAGGCCGATAATGATCCCCAGGAGGAGGGTTTTGAGGAGCAGGGCCCAGATCCGCGCGGGGGGGTTGAGGCGTCGACCGGATTGCATCTTGCTGCTGCTGGTGCTTGACGGGGGAGAGAAGCGAGGGAAACGAATCGGAGGAAATTAGAAGCAGAGGCGGGAACGTGGTGGTGGGGGGCGTGGAACAGAGGAGAGGGGGGCCTCTGGTCAAAGGAGAAGAGGAAGAGCTTGAAGTTAGCGAGCCAAGTGAGGAAGAAGGCTGAGATGGAGCGGAGGTGGATGGTGGAGAAAGACCAAGGAAGGAGGGAGAAGAGGTAGAAGACGGGGACAAGGGAGACAAGGCGGGCAGGGCCCGGTCGGAACCTGGCTGCCAAAAAGTAGCAGTAGCCCAGAGAGGCCACTACGGAGGAGCTACACTTCACCAGGTTCCTCATTTCCTCCATCCTCGCTCTCGCTCTCTCTCTCTCTGGCTCTCACTAAGATGGTATGGTATGGTATGATATGGTAGGTACTTGTTGCTCTGTTGACGGCCTCTCAAGAAGCGCAGTTACTCGTATATGATATCTACGGCGAAAATGTGCAACTTCTTAATGAATTGAAAATTTCGGAAAAAAAAAATGTTACTCCGACAGCCCCCTTTCCGGAAAAAATAAATTAACACTTGAATCGTACCGCGGCCACGTGGGATTCTGTGCAAGAGCTAACGGACTTTTTTCTTCATGATTTATTCTCGTCAAACTGAAAACACGTTTTTTTCTCGGGATGACACCGACTCCCGAAAAAAAAACGGACGTTCAAACAAAAAAAAATGCAGCAGTCATTGGGAGCGTCGCACGATGCAGTAGTCACTGGCACTGCTGCTCATCATTGCTCGCAGTCCACAGCTCATAGTGTGTTCCTGGCGCAAAACTTTTATCGCGTCGTTTGTTGGGCTTTTGTAAACCCAACCAGGGGTCCAGAAACATGTATGACAAAAAGTCGTTCTCATGTAGTGGGTTTGTAGCAAATGTAAGACTGGCTAGCATAAGGTCCGGAAACATGCACAAATAAGACTTACACATGATCGGCATCATGCTTACAGCCCAGTCACAGGGCCTCCGAGCTGGAATCCCTCAACTTCCGGTTTTGGTGATCCATATGACGGGACGGAGGCCTGGTGGGGCCGCGCGTGACCCCATAAGAAACGGGGAAAAAAAAAAGCCCAAGTGTCACGTGCTTTGCGAGTTCCGACACAAATCTCCGACGAACGAATCGGCGCGCGAGTTGAGAGCGAGGGACTAGGAGACAAGGGAAGAAGCAGGGGCTGGGTAGCCGAGGGCGGCCAGGGTAAGAGCCAGTGTTGTGGCGGGGCGGGGCGGGGCCGGAGTGTTCCGGGCCGCTGGGGGAACTTCCAACTTGGGCCCTTTTGGGAGTTTGCGGTTAGGAGGAGGGCCAGTGGGGGGGTGGCGAAAAGAAGGAGCTCCCGCGCGCCACTCAAGTCTCTCTGCTTTCTGATTTTGATCCTCTCTCGCAATATTTCAGTCGGAAATTACGGCGGCGGCGACGGCTCTTTGACCAGAAGAAGAGCCCAGTTGGAAATTGCAGAGACTTGTTCTTTTGTAGTGAGAGTGCGGTGTGGGGGGCGGGTAAAGAAAGAGATGTCGGACCTGGACCGGCAGATTGAACAGCTCAAGAGATGCGAGCCTCTCAAAGAATCCCAAGTCAAAGCGCTTTGTCTCAAAGCCATGGAAATCCTTGTCGAAGAGAGCAACGTCCAACGTGTCGATGCTCCCGTCACGGTACTCTCTCTTCCTACACTCTCAAGGCCCCACATTCTTTTTGCTAAACTAGAATCTGATTCATTTCTTGCCGTTTAACTTCCCTAAATTTTTCCTCCGTCTTGTTTGCTTCAACTTTAACTCTTTTCGCTTCATACCAGCAGCCTCATCCTGGTTGTTATTAGAGTTCTGTTCGATTTCTTGTGCCCAAAAAGTAAACATTTAAGTGATCTTCTCTCTTCCGATTGTTATTTAACCATCTGAGAACATCTTCCTTGTTCCCCTTTGTAAGATTCCTTGCAATCCGATTCAGGAAGTATCAAATCCAACTTTTAAGACGAAATTCTTGATGGATTTTTTCACAGTATATTGCTTCTTCAGGTTAGCTGTCAGGTTGATAGCCGGTTGTAAAAACTCCATCAATCTCTATGGATTTTACACTACACATTCTAGCTAGAGCTAGGGAATTCCCCATAAGCGACGCATTGTGCCAAAATGCGGGTACAATGATAAGTAAGCAAAGGTTGGCTAGGCCGTTCCTTGGAAGCAACGCATTGTAACAATGCCCAGTTGCAGTGAAAAGTGAGCAAGGGTTCTCGCGTTAGTCTGGACGAGCACGAGCAAAGAAGTTAGTCCAAGGGTGTAGGATTAGAGTGGCAACGTGGAATATTAAAGGGTTAGGGTATGGGTTTGTAGAAACATTTAAGAGAAGGAGCATTAACATAGCTTGCTTGCTTACAAGAGAGGCTAGGGCCCTGGCTTTAAACTAGTTTATATAGGTAAAAATTCAAATAGGAATGGGGTGTGTATAGTGGTTGATAAGGACTTGAGAGAAAATTTGTAAGTGTCAAGAGATTTAGTGATAGAATTATATTAGTGAAACTAGTGTTAGGGGAATTCATAGTTAATGTTATTAGTGCTTATGCACCTTAAGTAGGATTAGGAGAGAACTTTAAGGAACAATTTTGGGAGGAAATGAACTTAGTAATGCAAGGGATACCTTGTGAGGAATCCTAACAGCATACGGTTATCAAACTTCTAACAGCTGCGGTCAATGCCTCTATCCTCTTGTTATAACTAATATATATTCTTGTTGTAACTATCTAACAACGTCTCCATGAATTCTGTAAATGGAGAGTGTATAAATTGCATGTCAGTCAGTGGAAAGTTACGGATTCAATTTCTTTACATGGTATCACCTTGATCGATCATCTTCCCTGTGTATCTCTGATTGTTGTCTACCCTTTCTCTCCTTGCACCATGTCTTCGGCTGCAACATCCACCACCGCCTCACCCTTGCCGGACTCCACTGACCCTCTCACACCTGCTCCTCTTCCTTTTGTTAAGAATATCTCTCAGGAGGTTTCTGTTAAACTTGCATCTAGCAACTATTATATGTGGAAAATGCAAGTCTTACCGGTGCTCCGCTGCCATGGACTCATTGGCCTTGTTCACGGCGAAATGACTCGCCCTGCGGGTGATGATGATGATGCTGCTGTCTGCGCATGGTTCCGTTTGGACCAGATGGTTCTTGCGTGGTTGGCTACCTCTGTTTCTGAAGACGTGCTGCCTCAGGTTGCGCACTGTGAGTCTGCCCATACTTTCTGGGCAACGATGGAGGTTCTTTACGGAAAAATGACTCGCTCTCGCATTCAAGGTATCAAAGGGGAGCTTCATAGTCTTTCAAAGGGCTCGCTTTCTATCGCCGAATACATCAACAAGGCTCGTTCTCTGGCCCATACGCTTGCCATGGCCGGCAAGCCTGTCGACGACGATGATTTCATCATCCTTGTACTCAAGGGACTCGGTCCTGAATATGACCCTGCTTGCGCTGCGATTCACGTTGCTCGTGAATTTCCGGCAGTCGATGAGGTTGCTGCTCTTCTTCTGGACTTTGAGATGCGTCTCCAGGGGCAGCAGACTACCACCTCTTCCTTGGCTCTGTTGTCCTCCAAGACCTCCTTCTCCTCGCCCCGCATTCCATCGTGGAGGGTCTGGTGGAGAGGGGCATTCTGGCATGGCTCGCCCATCTTCTCAGCTGCGTGGACGGCCCACCTCTGCTACCTCTACGCCGGCTGGCCGTGGTCGTGATATGTCCCGCCGTGGGCATCCTCGTGCTGCCCCGGTCAATGGCGACTATGCTGCCGTTTATTGCTATCGTTGCGGCCATCCGAATCATAAGGCCGACGCCTGTCAAGCTGGCCCCACTGATCCCATTCAATCTTTCTCTGCCCTTCACTTGGTAGACCAACATGACAATGGGTGGTACCCCGACACCGGCGCCACAAATCACATGACTTCTGATTCTACACAAATTGATGGTATGATTCCTTACTCTGGCCAAGATAAAGTTTTTGTGGGCAATGGTGAGGCTTTACCTATTTCTCATATTGGTTCTGTTACTTTATTTCCTGCCTCTCCTAAATTGGAAAAGGTTCTCTTGGTGCCTGGACTTACTAAGAATCTTCTCAGTGTCTCGCAATTTACTCGGGACAATAATTGTTGTTTCATATTTTATGAATGGGGATTTACTGTGAAAGATGTGCAGAGCGGGCGGATTCTGTTGGCCGGACGGGTGGTCTCTACCATGTTGGTGCTCCTGTTGCTAATACCAAGCACCATGTTAGTCTTCTATGCAATAAAGTTGGTTCTGAGGTGTGGCATGCCCGTTTGGGCCACCCTTCTACTTCAATAATGCGAACTTTGGCTTCTTCTCTTCACATTTCTATGTCCTTGAATAAGAATGCTTGTAATAGTTGTAAGCTTGGAAAAGGTTCAAAATTACCATTTGAAAGACATGTGTCTTATTCCAACACTTGTTTTAGTAACTTGCACACTGATGTATGGGGTCCCTCTCCCCTTCCATCCCTCGATGGTTTTCGGTACTATTTATTAATCATGGATGAATGCTCCCGTTTTACTTGGTCTTTTCCAATGAAGCAAAAATCTGAAGTTCCCTCTATATTTATTGACTTCTTACATTACCTTAAGCGTCAGTTTGATGCGAAGGTAAAAGTCATTCAATCAGATGGTGGGGGGGAGTATATCAGCCATACTCTTCAGAATTTTCTTCAGACACAAGGCATCATTCATCTCCTCTCCTGCCCTGGAACACCAGAACAAAATGGCATGGCTGAGAGGAAACATCGTCATGTTGTCGAAACAGGGCTCACTCTCATGGCTCAAGCCCATCTCCCTAAAGAATTTTGGCAGTATTGCTTCTCTACTGCGGTGTATCTCATTAACCGTCTTCCATCAAAGACACTTGCCGGGAAATCACCATATGAGGTTTTATTTCAGTCAAGCCTGTTTATGATCATCTTCGGACATTCGGATGTGCTTGCTATCCCTATCTCCAGCCATTTGGGAGGGGCAAGCTTGATTACAAAACCGTCCAGTGTATTTTCTTGGGGTATAGTGGGCGTCACAAGGGCTATCGATGTCTCGATCCTCTCACGGGTCGCTTATATATTTCACGCCATGTTTCCTTTGTTGAACAGGTGTTTCCTTATCCCACAACGGCCCCTCCCGGAAGATCACCTTCCCCTTGATTTAAGGTGCGGCGTTTTCCTCTCAAACTCTTACAAGCCGTATCACCAGACTGTGATGGTGCTCCCGCCGGCCCTCCTCCACGGCCCACTGCCACTACCGATGGGTCTGGTCTGCTTCCTCCTCCGGGGACTGAGACTGACCCCTTGCCACGCCCCCCCCTCTGGCATTGCGGGGCCTGTCTTGTCTTCCCGACCGTCGCCCGCACCTGCGTACCCCGCGTTGCCGATGAAGGTCTTCTGCTGTCGTCCTAAAGGTGTCGTCGCTAATCTCCGGGACTCCAGACCCTTCTTGCCTGGCCTTGCAGGTGTCAGGAACCTTCCCTCAGCTGGGTCATCCTTTAATTCAGCATCGTCCTCCTCCCTGGTACTACAGCCATCATCGCTCTCGGAGGACACTCCGACAGCCCTGCCGTCTACGGGGTGCTCTTCCGACCTCTCTCAGACTTCCTCTGGCCCCGCCCTTGGGTGTGCAAGTTCCCCCTTGGAGCTAGTAGTTCCCTTGGCTTCAGCCCTTGCTGCTGCCCCTAGCAACCAGAATCCTATGGTGACTCGGACTCGTGATGGCACTCGCCAGGCCAAGGTTCTTCTTGCAAGCCGCCATCCTCTTCCGGCAGCCCTTCTTGCGGCTTCTCAGTGCTTGCCCATGGAGCCCACAACCTATCGCCAGGCTGCCAAGGACCCACGATGGGTCCAGGCCATGGAGGACGAGATTCTTGCTCTTGAACGTAATGGGACGTGGTCCCTTGTTCCGTTTCAGCCTTCCATGAACGTTGTCGGCTGCAAATGGGTTTTTAAAGTTAAACTCAATGCGAATGGTTCTATGGAACGCTACAAAACCCGCCTTGTGGCAAAGGGCTATAATCAGCGTGCGGGCTTTGATTTTGAGGAGACATTTAGCCCGGTTGTCAAGGCCACTACCATACGGCTGGTTCTTGCCCTTGCCACTACCTATGCCTGGCCTCTTCGACAACTCGATGTTAAAAATGCATTTCTTCATGGTGATCTTCAAGAGGAAGTCTATCTCCAACAACCACCTGGCTTTGTTAATTCTACGCACCCCTCTCATGTATGCCGCTTACACAAGGCTCTGTATGGCCTCAAACAGGCACCACGGGCGTGGTATACGAAATTTACTGGTTTCCTTCTTCACCTTGGATTTGTCGGATGCCCATTTGATACATCTTTGTTCATCTGGCAACATGAGTCTCAGACGATCCTTCTATTGCTATATGTTGACGACATCATTCTCATAGGCTCATCTCCACATCTCCTTCAGTTGCTCACTACCAAGTTGTCCACCGCATTTGATATGAAGGACTTAGGTCCTTTACGCTTCTTCCTTGGGATGCAGATTCATCGGTCTGGATCATCCTTGACGCTCTCTCAGGCCCACTATGCACTACAGCTGCTAGAGCGATTTGATTTGTCTGGCGTCAAGCCTGCTAGAAGTCCACTTGCTGCCGGCCTACATCTCTCTGCGCATGGTTCCCCTTCTCTCGCAGATTCCTCTTCCTATAGGCAAATGGTTGGGAGCCTCCAGTATCTTACTCTCAGTAGACCTGATATTGCCTTCGCAGTCAATCACGTCTGCCAATTCATGCACTCACCATGCCAAGTACATCTAGAAGCTGTTAAGCGTATTTTTCGTTATGTTAAGGGTACCATTTCCTTAGGCCTCCAGTTTCATCAGTCCAAAGACCTCTCCTTACGAGCCTTCTCTGATGCTGATTGGGCCGGCTGTCCTGATACTCACAAATCCATTACCGGTTATGCAGTTTTTCTTGGTCCTAATTTGATCTCCTGGGCAGCCAAAAAGCAACCTACGGTCTCTCGGTCTAGCTCTGAAGCTGAGTATCGTGCCCTTGCTGCCACTATTGCTGAAGTCCTGTGGGTGACTCATCTTCTTCGCCGTCTTCGGGTGCCTATCTCATCTACTCCATCCATTTTATGTGACAATGTTAGTGCCCTCTACATGGCAAGGAATCCGTCTTCCACAGTCGGACCAAACATATTGATATCGATGTCCATTTTGTCAGAGAACATGTTCTCAATGGGACCATTCGTGTGACCCACACACCTGGGACTCATCAAGTGGCGGACATTTTCACCAAGTCATTAGCAAGTCCTCGCTTGCTGCTTCGAAACAAGCTCATGCTGCGTGAACTCCCTCATGAGCTTGAGGGGGGCTGTGAGGAATCCTAAAAGCATACGGTTATCAAACTTCTAACAGCTGCGGTCAATGCCTCCATCCTCTTGTTATAACTAATATATATTCTTGTTGTAACTATCTAACAACATCTCCATGAATTCTGTAAATGGAGAGTGTATAAATTGCATGTCAGTCAGTGGAAAGTTACGGATTCAATTTCTTTACATACCTAATAGAAAAAAAAGTTATTATAGGAGGCGACTTAAATGGGCATGTAGGGTAGAAGAGCATAGGTTACAAGAGGGTGCATGGGGGTATGGTTTTGGGGAGAGGAATGAGATGGGAGAAGCTATTTCAGTTTGCAATATCAAATGATCTAGGTATAGCAAATACCTATTTAAAGAAGAGGGAGGAGCATTTAGTAATTTTCAAGAGTGAACCTCACAAGAGCCAAAGATTTTTTTTTTACTCATAAGCGAGAATAGAATTAAATGTAAGGATTGTAAGGTTATACCTAGAGGACCTATAGCACTACAACATAGATTAGTTATTTTTGATGTCCACATTAAGGGGTGGAGAAAGCAAAGGGCGGATAAAGTGGAGCCTAGGATCAAGTGGTGGAACTTAAATGGTGAGATGCTCAACATTTTGTGGAGAGGTTGAGGGTTGAAGGAAATTGGAACATAAATGAGGAACTAACAATGATGTGGGGTAAATGGCTAATTGTAATATAAAAGTGGGAAAAAAAGTACTTGGTGAAAGTAGGAGAAGGGACGTCAAGAAAGAAACATTGTGGTGGTGTGAAGAAGTTCAAAGAGTAATTGAGGAAAAAAAGTGTTTCTTCAAGGAGTGACAAATATAAAAATCAAGAGAATTGAGACTGATATTCTAAGTTTAAGATAGAGGCTAAAAAGATAGTGAGTGAAGCTAGAGATATAAGGCATTTGATGACTTATATAATAGGCTAGGGACGAAGGAGGGGAAGAGGGACATGTATAAGATAGTTAAGAGATAAGAGAAGTATGGACTTAGAGGAAGTTAGGTGCATTAATAGTGAAGATCAAAGAGTTTTAGTGAAAGATGAGGAAATTAGGGAGAGATTGCATGGATATTTGAAGCATTGGTTGAATGAAAATTATAGTAGTGGAATGGATATTGAGTCTAGTTTCGTTAAATAGATAATTTATTTTAGGAGATTTTTCATAGAGGGGGTAGGAGTTGTGTTAAGGAAGATGAAGAAAGGAAAACTCCTATTGAAGTATGGAAGGCTCTAGAAGGTGTTGGCTTAATTTGGTTGACTAGTTTGTTTAACAAGATTTGGAAGTCTAAGAGGAGTGGAGGAGTACCCTCGTACCCTTATAACAATAAAGGGGATATCCAAAGTTATACAAATTATAGAGGTATAAAATTTATGAGGCATACTATGAAGTTATGGGAGAGAGTAGTGGAAGGACGTTTGCGAAAAGTAACAAATAGAGAATGAATTTGGTTTCATGCCGCAGAGGTCAACAATGAAAGCTATATTCTTGTTACGACAGTTAGTAGAGAGGTACAGGGATAAAAAATATGACCTCTATATAGTCTTCATAGATTTAGAAAAAACCTATGATAGAGTGCCACATTTAGAGTGTTTTGAAGAAGGGAGTCATAAGATGTTATATAGATATTATAAAGAATATGTAAGAGGGGCTTGTGACTAGTGTAAAAACAATTTGGGGGAAACCAAAGAATCAACCTTAAGCTTTTATCTTTTTGCTTTAATTATGGATGAGCGAGCTAACTAGACATATGCAAGATAGTGTAACTTGGTGTATGCTTTTTGCAGAAAATGTAGTTTTAATTTATGAGAGTAATGTAGGTTTGAATGCAAAATTAGAATTATTGAGGGAGGCTTTAGAATCAAAAGGTTTTAAAATAAGTAGGACTAAGACAAAGTGCATAAAATTTAATTTTAATGAAGGTAGAACATTAGTTGAAATAGATAGCAAGAAGTGCCGAAGTGTGATCAATTTCGTTACTTAGTATCATTATCTATAAAGAAGGGGATGTTGATAGTGATGTGGTGCATAGGATAAATGCGGGATGAGAAAAGTGGAAGGTAACTTCGGGAGTTTTGTGTGGTAGGTGTGTTCCAAAAAGGCTTAAAGGCATGTTATATAGGACAACCATTAGGCCTGCTGTACTTTTTGGAGCGAAGTGTTAGGCACCAAAGAGAAGTCATATAAATAAGTTGAATGTAGCCAAAACGAGAATGCTAAGGTAGATGTGTGGGATAACTAAGAGAGATAGAATTAGAAATAAATATATTCATGAGAGTTTAAGGGTAGCTCCTTTAGGTGAGAAGCTGAAGGAATGTAGGTTGCGTTGGCATGAGCATATACAAAGAAGACTAATAGATGCCCTTGTGAGAAGATTAGAAAGGATACATGTAAATGATGTCAAAAGAGGGAGAGGGAAACCTAAGAGAACTTGGATGGAGTTAATAAAAAAATATAATACTCTACTTTCTCTTACAAAAGAGTTGGCACAAAACAGGCCTTAATGGAGGCGTCAGATCCATGTCACCGACCCCAAATAGTTGGGAAAAGGCTCTACTTGATTATGTTTATGATTATGATATTGCTTGCTTTTTTTCAGAAAAGTCGTGGTCAAATTTGAAGCTTGGCCCACTTCTTACTTTGACTAACTTGACTTTTATCACAATATTCGTCTTATTTTGGCTTACACATTGCATATAAGCATATCTTGGAAATTATGAAACCAAAAAGACAATGCATGAGACGTACAGTGTTCGGAGCTGAAACTGAATTGTTGAAAGAGAAAAGTTAGCGTGCTTTGAAGTTGGATATGCATTAGTTCCAATTATCCGAAATCATTCTGTTTATATTTTTTATAGATTAGTGAATAGTTCCTTGTCGTGATTTCTTATTTACTCCTGATAAGAATGTGTGAGCTTTCTTTAACTGATTTTGGTTCGACAAGCATAACACTTTGAAGAGCTGACTTATATGTTACGTTTCCAATCATAGATATCTTTTATACTACTTTGGCGAGACACAATATCTGGAAAATATTGGATATGATTTAGACATGTTCAAGCACCTTAACTACTGCAAAGGAATTTTCCATACCTTCTTGCCAATAGTTGTCTAATAACTGAGCCATTGGAACTGTTAGGAACTATGCCGATATTTATTTACTGATATTGAAAAAGAATTCATTTAGTGACTAACGTTCAGCATTGCTTATGATATTTGTAGATATGTGGTGACATCCATGGACAATTCTATGACATGAAAGAGCTATTCAAAGTTGGAGGTGATTGCCCAAAGACAAATTATCTGTTCCTGGGGGATTTTGTGGACCGTGGATTCTACTCGGTTGAAACCTTTTTGCTTCTTCTAGCCTTGAAGGTAGTCTCTCACTCTCTCTCCATTTTTTTCTTGCAGAGTACAGTTAAATCAAAGGTGTCCAGACCTTGAAGATCCCCAATTGAATACTTCAGCTTGGTGAATAATAATAGTTTCTTGTCATATGCGATGCCAATGATTTTTGGTAGAGGATAGATTTTTTAATCTCATTTCGTCAAATCATTCATAGATTTTTTAATCTCATTTCGTCAAATCATTCCTCATTTCTTTCAGATGCAAATTGATAAATAATGAAGGAATATAATGATGTTACATAGATACGAAGTTTAAGGCTCTTATGTTTAACAAATCTATCAGATTTAGGTGTTATATATGAACTAGCGCTTCATTTGGAGGGAGAGAAATGTGATAAATTTCTCTATAATATACTCACTCTCAAAAAAATATTATGTTAACAGTAGCTCGGAGAATTTGATGTATGGAGAGGATATAATTAAGTTTGTAGTTTTTATGGAGAAGATTTTTAGATTAAAAAAAATTATATCCAAGCATTTCTTATCTATTATCATGGGCAGAAAGCATCTTTCTCAACAATTTGAGGTGGGCACCATGGATTTAACACCTCTACTCTAGCCTCTTATGTGCCAACTTTCTATAAGAGGTAGCAAAGTCACATTGTTTCTTATTTACTCTATTTATGTCCTCTTAGACCGTCTTCTCCCTCTTTTGGCTTTTCAAATTGCATCTTCTTCAACCTTCTTACCGGAGCATTGCTTTTTTTATGAAGGCCATGCCAACACAGAGATAGCATGACTAAATGTCCAGGTTACAAGAGGGACTATGATACTCTCTCTTTTTCTCTCTCTTTCACTCGAACACATGAACCCACACATGAAGGGCTCAAATTTGCTCCAAGTATCACCTGTTTGACATGTCTGATTGTTGGTTATTAGAAAATAAACATATGGGTTCTGCAGGTGAGGTATCCAGATAGGATAACTCTTATACGAGGAAATCACGAGAGTAGGCAAATCACGCAGGTATAATGGATTGATCCGTAGTCACTTCTGCAATAACAAGAATCGGTTTTATGGAATTAATGTGGACTTCTTTCCAGGTCTATGGTTTTTATGATGAGTGCCTTCGAAAATATGGCTCTGTCAATGTCTGGAGATATTGTACGGATATATTTGATTACTTGAGGTTTGACTATCTTTTTAGAGCTTTTAAGTTCCTATTCATGTTTGAAAGTTTTTTACTTCAGTATGTTAAGAGTATGCCATGCTCCCATGTAAAAGCAGACTGATTTTCATTGTTACTAGCTCTGTGATGGAAGATGGCTACATTAATATTTCATGTGCAACCATCATGTCATGCAGCCAATCCACATCTTTGGAAAGGTGTATGATGAATATGATGACGTTGAATCTTTTTATCATTGTCCCCTCTTCAGAGCGTTGTGTCAGGAAGGGCATCCAGCATAAAAACTTTCCACTATGTTTCTTTGTATAGATTTTTATACCATTTTGATTCCGATAAGAGTCAAACGCGGTATATAGTCCATTGCCGCTGACCCCAGATAGCTGGGATAAGGCGTATGATGATGATGATTATGATGATGATGTTAAGAGTATTTTCCTATGTTTGACCACCTTCTATCTATAAGTTCATATGATGTATACCAGCTATACGTCCATCTTTATAATATACATGATTATTTAAGGTTTGCTTATGTTACAATTTCTCGTTTAGAAGTTTTCTTCTACTTGGAAATACTGAAAAATATTTCTCCCTGTCCTGTAATAGATGCCACATCCTAAACAAGTGGTTAGTGTTAAAAAAGTGGTTAACGCTAACCACTTTTTAAGGATGTGGCATATATTTCAGGGCAGAGGTAGTATTTAGTTGGCAGAATTTGAGAGTTCTGCAAGAATTACAATTTTTTGCAATAAATCCAGTTCAATGTTCGAAAGAGAATTTATTTTTTTGGCATATAATGTGGAATCTCTTTTCTTTTAAGGTCAAATAGATTAATAGAGTCATATGCATGGTCAAAGTGTTTTGTGTGGACTGACATTTCTGATGTGCCGATAAGGCAATGACGAGATGAATATTCAGAGCCACATCTCACATGCCTTTCCCCATATATGTAGTTGGGTTCATGAGAAGATGGTTGCAAGAGAAATGTCAATATCATTATTATAATCTTCCGTAAACACAAAACTGGCATCAAAATGACCAGTCTGTTCGTTTACATGGAAGCATGAATAAATTGTAGCAGAAATTGGGTTGCGTTGTGGAGTCCATGTCTTTTTTTCCCTTATAATTGCAAATTCCATGTTTCATATGTAACACACACGACACACATATTTATATGTGTTTGTGTGTATATCTACAACTGATGTCTTGAGATCAATGGCTAACTTGTAATGTTTTCTTTTTGTCTAGTCTATCAGCTCTCATTGAGAACCGGGTTTTTAGTGTCCATGGTGGTCTTTCCCCTGCCATAACTACATTAGACCAGGTCAGATTTGTGTTAAATGGTATTTACTATGCATATTTTAAACTATTTCACATTTAATAAACCACATAGAGCAGATCAGGACAATTGATCGGAAGCAAGAAGTACCTCATGATGGGGCTATGTGTGACCTTCTATGGTCAGATCCTGAAGACATAGTTGATGGATGGGGATTAAGCCCACGAGGTGCTGGTTTCCTGTTTGGTGGGAACGTTGTCACATCTTTCAATCATACAAACAATGTTGATTATATATGTCGGGCTCACCAGTTGGTAATGGAAGGCTATAAATGGATGTTCAACAACCAGATTGTGACCGTCTGGTCAGCTCCAAATTACTGTTACAGGTACCGATGTTTTTTATGGTCAGTTCCAAATTGACTATTCATTTTCCCGATAAAGAAGCTTCTCATGTTTAGTGAACTGGTTCATTGTGTAGTTTGTTTTTGGTCATTTTAACTAGTTAGGGATGGTAATAATTACATAAGAGTTAATATGTTAAACATGATAACACTTTATTGACTCATTTTAACTAGTTAGGGATAGTCATTTTAACTAGAAACTCTCTAATTAAGAGTCCAAGTCGAAACAGCCTTAGATGCAATGCAAAAGCATTTTCAGTAATAAATAGCGAACTGCCCCTCGAAAATCAATTAAGACTCTCAAAACATCTATATCTAGAGAATTTATGCGTAATAGGAATTGTAGATTTCTAAAAGAGTTTTTTTATGCATTGTATGCCTACTTAATTTATGCTTAATTATATGAATCTCTAGAATCATCATCACATTTCCCTCGCTATACATACAGAAGTGTCCCTTTAATACGAATTACGACTCTAATAATTTATAAATCTTGATAATTTACACGTGACAGGAATTGTAGATCTCTAAAAGTATATTTGGTGCATCAGATGTCTCCTTAATTCATTCTTTAATATATGAATAAATATTTTTGCTGTCATCATCATGATCTCATCTACACCTTATCTTAGCTATCTAGGGTTCACAAGATGGATTTTATCCCACCATAAGAAGATAATGGCTAGGTTTTACACTGAATGTCACTCTCACTCCTAATGCAACTTCTTATGGAGGAAATAATGAGATGCAAATTTGACAACTTCATCTTCTCATGTAAGAAGATAATGACTAGGTTTTACTCTGAATGTGGCTCCTAATGTGACTTGCTAAGGAGGGATTAATGAGATTAAGATTTAACATCACCATCTTCTTGATCGCATGACTTCATCATTGACTTGGTGTTGGCTTCATGAAATGATGGTTGCTGGATAAATATTGACATGGCCATCTTCCAGCACAAATCTGGCAACAATAAGATCATTCTACTTGTACATGGAAGCATATAATGATAAGAGCGCCTAGTCTGCGCCTGAGCGACGAACACTCTGTTCTCACCTTCTATGGCCACCAGACCATATTGGAGTGTGAGTGTATATGTTGTGGTGGTGATTTGTTTTTTTTTTTTTGGTGGGGTGGGGGCGGGTTGGGTTCACTTCCTGTTCCTACCTGGTTAAGGCACACATATTTGCATGCACTATGGACAATAGACTATTTCCTTGTGCCTTTCTGTAGCATATAAATTAGATGGAAAATATTTCTTCTTTGTAATGACTTATACCACGAAACAAAAAAACCATAAAGAGAATTCTTTTTTACACCAGCCACCAGTTACTTCTCTTTACAAAATTAAATAAAGCATATTGACATGCAACCTCCTCGATGTTCTACTTATCAGTCCACATCTACTGTTTTAGCTGAATTAGTGGTAAAAAAAATGTGTATACGTTGAGCTTAATGGAAATAGACAAAGGTTAAATTAGAAGACAAATGGCATCTGTTGGCAATTCAAGGACAACCATTTCCCACGAATGAAGCTTGCTTATTGGGAAAGCGTCTATGAAAATAAATGTAAAATTATCTTCAAGAATATTTTTTATATTCTGTGTGGGACCCATTCTGTCAACTCTAAATGGTTGGTGTAAGGGTTACCCTGTGTTCCTTCACATCATCTATAAGGTAGAACTAGTGGATTTTATAAATTGGTAGGTTTGTGGGTAGTTATGAATCTAACCTCCTGAACCGTGTGCTGATACCTCCATTATGAACAGAATAACCTCCATCTGGTGCTTTAAGCTTGTTTGCAAGAACCAAATAGCAGATTATTTTTCTCATGTCGGTGAGAACGGGCAAGTTCTACAAAATGAAATATGAAAATCTATAAGCCGTGCTCCATGACAAGTTTTTTGGGTTCTCTTGAAGCATTTTTGTGACGAAAAAGCTATTGAAGTGTGTAATATTTCACTTACATGCTTAGAATTTGATTTTTGGTTATATTTCTTAATGGATCTATGGTATATTTCAGATGCGGCAATATTGCAGCAATTCTGGAGCTAGATGAGAATCTGAGCAAACAATTTCGTGTATTTGAGGCTGCCCCACATGTTGTACACCCAACTCAGCTATTTGATTGTTTGTTGCTGTGATTTTTTTAAGTGATATTTTTTTCCTTCTGCTCAGTCTTCAATGTACATTCTAACTGATGACTGTGGGTTGCAGGAGTCGAGAGGGATTCCTTCTAAAAAACCTCCACCAGATTACTTCCTCTGAAATGTACTATCAAAATAGATGAATCTTTGCTTCTTTGACCTCGCCAGGAATTCTCTGAGTATGCCGATCGGTTAATTGATTCAGCAACTTGGAAGATTTTTATGGCAATCGGCTTATACCATTTGTTGTCTTTGATTGATTTCTAATATCTGGTGTGAATATTCATTGTTTTTGTTTTTCTTTTTCTCTCCAGTGATTTTATGGGAAAATAGTGGATCACGTTTGACTCTTTAAGTGCGTGGTAGGTAACATTAAGAATGAAAGGAAGTTGCTAGTCTCCTTGTCAGTGGTAATTTTTTTCTACAAAATTTAACCATGATTAGTGACAATGGAAAATACAAAGTTGTGCATTTAGCCAAAAAAAAAAAGATATGAAGTGTGCATCATTGGTTAAGAAGTGGTTATTTGTCGTTTAAAAAAAGTGGTTACTTCATGTTTTATTGAATATGGCTTATCAGACAGCTTATTTTGAAGTAGTCAATGCATTATCTTATTATTACATTGATATACAAACAATGTTGGTGGCAAGCTGCCAGGGGGGACGTGAATGATGGTCTGCGGTTCGCACCGCAAAAAAGGTGCCAACCTAAAGTGCAGTTTGGTTGTTTATCTTATTGGACGACGAGAGAAACTAAATTAGAGTAATTTAATCAGTTTGGATGAGTTCTCCACCTACCCATGCATCGTAATCATTGTGTTGGTTGCTACTCACTTTTAATAATAGGATGGAATAACCGTATCAAAATAATACTGAGAATAAAGGTGGGAATAATTTGGGCAATTATTGTGGATTTTATTAGAGAAACGGATAATGATTGATTTTGTTCGTCACCAATCACCACCGCTCATGGCCAACTCTCACAAATGGTCATCAAAAGCATCAAGCGAAAGGCTAATGTTTTGTTTTACCAAAGAAAAAAGGAAACAAAAGAAAAGCTAATGATTTAAGATAACTATTTGTACAAATCATGTAGGGATATGAACCAACGTGTGTTGGTGCGATGGCTAGGATCAAACCCCTGAACACCCACTCCATTGGCTACCCACAGATATTATATCCTGACTCCTGAGGTGGACACCCCTTGTTAATAATAAAAAAGAACGCACACCTATGATATGGGGAATACTTCACTTAATCATTGTGTTCGTATTAGTGTAAATAGCATGATGGTTGCAAAAATAAGTTCTATAAAGTACACATAATAGATTATAAGCTGAAGTTATTTTTCACTTACCCTTTACGCCCTATTGCACGGGGATTCATCTCGATAAGAAGAGATCCAACCATCGCAATACATGCTTGGGATCACCACAAGTGAAGTCATTATCCATGGCAATTTCTAATTTTCTGACGGAAGTCCTTGATTGTCAAGACTATTTGAACAACTAGCATATGGTCTTGATAATCAAGTAATTCCTTTTTTTAATTCACAAATTCACTGTTCATAAACCAAGGAAAATAAGAAACGGAAGGTAGATAATCGGGGAGGCCGAAAAGAGAAGAAAAATTAAGCAATATGCATAGTGCTATGCGCATTCTGTAAGTACTGAAGGCTTAATATTTCTCGTTCACAACATCCCCCCCCCCCCCCCAATTCTACAGTTGGAAACATCGTTTATGACAGTTTATAAGTTATAAGTTAGCGTTGAACTTGTGACAACCTGGATGTGC
Organism: Houttuynia cordata; assembly: GCA_039654745.1. Lineage (NCBI taxonomy): Eukaryota > Viridiplantae > Streptophyta > Magnoliopsida > Piperales > Saururaceae > Houttuynia > Houttuynia cordata. The sequence continues at coordinate 359,140 of JBCJFD010000018.1, read as the reverse complement.
CAAATAAGTTAACGAAAACATCATGGATAGAAATTTGGCTTTTATAGAAAATACTTATGTGCAGAGTGAAGTGGGTGGGGGGTAGTTAGGTGTTCGTTCTAGTATAGAATATGAAAATCGAAGTTGAGGCTGTCAAGTTGAGGAATGAAGCTCGAGTATATATATACAGCTATCCATATATGGGTGGACGTCACCAAGGGAAAGAAGCCAATACGATCAAGATCATTCTTTTGATCCCAATACTGTCTGATATCAAATGGGGCTCGTTAGAAGCGTCTTCTCCAAGAGCCATGTCCTCATGACTAACGATATCAATGTACGTCAGTGTCACTTTGCAAGTGAATAAGAAAAACACTTTCCTTTGGCAAAAAGGGAAAAGAAAAGTTAATATTCTCTTGTTCATACGTTCGCTACTGTTTGTTCAATGGTCATCTCTTGGTACTGTCGTTTGTTTCGGATCCTGATTTGAACATTTTATTTCTTTGCTGTTCATTAGCATAATAACTTGTGGAATAGTCAATTTGATTTCTGGTGTTGCTATCAATTTCAAGTTTCAACTTGACTTGAGCAATTGGCGCCATAGCTCATTGGCGTGCAAAAGGAGATACAATCTCGCCTTAGGTTTATTTCTTGTGTTGATGTATTACTTGTTCTAGTTATATTATGACGATTATCGTAACCTTATTTAGCGTAAATACGGAGTCCATGATTTTTTTCCATTTGGAAATAGGAAAAGAATGATCGTGGGGTGGTGGAAAGGAAGAGATGGGGCGTGGTCCGTTCCTACTTTTGTGCGGACGAGTTGAAGTTGGTGGCTGCAGAGGAGGCTTCTGCGTGGACATTGAGTTGTTCTGAAGCCAGCGTTACTCAGCCCATGAAAGACGTGAAAGAAGAAGGACATGATGAAAAACTTGAACCAACTACGGATGAGGAGGAGACGGCGCCAAGCAAACGGTCGCTGAATAATGATCATAATGAAGAAGAACGAGCTGCTAAACTTATCCAATCCGTGTCTATGACCTTCCTGGTACGTCAGCACTGTATGTATATATTGTATGCATGGAGATTTCAGGCAGTAGAGTGCGTAGTGAGGAAACGTTTATTTGCTGGTTTGAATTTGACTGGATACAGGAGGCGAGGCACCAGAGATGCAGCTATAATAGCCAAAAGGAAAAGAGCAGCAGCAGCAGCAAAGGCGTTGAGGAAATGTCGACTCATGACTTTGATCATCATCATCAACTCTCAACAACACAAGTTGCGCATCCAGCTCCCAAGCGCCAACTGCCGCGCAAAGCCAAAACCTACGTCGTCATCTCCAATGCCAAGGTACCCCTACCCTTCCTTAGGAGTATTTCATTTGGCATCTGTCTAGACACTTCACGATGTCATCGTCATCATACATGCCTTTTACGTCAGGAAAAATAATATAACCACTGGAAATGGGCAGGAGGATTGGGATCCCAGTACAGTAACCAGCAGTGTGTCAAAAATGAGAATGCAACATAGGCTAGAAGCAACAATGAAACGGGAAAAGGCTTTGGCTTACGCATTTTCTCAACAGGTATAGCTGGAATGCAGACAAATATTGCATGTAGATGGAAAATAAGCACCATTTCGCTCTTTAATTAATCCAAATATCCATTGACGCTTAAATGGAAAAGATATTGAATATTTGCTGACAGCTAAGGACTTTTACTTCAAAGAAGAACCGAATGCCGCAAGCTGATGCAGGAACCAATATGGGCTGGGGCTGGGGTTGGCTAGAAAAGTGGGTGGCAACCCAGACAGTGGAAAATTCCGTGATCGAAGGCCAGCCCAGGAAACACACAATAGGTACTACTTGTGGCAAACAACGGTGCACCCAATCTAAAAATGACAAGTTAGAGGTGGTAGGAGAAGAAAAAGAGAGTTGTGGGTCCAATGAGGTATCTGTTGATGGCTTAGTAAGTGTGTGCCCAAATACTGTTACAGTCAAGCGCAAGGCTACAAGAGGTGTTTCCAGACGGAAAACAGTGCCAAGTTCCCAATGCCCATCACAGAAATCCAAGGTAAAAATTCGTCAAAGCAGGCCACTCCAGTCTTTTTTTTTTTTTTTCCTTATATCCTAAGAGCCATGCCATACTTTCTTATGTTAGGTGTTAACCAAACAAGCATTCGACCTGAACTGATAAAGTAAAAAATATATATATCTTAACTCATTACGGCCACTCATGTGAATTTGCCAGTATATAAACGGTTATATCTTGACGTACATGTTTATTCATTCAACTTCTCGTTTTAAATCAACATGTTTATGGTTTATTGTACCTCATGGTCAGGTGAGCAAGACGGATGGTTACACTAAAACAGAAGAAGCGAAGAATAACAAAATTATGCTGCGAATGGGACCAGCAAAGATCAAGAGCAGCAATTACCTGGCAACCAATTGATGTTGTTTATGGGCGTCTGAATTTAAATGAGAATACCCGCATCTAAAGCACCATCCATGTCTTTTATTTATTCTTTTTTTTTATTGAAGCATGTCTTGTAATCTCAGCTACAACTTTCCTGTTTTTGATTGCCCCAAAAAAATTCTTATTTTTAATTAACGTAAACTCTCTCTCTCTCTCTCTCTCTCTCTCATGCCAAAATACTCGTGACAGAAATAAAATGAAATCTATGTCAAGTTGACCCTTTTCATGGTTGTTAAAAAAAACCTCTTCACGGCAAGCAGCAAATGACTGATGTATCAAATTCATGCCAAAAACAATTAGTACATAGAAGATAAATACAAAGAAACGTTTTGGATGCTAGATTATTAAACTAATATTTATTTGGACAATTATCTGGTCATCTCTCATTCAGGGATTCTCCCTCGCTTTTGTGATACTTGGGCTGAACATTTCGTGGCTTAGGGTAGTTTAAATGGGAATTAGCTCTGATGAGACATTCTTCCCAAAAGCAACCTACGCGTACCTTCCCAGCAAAAAGAACAAGGAAAGAAAAAGCTATGGACCTTTGTTTGGATGGCGCTTCTCCTCATTTTAATAGAGCAATTTTTTATTAGCCCCCCGTCCCCCCCAGGCCCAAATTGAGACCCAAGGATTTGCTGTATCGGATATGATTGGCCAGAGATGTAAGACATCAGAGATATCCCGAAGATGTTGTATAAAATTATGCCAGTGGTCCAAAAAAAGATTTTGATCAAGTACTTTGACAATGCAATATCTAAAAGCAGTAATGCTAATCTTACACAAATAGGATCACGAGAATATATTTATACTAATATAATTACTGATATTGATTATGCAACGAAGGGTATTAAAAACATGTATATTGACATATTGAAAGACTAATATTGGTTTCTAATAAGCCTAAGATCAAGAGATTGCATGTTGCCAAATATATGATACTCCCTCATAAGATCAAGAAATTGTATGAATGTTGAGATAACATGTGCAAAACTATGTCCTCATTAGAAATCCAAAATGAACTGAATATGTGTCCACAATAAAATACCAAAATGAAATGATTTTCATTTTGGTTTTCTAATGTGGACACATATTTTTTTATGGAAGGAGTACTACATTTTATAATGAAAGGTATACAAGTCCTTGGGACCCAACTAGAAGGGTCAATCCCGTCATGTATGACAAGGCCACCCATCCTACTCACCGATTTACAAATGCAATCCTAGGCGGGTAGCCTATGGAGTGGGAGTTCGAAATCAAGGCCCTTCAAGAAGCAGGCCATCCACCCCGTTTGTTCATGGAAATATATACTCCAGATAATTTATTACCATGTTATCTCAACATTCATACAATTAGGCATATATTATATCATGGATTGCTTGAGTCTCAACATTCTTTTTCTTGAAAAAAAAATTAAAACATTAAAAATTGAATGTATCTCCAATATATTGGCCGATGGTTTACAATGTGTTACCATGTTATCTCAACATTAATACAATTAAGCATATATTATAATATATAGTATATACAATATATACAATATATGCAATTATATAGCATATATTATATCATGGATTGATTGTGTCTCAACATTCTTCTTCTAAAAAAAATACAAAACATTAAACGCTGAATATGTCTCCGGTAGATATACTGATATTTAAAATCTACACTCTAAACTCTTAAACACCGATGTCGCCGATATATCATTCCATGATTGGGACCGCTCCCTCCACAGGGAGAGGGCCAACCAGGAGTTCATGAAATTGCACTTGCACAATCTCGATAACAAGGACTTCTTGGTGATGGAGGAAATTGAAGGGCAAGTACATTTAAAAATTATAGAGCACCATATAAAACTGATCAGTATGGCTATTCTACATTTTCATAGACAGGAGACAAAATCGTCAAGATTTCCTATCAACAAACAGGTACTTCCTCAATGCCCTCACCCTCAACAAGTCATATAATCCTATGCAAACGTGCACTCAGCAAAATCAGCCAAATTCCCCCAAGAATACTGCAAAGAAATAACCACAAACATCATATGTCAAACTAACAAAGAAGATAACCACAAACATCATATGTCAAGCTAACAAAGAAGATAACCACAAGCATCATATGTCAAACTAACAAAGAAGATAACCACAAACATCATATGTCAAGCTAAGAAAGAAGATAACCACAAACATCATATGTCAAGCTAACAAAGAAGATAACCACAAACATCATATGTCAAGCTAACAAAGAAGATAACCACAAACATCATATGTCAAGCTAACAAAGAAGATAACCAAAAACATCATATGTCAAGCTAACAAAGAAGATAACCACAAACATCATATGTCAAGCTAAGAAAGAAGATAACCACAAACATCATATGTCAAGCTAACAAAGAAGATAACCACAAACATCATATGTCAAACTAACAAAGAAGATAACCACAAACATCATATGTCAAGCTAAGAAAGAAGATAACCACAAACATCATATGTCAAGCTAAGTCCCAAATGTTTTTTTTTTCTTTTGTTACACCTAGCAAATTATGGAGGAACAAAAATCAAGTATCCAGAGCAAATAACCCACAGAAATGATGCAAGATAAATATCCTAATCTGTTTAGTGCAGAATCTGAATGAGAGTGAGAAGCTAAATAAATACGTTAGGGTCTAAGTTGTGCACACTGTGGTGAACTAGAGAAAGAAAAAGAACAGAAAGAGAGACCAGAGTCTAAAATCCAAAACAGTGACTGATCAATGTAGTTAAATTTTCACCTCTTTTCTCTTTTCCTTTTTGTAAAAACAAAAAAACCTATTTCTCATGTGGTGTGGAGCCACTTTTTAACACAATTTTCCATATGTTTTGGTGGATTACAAAATCATATCATATATATGGGAATTGAGAATTTCTCAATATATTTCCAATTTCACCTAACACCTATCTCCATTATACTCTCCACTACAACTACTACAGGAATTGAGTTTTTCTAGACAGGAAAGTGTCAGAGACAAATAGACACATTACTGTCACAGCCTCTCTCCATTATTCCCAACACTAACACGTACAAAAGCTGTGAATTCATAAAGAACATAAGACTCGAAAATGCAATATGTTTAAACAATAAGGGGTAAAGCACTGTTTTAGTGCAGGATACAAGAGAAGTACCAAATCAAGGTAAATTCTGAATACGACATATAACCCAATATTTCTGTCATTGAATCTTTTTCTGCTTATCCTGGGGCATAAAAAACTTGCTTATAACAGCATCGTCGAATTTACTGCACCAAGGTAAGAATACACTCTGTGCTGTGTGAATTTTCTCATCGACAAGATGTTGATGCTTATCATAAAATGCTGGAATGGTAAAAGCAAAAATAACACCTGCATAGAAGAGCCGATCAATACCTATACAAGTAAATGATGATTAAATACAAACAAAGAATGGAGTTATTCATCACGACTGACCGATAAATAACAGAGTACGGAAACTGATGAGACTCCCGATATAGGAAACAACCCAAAGTGCCAGAACAACCTACAGAGTCAGTAAAAGCCCTGAATAGTATGTAAAGAAAGAAAATAAAAGGGAAATGAAGAACAAAGTTGGCAACGCAAAGATGGGAGGAACTGGGCATACCTGGAGAAAAAGCTTGGCGTCTTTCCCAATAGCTATACCATGAGCGACGGCCAACACGCGATTGATGAAAATGCTAGAAGCATCGGCCGCCTTATCAACAGCTTCCTCGGAAATTTCAAAATTGGGAAGCGGAGGAAGAGGCCTGTAGTAGTAATAATGAATATTAGCAAGAGCACGCTACTGTCTGCTTGCTCATAGCAAGGAAATGGAAGGGACGAATATACCGATTGAGAAGGTTGGCCGCTTTGGCCCAGAGGAAGAGGATGAGGACCAAAAGCAAAAGGACGTGGGTGAGGTGCGCAAGGAAGCTATAACCGGCCTGCTCGAAAATGAACCAAATAGAGGTCGCCCCGATGAGAGCAGAGACGGAAACATGGGGGCGCTTCCAAAGCATCAGATCAGCAACTGCGCAAGCACACATCACACAACCAAACGTTTCATGATCCACATCAATATTCCACTATTCTATTCTAGTAGTAGTTTGCTGTCGTTGCAGTTGCTAACTATTCTTGTTAGATTTTTGTTTTATATTTTCCTTTCGATTCAATGTTCGCTATTCCTTCATCCAGCATTTCCCAAAAGAAGAATGAAAGAATTGGCGTTATCTAGTAGGATATGGTTTCCAGCGAAATCAAAATCAGAAAATAAGAGTCGAAGGCGGATTATAGGGTAAAATTGGAATGGGGAGGTTTGAGAAGACAACGAACCTGGACCATCGCCAAGATAATGGCGAAGAGGGAAGTGAGGCGGAGGCGATGAGGAGGAGGATCGGCGCATTGCTTGAGGAGGGCTTCCGTCGTCCATTTGGAAACTAAACACTAGCGTCAAAGAATCGAAAAAAAGAACAAAGGAAGACGATTCCGGAGGAGAAGGCCCTGAGGAAGCAGAAGAATACTCGTAGAATTGGGGGGCAAATACAGAAAGAGTGGCGTGGGTGGGGGTAGTCGCTGACGCGAGGGCCAAGTGGCCAACCAAGCGAAGAAGGAGATCCCAGTTACTTTCTCTCTTTCAACCAAGCGAAGAAGGAAAAGTTACTTTCTCTCGCTCTCTCTCTTTTTTTTTACGATTGCGCAAAATTCCTAGCTGTGATTTAGCCCACGGAAAAAAATAGTGGAGAACATGAATGACACGTCTCAAAGACATTGCGATCATGTGAACACTCGGGGTGCATTTGATTACGATAGAGAGAAAAGAAAATAAGAGTGGAAAACATGTTTTCTCTCATGTAGGACGAACTACAAAAATGACTACTACCAACGTGGGTCTGTTTGGTTAGCCCAAAAAAAAAATAGAAACGAAAAAGATATACTATAATTTAAGCAAAATAATAAAAAAGAAAAATATCTTTTCCTCCATGTGTTTAGTTAGAAAGGAAACAAAATTGGACATTCGTACATATGTTTGGAAGAAGGAATAAGAAAGAAAATACCTTTTTTCTTTCATTGTTATTTTCTCTCTTTTTCTTAAGATCAGAGAAAAAGGCAAGCACAATTTATTAGGAATAGGGCATTCCTCTTCTCGGTCCCACACGAGGAAAAACATGTTTTTGCTGTAATTTTAAACTGGAATTGAACTTAAAATTACTCTTTCTTTTTTCGCTATCCAAACACTACAGAAGGACAATTTTTTAATTTTCTTTCTATTTTTTTCCTTTCTCGCTAAATAAATGTACCACGAAGGAAAATTCAATTTTTCTTTTCATTCTATGTAAGCTCCAAAGAATTCCGTATCGGCGATATATCACCGATATATCGATATCGGGTCCATCCGATAAATCGATACGGACAAATATCATTTTTTGTAAAATTTTTACAATATCGCCGATATATCGGTTTCGGATAGATATATCGTCATTTTTAAAAAGAAAATATTTTTTACAAAATAGATTTAAAAAAAAAACAGCTTTACCATTTGTTTTCCATCCTAATATGCATTTTTATGCATATTTTGAAATCTGTGCTTTGTCTAAATTAGTGTAACTCATTTTAGAAGTTAGATTGTGAAAATATATGGTAAAAAGTAAAAACTAGTTTTTAACCACCGATATTTTTTTACAAATATCTCCGATATTTTGTCTCTTTGGTCGACCGATATTTTACCGATATCCGATATGGAATTCATTGGTAAGCTCACAAAGGAAAACAGTTGATTCTTTTCCATTTCTTCCCTTTTTTTTATATGATAAAATTCATGTATTTTTTGGTTCTTTCTTTTTTCCCACCAAAGTAGCACAAGTGGGAGAATGTTGGGTGGTTTTTGCTTTTTTTATAAGACATAATATGGCCCGATTAAGCCATCCTGATTTTAGGCTCCATAAAAGTGCTGAGTAATGAGCTTTAGATTCAATACCTATTAATTAAGACTTGTGATTAAAAAGAATTCTCAGCCAATGATCTGGACTTATCGGATAAATGGTTCAAATCTTATGACTTATTTAGGATCTTTGGTTTACCTATATATGTTTTATTTACAAATGTGAAGAGAGTTAATCTCAACCAAAGGTCATGCCAAAAGTTACTATAATTAAGAACGCAATTAAGTTTAGGGCTTCATGTTCTTTAACGATTTCAGGTATTACTCTTAAACCCTCAAGCATGTGTATCATTCAGTCATTCGTGTTCACCGTTATTTTTATAACTTCTCACAATGGGGAGAGCAACATGATGATGCAATGCAGAGCACCTAATACAATTATCGTATAATAGATGAATGTGACAAATGAAAAATGTCTTGCCAAACAAAAAATCATTTGTCCATGAATGTGACAAATGAATTCACTAATGTTCCAAAAGACACCTTAGTTCTTTTTCCCACACCGGTTTTAAGATCCATTTTCTGAGAAAATTTATAAACACTCCCCATAACCCAACCCCCTCCCAAAGTGCCACAGGCTCGAGTTGAACATGAGACCTCTCCCTCGATAGGGAGAGGCCCTCTCCAGCACGCAATGGATGGATTGGCCCTCGATTGCCTTTGAACTCTTTAAAAATAGTTCTCATTTGATTAAAAATGCTCAAAAGCCAGCAGTTTCAACTTACGTCATACAGTGACAAGTGAAATTGGACTAGTGCCAACTTTTATTCTTCCAAATTCAAACCGACTAGCACAAGTTATTAAAACATTCTCTAGAACTTGCAACGTTGGTACATAACTTGAAATAACTCAAATAAGAGCCGGGAGAACCTTTCCGGTGCATGTCCCAAATCCAACATTATAATATTTTCCCTGCACATTTCATCAAGTAAATACTTTCAAAATCATAGTGGGCAAGTCCAGTGCAATAAAAAACAAGACAAAAGAAATTATAGCTTCACACATTGTATATCCTCTAAAACTTAGCTATAGCAATTGAACCACAACTTCTTCTACCTATTGACTCTTCTCACTTGCAAAACATATTCCAAAATCCTGACACTCATATATACGATTCACCAACACCAAACCGACCTGATTTAAAACACATCCATGGCATCAGTTTGTCCAACTCAGGATTTTAGTTGGGATTAAGCTGAAAGTGACAGGTCCATAATTGACATTTAGGGTCAACATTTGGTTTCATATCTTGTGCCTAAAAGCAACTGCAGTTGTTTGCTTAAACTGTTCTGAATTGTTAAATGAACACTACCCCATCCAATGACTGTAATTGATTCATAGGTTTCAAAGAATATATTCATGTTTCTTTACCTAAAGAGCTTTTTATGAAGGGATTGACCTTTGAGCTCAAGAATAGAACCTCTGCCAGGATCCTGCATCAACCTATTAGCCCATCCGACTGATCATGGCCTCAAAACCAGGATTTATATGAACCAAAAGTTGTCAGATAACCAGGCCTCCCAAAAGCTAGAGCCGTTAGGAAAGGGATATCTTATTCAATTATTTCATTTTATATTCCACAAAAAAGCTAGATTTGGATAACAAAACTTTGTAGTTATAGATTACAAATATTCTTTTCCGGGGTGAGGACGAAGTTACTTCAGAAAAGGGATTAAAACTTCCTCTCTGGTTTTCTTTCCATTGTGTTTCTTGGACACTATATCCATTGCTAATTTTTGGCGGCCATAAAAACAGTCAATTAAGAAGTACCTTGCAACATGCAGTCATTACAACTTCATCTCCATCCTCTAAAAACTTACGAGCAGACCCACTTAATGAAAGTGGTTTCTGTCCATTCCAGGTGAGCTCAAGTAAGCATCCAAAGGAGTCTGGTTCCTGTTTGAACATAGAAACAGAATACCAGTTTGAGCATTATCATGAAATTTTGGCTCCTAGAATGACATCTACAGAAACATGTACAAATATCAAAGAAGATCCTACTGTTGAAAACCAATTTTTGAGGAAGTTGTTTAGTTTTCATGTTTACATATATTAAGTGCTGCAATGCACCTTATCAAGGAAAGCTTAATTTATCAGGCCTGCATAGGAATCATCTGTTCCAGTGACAAAAGGAACTACTTACAGGTCCACTTATGGTCCCAGTTCCTAGCAGATCCCCAGGTCTTAAATTGCATCCATTCACTGTGTGGTGTGCAACTTGTTGAGTAAGTGTCCAATACCTGTTCCAATTTAATACATCAATGCACAATAGAATAGATAACAAGTGACAAAAACAAAACAAATAAATTTTCTTTTCCAGCTTCCAAGACAATACCAAAAAGATAACATGGGAACAAAGATAGAAGCCAACTTTTCATCTCTTAATTCTAAAGGATGTCTATCCTAAAATTGATATACAAATAGTTATAATTTGTTTTCTTTTCAAGATGACAATGAATGTTGTATAATGGGAAAGCATATGCTAAATCAATTTTAATATGCAAAATATAAAGGGAACAAAGTACAAAGTATATTCGCCCATTTCTTGGTCAAGTTTAAGAAATATGAAATTAGCATAAAGAGAACCTCTTACAGATATTTGAAGTTACTTCTAGTAACAAGAATTGGGTCGTTGTGACCTGCAGGCTTGATCCAGACCTTAAATGAAAAACAAACATTCCCATCAATAATGAAGAATATACTCTAATTCCAGGTAAGAGATTAGGACCAATCCAGATAGGCGTAGCAACAAAACTTCACCACCTTTCACAATTTAGTTAATTTTGAAAAAACCTATGGTGATAATAATTCTGGATGGACAGAGTACATCAGATTTCTAACGGAAATGTAGGTTATCTTATTTGTAATAAGAATTCTTGCCAACAAAGGTGGAACTATGAGCCAAGCGTTCAAAAGTAAGCAAGTTGACATTTCACCCTCACTTCTATTTGTGAATCATGCAATTTCTTGGGCAACTCTCACGATTGAATCTCAGCTTTAGCTTTATGCCATTAGAAAATTGCAAAAGGAAACCAATTTTTTTTTTAAAATAAGGTGCTACAGAAAAAAAAAGCTTCAAAACCCCAAGTTGACTACAATATAGATCCGCTGTTGGCACAAGTAGAGGGTTGGTGACATATTCTAATTTACCATTCTGTCTTGTTCTGCTGGTTCTACACTCATTGTAGCACACATTCGTCTCAGCAACCATAGAAAGCTATAGAAACCGAAGATCCTTCTCAAGTTTGCACACAAATAAACTGATTGGTTTCTCTACTAACAATGCTAACTGACAGCAAATAGTAACAAAATAAGTTTTTTGCAAAATGAAAGAGAAACTCAAGATGCAGGGAGAAGAAATTAACCAGCACATCATAATCTACAAGATAAAAAGAATACAGTTGAGAACATACTTCTAAAGGAATGTTGTAGTTCATGGATCTTTTCTCAGTCAAATATGGAAGTGGACGAGGTACCTATAATTAGAAGCCTGGGCATTAGTTTTATGACATGTTTAAGAACATTCCAGTTCAGCTGGATTGCTTACCTCAAAACCCTCAATATATCACAAATAAAGAAAATCATGAAACAAGCAATGCCATAATTAACTGCTGCAAGAGTAACAAAATATAGTTCCTCCATTGCAAGGAAAAGATATTCATCAACATTACTAATGGCCACTTGCCATGATAAGACAAAAAGGAGAATTTATTTACTATTTTTTTGGGCAATAGATAATTTGTTTACTTGCAGTAGTCGCAAGTCTATTTATAACATAAAAAAAAATTTACCGATAAAAAAAAAACATAAAATAATTTTTAAAATAGTATTAGGACGCAGTAACAAACTCATTTTTTACCTGCAGGGGAACATCACATGCAAAGGGTTCCAAGGCATCTAAGGTCACCACCCAAGGGGATATTGTCGTACCTGCAATTCTCTTCAGATTTAGTGAAATATATAGTAATACAAATGCTCATTAAAATATACAAAAACAGTTTACTCACCAAAACTTTTTCCAAGGAAAGGCCCAAGAGGTACATATTCCCATGCCTGGATATCTCTGGCTGCCAAAATTCATCTTTTTACATAATTAAATATCTAACATGATGATTTGCCAAATTAAACTCAATAGAAAACATGACTAACCACTCCAGTCATTCATCAAAACAAGTCCAAATATATGATCAGCAGCATTGTTGACATCAATAGGTTTCCCCAATCCATTTCCAGGACCAATGATGGCAGCCTGCATACATCAACATTAACACTGAAGTTGCAGATCATGGATCAGCAGCATGTAGCAGGAGTTGCAAAATCAATAAATGCATGACAATCTCCAGCAGTCATCCAAATCCAAATCAATCTAAAAGGAAAAATTCTACTAGACTTTCTCAACCATTTCAAGCTCAAAATCCAGCTTCAGCGATGGACCAAAATATGGAGGGGAGCTGCTGGTTGGATGCCCTTGACCTCTGAAAGAGAAAAGGTACATTGTCAGTGCAACAAAATAAAACTTTATGCCCTGCACACTCTTTAGGAAATTCTTAAATATCAATCACAAATGTATAAGTTGATAATAAATTAAAAAGCACTAAACAACACATAGACAACAGGAGCAAGGAGTGAGGTGAGCTCGAGGTGCTCCACCTCCCAAAAGCTGAAGGGGAAAGCTCTGTTCTCATGTTTTTATGAAGTATAATATGATATGATAATATGAAGAGGGGTAAAAATGTAAAAGGACGAAAAGTTAGCTACAGTAAAAAACACTGGTTCATCATTACATGGCTGACTTTGCTCCCTCACAACCAAAAAATGGGGGGAGGGAACTCTGTTTCTTTGTACAGGGCTTAGAGTCTAATAAATTTAACTCATTTTCAAATGCAGACAGGTTTGATTGGACGGAGAAAGTATTATGAAATTGTGAGCATATGATATCAACATATGCCAGAAAGTAGAAGACGAGAAAATGGTTGCTCACCTTGGCCGAATAATATCTGTGCCTGAAATGATGACAGATGAAGCTCTTCCATGATATGCAATAGGAAGGTGGAACCTGAAAACCATTAGTAAGTCGAAAATTAAGAAAATCACAAAAATACCACCTCTGTTTGTGGAAGATATACAAAAACCCCTCTACTGTTTGAAAGATTACAAATATTTTATTGAAGAAAACAAATAGGGACTTTAAAATCACAACTCAGGTCAGGAGTTTGACTTGTGGAAAGAACGCAACCAATTTAGAGAATGACCTAACATAATGTCTTGTATATCACTATGACTTTGCACTATCTTTGATATTCTTCACAAATCCTCTGACCATGACATCGTATGCTCCAAGATCATATTAATATGTCCTTATGCATAACAATTGCTAAAAATTTATCTCACATTACCCAGAAATAAAATAACTCGGACTTATAAGTATGTGATATTGGTTGAGTAGCGTAGAATCTTCTTGGTCAACATCAAGAATGTAGGAACTGAAATCCCTCATTCCCTACCATGCATGCAATTCAATGTCTTTTAGATTCACAATGGGAACATAAAGCTGCTAAAAGAGATAAGAGGTTAATCACCGATTTAACTAATTCATAACCAAAGAAACCGCGATGACCTAAATATTTTAACCGCTAACTATATGCTTGCACAGTACCTGATGCAGCGTTCCCTTGCTTACACAAGGGAATGAGGTGCAGTGCACCAGTAAACTGATGTACCTAAAGCAGGTCCTCATTAAAATGGCAGGCATATTATAACTGAACAACGGACCATATCTTAGAGGTTACAAGATACGCTAACAAGCAGATAGCCATGTGGAATAATTGTCATTAACCTGAAGAATATGAATAATAATCTTAAAAATTATGGCCCCTCAATGCACAGCTTCTCATTTTTTGTACAACCGGAGATTTGTATTAAAGAATCCAATTGCTTTTAGTCTTAAAGGTTTGATTTCTCTAAAATTAGTCTGTTCTATGGAAAGAAGATGAACCTTTGATATGCAAATAGATCCGCAATTTAGATCACCAGTAACAAATTATTACAGAGTTGTTAAATTCTCATATACAATGCAAACAACAGCTTCAAAATGGTACTGCCCAACCATTTCAAATTTAAAGCAAGAGAATTACCATCACGGTTCAGTAACAAAGGATAATACTAAATAATCTTTGTAACAAAGACACCAGCAGACAAACCAGTTTTGTGGAATTGGGTTTTCTGGTCCACGGAATATGGTTCCACAATTCTTAGCATGATGCATGGAGGAAAAGAAGTCTGTGTAATCACCGATTGTAATTGGCAGAAGCAATTGCACCTTGTTCTGTTTGAGAGAGAACCAGACAGCATTAGTGTAATATCATAATTATCACTCATTGTAATAATTCAGAGTGCTAGATATTCAGCTCACCATAGGAAAAAGTGATGCGGCTCTCAAACTTTCATTGTCGCGTAAAGTCGACTCTTCAGCTGCATGGAGAAATTCAGTGTCAAAAGAGGAAGTCCAGGTAGAATAAGTCTACAACTTCGCCAATCATAATTTCTCACTTGGTCTTGTTTCTCCACAACCATCCATGACAACCAAACTCAGAAAGAGGTTGAAAATCTTAGATTGCTCATCCTTTTATTTTTGCGACAAAAAGATGTTTTAGCATATTTGAAATTTCAAAATGATTGTTTAGGGATTTTTATAGCTGAGGTATATAATTACCAAATGACGCCATTTATTTTATGGAAGGATAACAACTAGTATACAGCACAACATTCTGATCAAGGAGTCATTGGGGGGATGAAAGCAATATCTAGATGCATCAATCATCACCAACAACTTCAACCGTCAGACGTTGTATATTTTATGCTAGCAACTATGTACTACCCACACCCCTCCCGAAGAATGGGTATGTGTTGTACTAGCTTAGCAATTAATTGGGGTTCAAGCATCCTAGAACTTTTTTTTTGATAATTAAGCATCCTAGAACTTGTTAATAAGAATTAAGAAGCACATGAAGTCCGGTAATATGTGCATAAAGAGAGGGAAGGGGATAAGAAAGAAAGAAAGGATGACAAAAAAAAAAGGGAAGAAGGAGCCGAGCCTGATAAGAGCTTTTGGATGGTGAAGCGAGCCTCCTTCCACGCGGGTCGTCCCAATTCCAGAAATGAGTTAAGGGAAGGCTGGTGGAGGAGGAGCAACAGAAGGCGTTAAGATAGGGAGTGGAGAAGGGAAGTAAAGTTAGATTGAAAGTAATGAATTGGGGGGGGGGGGGGGGGGGGGGGGGGGTTCAAAAGATGAAGAAGAAGAAGTAGAGGAAGAGAAACCTGGAGGAAACAGTCGGAGTTGCGGAGGAAAGGGCCAGAGAAGAGGCCAGAACGAGCGATGGCGGAAAGGTCGAGCACGAAATCGCCAATGGCGACGCCGATGCGAGGAGAGCAGTCAGTCGCAGCAGCAGCAGCAAGGGAAGAAGTGGGCCTAAAGACACCGAAGGGAAGGTTCTCGAGAGGGAAATGGGAGTCGGGGGCAACTTGGATGAAGGACTTGAGTGCAGTGCTCATTGTGGCTCGCTCGCTCGATACTTCTGCTGCAACTGCAAAGAGGGTTTAACAGCCGCAGTCTCCCCAACAAAACAAGGCAGCAGCAGCAGAGAGAGAGAGAGAGAGAGAGCGAGGTTGGCAAGGTTTTCTAAAACAATAAGCGATAGCAGCTTCTCCGCGTCTGCTGGGGCTGGGTAGGGAGGGAGGCGTGAGTTGGCGAGAGACTCGTTGGTGAGTTGGAGAACACAGAGATCCTCCTCCTCCGTATTTATACACACAAGATGGTTGGTTACACGGAGAGGGAGCTAGCGAGAGAGAGAGAGAGAAGGGTAGGAACTAGGAAGAGTCGACAGACAGGTGGTGGCTGAAGTGGGTGCGTAGGTCCGTGGGTGAGCGCAGTGGTAAATACCTCTGTACGAGGCGCGTACCTGGAACTGATGCTCATCGCCGATTGACACGATTTCTAATTTAATCCATTGTGGCCCTCATGACAATTAGGGGAATCGTGTCAATTATCTGTTGGTGATGAGCATCACTTTCCCGTACGCGACGATGCGTTCCTAATAGTTTCTCTCTACGAAAAAAATTATTAGGTACCTACGCCACGTTCTGCCGTACCAGCCGTTAGATATCCAGTTACGCGCTATAATATAATGATTTCATAACGTTTTATAATGAAGCTTCGATCTTCTTTGTTTCCCTACTCCCGACATATATAGAAGTTACAAAGAAGGGCTCAATTCTGCCTCAGTCAAGTTCTTTTCTTTAAAACAAATTGCACTAAACTGCCGCAAGTGAAGAAGGCGCCGTGGAGCTGCTGCGATTGATTTCACTGGTAATGCCCAACAAAAAAGGAAACTTTTTTAATTATCCAAAAAAAAGAAATTTTATTATTAATTAAATAAAAAAACAAAAAGAGAAAGAACGAGCTTTGGGTGAAGCGCTAAAGCCTGCTCTAATGCCGGAGGGAAGTTGGTCAGTTACCAACTTTTCTTTCTTCCCTTCTTATTTTTTGGATCACAAATACCACTTCACACTTACAATTGCTGCCCAAAAAAAAAACTTAGCACTTACCCATTACAGTAGTCTCTATACATATTGAATAATTCCAATAAATAAACGCATCCTGACTATGTCACGCCACTGTTTGATCCATCATCAATGATCAAAACAAATCCCCCCCACCCCCCTCAAGAAATGCTCGACTCTGCCTGGTGGATGGAAATGGTATTCGGCTTTCATGGGTGGTGCTCCTCTATTGGGGGGGGGGGGGGGGGGGAGCCATGTAGGGGTGGGGCACACAAAATTCACCCCACTCCCACGTGGCAGGATGGAGTTCGGTGAGAAGGGTTCTACCACGTGGCCTATGCATAGGTATTCAATTCCTGACACATTAGTGGTAAAATGTCATATCAGTCAGATCTTGACATCTAACGTGTATTAAAACATGTTATACTGCATGGAGTGTGATTTTAATTTTCACTTCCTGATATTATCTAATAATTTTTTACCCCATTGATGGAAAAAGCCTGGCTCCGCCACTGTCGTCAATCATCAAGATCCACGACAAACGCTTCTATAGTGCACTTCATCATACAGGTGTTTGACGGATCACAGATGGTTGATGGAACTCACAATAAAATCGTGTGCCCCCGTGACAGCTCGGAGGATATCTTGGCGGACTGCGAAAGTCTTTCCCCTTACTACTACTCTTTGACCGACAAATGCAACCCCGGAAAGACAATACCAGTTGTTTTTTCAAATTTTTCAACATCAGGCGCACAAAGGCAATGTCCCACTTCTTGCGACATGCAGTCTTCCATTTTAGCACGGAGCAGGTCCAACTTCCAATATGACACAACTATGAACTGCCAAATAATAAAGCACTTAAGAAAGGCTAATATTTACTACAGTAATATCCTCGATTCTACGGCATTTGTCTTCAACCACATCACACGATGTGTTTGGCTACTGTAGCATGTATACCTAATCTAAGGTAGTTTGTACAAACTTGTTAAATGCGTTTTTCGATCACCCTGAATCGAAGGCACGCTCAGTCGCGCACATGCTTCCGTGTGCACCATCGATTTGTCGTAATTGAGGTCTGGTAAAAGTTCACTAGCGACGCCTTGATTTGTTTTAATGCAAACAAGGAGTGCAGTATTCTTGAAATGCGATTCTTAACAGGTGGTAGATGAAAAAAAGTGGTCCCCTTTGGCAATCAATATTAACACTAATCATAAGATTCTCTTTGCTCCGGAAAGGTAAAAGGAAAACAAACAAAGGCAGAAAAGAAGAAGAAGAGGAAGAAGAAAAAAAGGGAAAGGTAACGAGGTGTTATCCATATTTATGCTGTTATTCTTATAGTATCGTAACGCCTTATTCATGCAACCCGTCTCTGCTGGCGTCGTGGTCGTAATGAGCCGGAGGAGAATAGAAGACGAATATATCAGCTTCCTCGGGCAATCGAAAGCTCACCTTCTTTTTCATTTTCCCACTTCGACTCTTAACTAAGCAGGCTACGGATTGATTGATAACTGCAGTACTGCTGCCTTCCCCAATCCTCCTCTCCCTTTCGATGCAAATGCTGTCTCTAGCTCCCCATAAGTTCGATAACTCATCGCCCTGGTCATGGTCTCCATGAATGCTGCTGTTGTCCCAGCAGCTGGGACTGGGACTAAATGACAACACCGGCCTAATACTTCGCTCGCGCTTTTGGTGGACTTGATCATGATCACGTTTTGAAGTATCAGTCGCCAAGACGACGCCGCTCGATGGTGGTCGCGGCAGCCGATCATCAGGTGAGACCAGTGGCGCGTGCTTGTCCATGATGTCGAAATTGCAAGCAGGGTGGGAGATCCAGGGGCTTACCCTCCTCTTGCTGGAAGAGTAGTGCAGCTTATAATCGACATGAGACGGCCGGCAGCTAGCGGAGTCTCTCCTGGCTTTTGGGAGCGGTGAAGCGAGAAGCCACTCCCCTAGAGTCCTCCTACTCTCCCCACCACATATGCTTGCTAACTTAACATTAATTTCCGTCGTCGTTTCTGTCTCCTGCCCAACAAGCTCCTCCTCCTCCTCCTCCTCCTCCTCCTCCTTCTTCTTCTTCTTCTTCTTCTTCTGGTCATCGTCCTTACCAGTACTCTCCAAGCAGGCGGGCTTGAAGAACTCCCAGAGTGAAGCTGCAGCAGCCGGATCCGCGCGCTTTTCGAGAATCCCTGCAGTACCATTTTTGGACGACCGCGTGGATACCGGCTGCCGGAGAGTGCACAAGTTTGCACCCATAGAAATTGGATCGATCTCCCTCCCTTTTCAATCCAAAGCTGGCCAATCAGAACAACATGCACGCTCGCAGGAGTGAGTGATAGCTGGGATGGATACTTGATGGGCCAAAGTGAGAAATATAAATGGATTCAGGGAGTCTGGTAGGGTTTATCTATACAGAGGACTACAAATTCAAGCAAGAGAAATAGGATGTGTATATATATATATATATCACATCCGTGGAGCCATGTTCCAAACTCCAAAGATAAAATGACAATTTCTGCTGTATGTTCTCAGTAAAGCTCTTGGAAGTATAGTAGAAATGATCACATTGTAAACTAAACTTAAGCTTAGTAATCATCTACGGTAGCTGCAATCGGACAAATGAAGTCTCTTGTCTTTTATTTATAGCATTGATTCACTTTTAATTTTTTTTTATTGTCGATTACAAAGTTGTCCATACATAGCTGGTTTTGAGAATTACAAAAGACCGAGCGGGAGATGCATATGAAATGTGAACTATACTCGCGTGTGCGTTAAATTATTGTGACACCAGACTCGGCACACACTAGAGCTTGTCATCACCATGTAATATAGGATCTTGATCATCCCCATTTCAAACATCCTGATTCTTATCGTATAAGATATTAAGATAGAAGCTTTGAGATTCCACATCTATAAGGTGAACTAGGACACTCCTCATGACGATAATTCCTATTGGAATCAAAATTGACAACCAACTTCATCACTTCGGCACCATATAATTAATGTGGGGATCAGAACTAATAATAATTCTTGGCTCTTATCGACTCTTGCAAAACTATGTTGACGTAACGTCACAGAAAAGACTGTATTTACAACGAGGAAGCTGATCCAGAATCAGTATTGTGGTAGGAATAAGTGACCTGACACCCTGGAAAAAGTGACAACAGTATGCAAACAACTTTTTGCGGAGTCCTGTTATATATCGATCGCCTGAACAGGCGAGATGGCTCGATAACTTTTAACGGTAGGGCCCATTATAAGTCTGGAGGGACACACTCTGGTTCTAGTCAACACTCTGAAGGGCAAGTGTAGACTTTAAATCAGTGCCACGGGTTATTGCTGATTTCGTTTAAGGCATTACCAATATCCTCCATAGGTACCATGATGTAAATATAATCCACTTATAAGCAGGCTAACAAGGAGCAGCCTGTTTAGCCAAAACTGTTCACCATGTTATTCCATTTTGTCCATTTCAATCTGCAGATGCATTCATTACCCAAAAAGAGAAGAATCTACAGATCCATTCTCGCTCGTATTGACCGCTTCCTTTCATTTGCTGTTATTCAGTAAGGAAAAAAACTCTAGTTCAATGGTATATAATACCTTTTTGCTGCTGCCAAACAGAGGGGCTGAGGCCACCATCTTTGGCGCAAGAGTTGTAGAAAAGGCTATGCTATAATATTCGAAAAACTAGAACAAGCTGCATTTAACAGTCAGGCGATGCTGGATCCTAGAAGAGCTAATAAAGCACCAAACACAATCTCGACGACACCTGAGAAAGAGTGGAAACTCTACAACAGCAAATTAAGACACAGAAAGCGCCTCCTACGGAGACAATGAAACTGTATCACTGCCTGAAACATGTGAGACAGCATCCTCTTTTGCGATTGCTACATAGTTCACGGGGGCCACAGGCCGATTATTATCCCTCTTGTTCTCTTTAGTCACAGACTTTCCACTGGTTTGGAGTGAAAGACGCCGACTGGGAGTGCCATTTGCCATGTTGCCATTGACACATGGGCCCGCAACCTTCTTCGGAGCAAGCGACCGGCTAGGGCTTGGCCTAGAGCCAAATATACTTTCTTGTTCAGTGGTTAGCTGCTCATGGAATCGTTTCTGATCCTGAAGAGAACAAATAATCGAAGTTATCCGGGGCTACACTAGTTGCTATGCTACAGAATCTTTCTTTTCCTTAACATATGGCATAAGATGCAGAATCTGGATAAAAAGAATCTCTTCAAAATGGTCTTAGTATGCTTATCTTCCTTCTTTTCATTCACTACAATGGTAATTAAGGCCATGCAGAAGACAAGCAAAACAAAATAGGTCATCGAGGTAAAAAATTGGAGAACATCACTAAGTCTTACTGTCAATTGCAACATTCATAGAAGAAAAACTCAACGGCAGAGTTCAGCATATCTGGGAGGATTAAATCGTCCTACTGCTCATATAGATAGAGATATAGACTGCAGCATGAGGGACTCTCTACTTCTCCTTTTTTTTGTTTCAAAATGAGGACAGAGAATTGCAACTAAAGTTATATATAACTGGTACAAGAGAAAATGAAATACAAAGTGTGAAACATTTACCCTCATTCTCCGTTTTGCCTCCTCCCTCTCATGCCTCAGCATGGCATATTCATCTAGCATAGCCAATAGTGGAACCCCATCATATATAAATGGTAAGCCACGATCCTGCTCCCATGCTTGAGTCTTAGCCACCAAAGTATCCACCAGAGCTATACAACAAAGCATATCAGTTATAAACCCATAGGCTTATATAATTTGTCGGCACCAACATAGTTTATCATTACTTGTATACCAGTTAGAAACCTAATCACATCTATAATTTATTGGCACAAGAATCGTTTATAATTGCTTTTTTTATAAAAATCGTTTATAATTGCTAATAACATATCCTGTTCAAAACTAACGGTAGTGTCCTCTTTTATGTTATTAAAAAATTGAAATTATGAAAACACTAAACCATTAAGTTTTTCTCAATTGAATTATCATTCACTTTGAAATTCCTTGTTTTGAACCCACAATAACAGCATAACAACAGTTTTGCGTGCTGCATTGTGCAAGATACTTTCACTTCCTCACAGATAACAAAATCAACACTCACATCCTGTTATAGTAATCCACTATCGTAAAATTACCAGGGATTTTGTTAACCAGAATGCGAGCTTTCTCTGCACGTTTGAGGTTTAAGTGCGCACCTCTGCTTGAATTATACCTATTTTCGTCCTGTATCCACAAAACCAATACCAAATTAGACGGAGTCATCAATTAGATAAAAAGGCTAAAATGATACCTATTGGGAAAACCACGTGATCTCTTAATTTTCCAAGAGGAGTCTGTCAACAAATTTTAAAAAAAATTGAGGGAGAAATGACATGCATATACAGACCTGATTGTAATCTTCAAGCCAGCTTTCTTCTTCACACGATGACATCCATTTCTCAACTTTCTCCAATATTTCCTTTCTGCTGAGTGCTTCCTCTTTGGCTTTCATTATCTGATCATCCATGTCAACCAATAACTCAGAAGGTTCTATGTTTCCAGAATCAATAAGTGCCAATATTTTCCCTCTAGCAGCCTCTGTATCTATTTCTACGTGGGCATGAACATATATGTCTTCTAGCTCCTTCTGTTTCTTAAGAGCAATTTCCTTCATTTTGCTTGCCTTAAGCTGATCTAGCCTTTCAACTTCCACCTCAGCCTTAAAAAACAAAAAAGAAAAATTAGTTAAAGTATGTCAGTTCCATACTTTAGTCAGCTTTTGTTACAGGACTTCACAATCTCGCCATTGCCTCACCTGCTCAATCAGATCAAGTGCAAGAGCTCCAGGAACAGTAACTTCATCCACAAAAGACGACATATTACAAGTGATATGATCAAATAAAGTTCGCTCTTCCATTGGAGTATCCATCAGGTTCCATAAGTCGAACAATTGCCCCGCTAGCTCTTGCAGCTGTAGAAAAGTTAGGTTTTAAGCAATTACATAATAAGATCATGAAAGTTTCACACAGTAATATCATAATTTGGTGCCACTTGCATATGGAGAATGCACTGTACAAAGATAATCTTTAGCACATAAAAAAAATGTTCAACTAAGGCAGATGCAGAATGGAAAAAACAAAATCTAAAATCAAATCTGGAAAACATAATCACAGTTCTTTCTGAATATTCTTTTTCTCAGATGCATTTGAGGAAATGAAAATGAAATTTGAATGACTCATGATACTCTATTCATAATCATAATCATAATCAATTAGCGCCTTTTCCCAACTATTTGGGGTCGGCGACACGGATCCTACTCCTCTATTCCAGCCTGTTTTGGGCTACCTCTTTTGTAAGAGATAATAAAGTCAAATCCTTTCTTATTAACTCCATCCAAGTTCTCTTAGGTCTCCCTCTCCCTCTTTTAGCATCGTTTACCTGTATCCCTTCTAATCTTCTCACAGGGACATCTAAAGGTCTTCTTTGCATATGCCCATACCAACGCAACCTACATTCCCTCAGCTTCTCCCCTAAAGGCGCTACTCCTAGGCTCTCACAAATATATTCATTTCTAATCCTATCTCTTCTAGTTATCCCACTCATCCACCTCAACATTCTCATTTCGGCTACATTCAACTTATCTATATGACTCATCTTTGGTGCCCAGCACTCCGCTCCATAGAGTATTGCAAGCCTAATAGCCGTCCTATAGAACTTGCCTTTAAGTCTTTTTGGAACCCGCTTATCACACAACACTCCCGAGGCTTCCCTCCACTTTACCCACCCCGCATTTATCCTATGCACCACATCCCTATCAATATCCCCTTCTTTATGGATAATGGATCCTAAGTAACGAAATTGATCACACCTTGGCACTTCTTGCCCATCTATTTCAACTAGGGCTCTATCTATAGTTCTACCTTCTTTAAAATTAAATTCCAAGCACTCGGTTTTAGTCCTACTTATTTTAAAACCTTTTGATTCTAGAGCAACCCTCCACAATTCTAATTTCGCATTTAAACCTACTTTACTCTCATCAATTAAAACTACATCATCTGCAAAAAGCATACACCAAGGTACATTATCTTGCAAATGACTAGTAAGCTCATCCATAACTAAAGCGAAAAGATACGGACTTAAGGCTGACCCTTGATGAAGACCTACCGTAACCGGAAACTCATTAGTTTCCCCCCCCCCCCCCAATAGTCCGCACACTAGTCACAACCCCTTCAACTCATGATACTCTATTAATGTATAATAATTTAAAGTTCTCAAGTGCCCACAGTGTAATACAGCATTTCACTGAAGGCAGTAAAAACATTAAATTGAACCGAAAAAAAGGTACCACAGATGCTGGAGACATTCACTTATTACAACAAACGGACAGTCACGTATAGTTTTCCTTGTAACAGCAATACTATGGCTTTAGGAATTATTTCCGGTAAAACCACGACACAGCAGGACAAACCAAATTATACAAGTGCAGAATGAAGTAACATTTGAGTGGCGAATATAACCTTTTGTAACCTCGCCCTTTTATCTTCTTTAAGGGCTATAACTTCTTTCGCCAATAGTGCTAAAGTGTCATTGCTAATACTTTTGGATTGGATGCCAACAGAGTCATTTAAGCTAGGATGAACTTCAGTGATGGTGCTAAAGAAATCAACTCCTAGTACAGCGCAAAGGTCATGAACAGTGCTGACAAAGTCCAAGACCTTGTGCAGTCTGTCACTCTGTGAGATGATAAAGTAAAAAAGTCATCAGTATATTCTCCCAAACTAGCTAACATTAAGCATTCTTCAGGGCAGCAAATGAGAACCCACCTTTTCTTTTTGAAGTTCTTGAAGTTGAGAATGAAAATCATCAAGCTTTTTCTGGGAAAGATCATCTTCATCCACTATGGGTTTCTCTGCCTTCTCAATAACTTCCAAATTTCCAGCAATTTCTCCATGTATTTTTTGGATCTGATACTGGATATCTGCAAACTCCTTAACTCTCTCATCTCTCTGTTTCGAGAGTTGATCAAGCACCGGGGCCATAGCTGCAAGTTGCTCCTTAATAGTACCGGTCGTCTCAGGCTGTGAAACGCACTCACTTCATTTTCATCAAAAAGTTTTCAGTTTAAACATAAAATAATGTAGGCATGTACAAACTTATTAAACTTACAATCCCAGCATAATTTTTCTCTCCTAGAGCAGAAAGAAGTCGTGAGAGTTCAGCCTTGCAATCTGCCAACATCTGAAGAAGGCGAGCCCTTGATTTGGCAGCCTGGTCAACCTTCCTCTTATAAACATCCAGACACTCCTGCTCTAACTGAAGAAGCATTTTATCTCGTTCCTCATCACTTTCTCCAACCTCGTCCCATATTATCTACACAAGAAAAATCAGATATAACCATGTTTATGAAGCAGCATAACACATAATTGGAGCAACTGTCACTCAATTTACTAATTCCTATTTGCCACCATACAATACGAAAAATTAACCTATCTTCACGTTTGTCTCCCTTCCAAATCAGATAGCTAAAATCCAGTGGCAAACTGCTTTTGCTAAGTGAAGGTGCATTTCACATAAATACAACTGTTCATGAGACACCATCTCACCTGTAACTGCTGCAATAGAGACCCACATGTGGTCTCCCCCAGAAGAGTACTTTGAGCGCTTGTAACAGCCATTTAGCCTATGCTTGCAGAAAAAGAAACTCAAGCTGTATCACCAGTAATATCATTAACTATGGAGGGCATAATATCATGTACTAGAGAAGTTTAGGATGTAAGAATCAGATCAAGTAACCTAGAGATTTGAAGATATTATGTGTGGCCAAAATGGCTTGTACATTGTCTTTTGCACTGTTCAAGAGTAAATAGAGCTCAGAATGGGAAAGGAAACAAATCATAATCACAAACATAATCAAGTAGCGCCATTTCCCAACAGTTTGGGGTTGACGACGTGGATCTTACGCCTCCATTCTAGCCTGCTTTGAGTCAACTCTTTTGTAAGAGATAGCAAAGACATATCTTTTTTTATTAACTCCATCAAAGTTATCTAGGTCTCCCTTTCCCTCTTTTGGCATCATTTACACGTATCCCTTCTAACCTTCTCACCAGCTTCTTTGTATGTGCCCATACCAATGCAACCTACACTCCCTCAGCTTCTCCCCTAAAGGTGCTACCCCTAAGTTTTCACGACTATACTCATTTCTAATACCACACAGCCACCATAATAATCTCATTTTAGCTACATTTAATTTATCTATATAACTTTTCTTTGGAGCCCAACATTCCGCTCCATAGAGTATTGGAGGTCTAATAGTTGTCCTATAGAGCTTGCCTTTAAGCCTATTTGGAGCACGCTTATCACACAGGACTATAGAGGTTGCCTACTACTTTACCCACCATGCATTTATCTTATACACCACACCACTATCAATATCTCCTCGTAAATAATGGATCCTAAATAACGGAATTGCTCACACCTTGGCACTTCATGCCCATCTATTGCAACTAAGGTTCTACCTATAGTTCTACTTTCCTTGAAATAAAATTCCATAAACTCTATCTTAGTCCTACTTATTTAAAACGTTTTGATTCTAAAGCTTCCCCTGCATAATTCTAGTTTTGCATTTAATCCTATTTATGTCTCATCAACTAAAACTACATTATTTGCAAAAAGCATGCACCAAGGAACACTATCTTGTATATCTCTAGTTAGCACATCCATAACTAAATAAAAAAGATAAGGGCTTAAGGCTCATCTTTAATGTAGACCTAACCTGACTAGGAACTCCTTGGTTTCCCCCTAATTGTTCGTACACTAGTCACTACCCCATCATTCATATCTTTTATTAATATTTATGTATCCTCTTATAACTCCATTCTTCTTCAAAACACTCCAAATGAGCTCTCTGGGAAGCTTTTTCTAAATTTATAAAGGTCATGTAGAGGTTTTTTCTAGTATCCCTATACCTCTCTACTAACTGCCTTAATAAAAATATAGCTTTAGTTGTTGACCTCTCTGAGACGAAACCAAACTGGTTCTTTATTACCTTAGTTACTTTCTAGAAACATTTTTTTACAACTCTGTCCTACAACTTCATAGTATGACCTATAACTTCTATACCACTATAGTTTTACAACTTCGGATGTCCCCTTTACTTTTATATAAAGGTATAAGGGTACTTCTCCTCCACTCCTCTGGCATCCTCCCAATATTGTTAAACAAACTAGTCTACCAAGTTAAGCCACCACCCACAAGAGCCTTCTATACTTCAATAGGGATAATAACTACTGAATTTGTTTGACTCTCTTTTGATATGACCACAAAATGTCGATAGTAGATCATCTAACTGCATTCCTATTGGAGGCAAGTAGGAGCAATTGCCACGGCATACAAAGAGAACAAAGTGTTTACCAACGCATAAAGAAAGTGATAAATGTTATTGGTAAGGAAGAAAAATATCCTGTCAGTACTACTTTTTATCCAAGAGTGCGTGGAAGAAAAATTCACTTGGAGTATCCGATGTTCCCAAAAGCTCTCCTTCCGTCCTGTTTTAGTAGCTCCATCAGGGAAAATGCTGATTGTTTTTGGATGTTGGGGTTTCCACCATCCAATAAAAATCAACATTCTCACAGATAGAGCTATTAAAACAGGACGGACCAATTAATATTTAACTCTTAACATAACAAGAAAATTCATTCGGATGTGACAAATTGCTTAATGGGGAATCTTAATCAAGATCGATTTTATCGAAACAAAAGGTCCCCTTGAGGATTGCCATATCCATGTCTGCATTTGAAGAATTTTTTGTCTTCTGCTTACCCGTCTATCATCACATAATCCTCAAATAGGAAGGTGAAAGCATCTTGGCCCTTTTCTATTCCAAGTTGGGAACCAACTTGGGAATGGAAAACGAAACAAATGTATGGTGGTTGTTTTCCATTGCCTAGTTCTGAAATTTCCGTCCCAAGTTGGAAACCAACTTGGGAATGGAAAAACCAAGATGGTCTTGAAGTGTTCATTTCCTATTGGCCAAGTATATTGCAGTGAGGATAATTGGTAGACCAGAAAACTAAAATTAGTTCATTTTGTCACTTCAGTATGGGACAGAGGGAGGACATGCTTATGCATTGAAATGAGCATAAACCTTGGAAAGAAGAGCTTAAATCAATAAGATGATACTAGTTGGTTTTTACAATGCCGTATACTTTCAATAACTGAAAAATGGCATGTACCTTCCACTCGGCACGGTCGAATCACTAAGGTAGCTTATATCTTTAATAGGACTAGACCTGATATCCATGCCACTACCACAATCTTCATTCAATAAGTGCTCAAAATACCCTCGCCATCTCTCCTTAATTTTCTCATCTTTCACTAAAACTCTTTGATCTCCACTCTTAATGCATTTAACTTGATCTAAAAGTTTACTTCCTTATCACTTAACTTAACTATCTTATATATGTTCCTCCCCCTCCTTCGTTCCTAACCTATTATACAAGTCGTTAAATGCCATATATCTAACTTCACTCACTATTTTTTTAGCTTCTCTTCTAACCTTAGTATATCTTTCCAAATTCTCTCAATTATTACATCTCCTTAAACATTTATTTTTCTTGGGAAAGAAAACAAATAAGTCTAGTAAAGGAAACACAATTTGATAAAAAGTTAAAATATACTGATAGATTTTTTTCTATTTACGAAACATATTTTAATAAAAAATTACATAGATCTAATAGATCTGAAAGTAACCAAATTGCAAGAACTTGTGCGGGCAACTTTTAAGAGGCAATTTATCTAGTTAATGTCTCAAATTAGAGCAAAACTTAGCATGATGCATATAGATATCATTGCATTGAAAAGCAAAAAGAAAAACACAGCTCGTATTTCTGATGACGCTGCAATAGCTCGAATTTTTTAGACAAAATCCTCTACGTGAGTGGCAAAAAATGAAGTAATGAGAAGATTGAAATGCAGGGATTATTTTTATCAAGTTAGAGAGAAAAATACAGAGATGAGTGATCGCATCAATCACACACAACTTTTTCTGTAATTTCTCAAAGCACTGAGGGCACATGCTTAAGTAAACAAGGAGAAGGCCAAGATCGGGCCGTCAATAATTTCAAATGCATTGGATTGAAGCATTTAGACGGCTAAGAAACAAACGGCATGAAACCAAATACAAAAATGGAGGGAGGGTCAGAACAGGTCGGCAGTGGACACGATCAAAGAGATGTCAAAATTTAAGCCATTCCAGATCAACGGAAGTGGAACGGAAGGAGGATGTAAGAGGAGATCGCAGGATAAAGAGGCAACCACTAATTAAAAACACAAGGAAGAATGGAAGGGAGAAAATGAGGAGAAGGGGCGAGTAGAGATAAAGAAGAAGCAAACAAAGGAGAGGGAAAATGGGAGAGAGATTGTTGATTTACCGGAGAAGAATAGAAGAAGATCTTGGAGCGGATCTGTGATTGCGGGTGGGAAGGAAAGAGTAGAGAGAGGGTAGACTGATTGGTCGAGGTCGACCGAACTCACTGGGGCTTTGCCTGTCTGACGGTATAGATGAGTGCCCGCGCGAGCTGCCAGTGGAGAAGAAGCTGCTTTTTTCTGCTATGCTCACTCTCACTCTCGTGTCCCACTCAGCAGCTGTCTCGAGTCGACCTTCTCTGGACATTAGCCGCGCGACACCAGTCGTAGTAGTAGTGCAGCAGTGCGCACATGACCGGCCGGTTGTCACATGACTGATGGCAGCGGCATAATTTGTGATATGGGTGGGTTTGCTTTGACCCACACCAGTCTCGTCGATGACTTTCCTGCCCTCTAGTAGTAAGGGTGGTGACCACACTGCTTCTGCTTGTCCAATTCCTACCCTCAAAACTGCACTCGCCACCCGATGCCGGTGGTTGAGAGTAGTAATATTTTGTCAATGTTAATTCTCATCCATTCATCTTGGAATGCCAATGCCAATTCGCACTTGCTGGACAAATTTCTCGCTGGATAGTGGAGCCCTGGTGTTCTATTTTTCGGGGAGGATAAGATCATATAACCCACTTGGGCAGTGGATAGTATTAGATTTGCCTCAACTTCAGCACATTGACTAGTTTCTCAACTCAAGGGAGATGGCAGGGAACATCAGTTCATCAGCTTCACTCTAAAGTCGGTGTTATTAGAAGGGCGTTTTTTTAAACTACTACTAGGAAACTTGTCAAAAATTTGATCCTGGGAATAAAAGTTTTTGTTTGGTATTGCTTGATGCACATATGAACGTAGTACTATCAGCTACTATCTGTCTATCATATCTATCACTGTTGGCTCTCGTGTGGACCGGCGTGAAATTTAAGCAATCCAAGCCCGTTTTCGTCTGTTTACTGGTCCGACTCCCGCGGGCATCCGGGGCAGGGCAAGAGGGTGGTCTTGCTCGCTTTCTCTGCTCGGTCCTTTTTTTTTTTTTTTTGCTCTCTGCTCTTTCCCTGGCAAATTGGCCCGAATAGTTAAAATCCAGCAAAAATCCCCGTCCCGTCCAGTCCACACTGCTTGCCGGTTGCCGTCGAAGTCCCAGATACCTTCGCTTCTCCCCAGTCTGGTCTTGCGCTTTGTTGATTTTGGTTGTTGTTTATTCGGGCCCGGCGTGGTGGTGGTGGTGGTTATCCATTCTCCTCTCGATCCCTAGTTCTAAAACTCGGGGAGGGGAGGGGAAGGCTTTTGCTTCTAGTTTTGGTCTGAAGATGAGGAAAAGGGAGAGAGAAAACCCTTGTGCCGTTTGTGGGCATTACCACAAGTACGAGGAAGGTGAAATCTGTGGGATCTGCGGTCACCGGATTCCGGATTCCTTTGAAAAGTCGGGCCTTCACGCCAGCGCCTTTGCCTCCGAGATCCTGCCTGAATTCCTTTACCTGGGCAGCTACGACAATGCTTCCCGAGCTGAGCTTCTCAAGGCCCAAGGCATCTCCCGCGTTCTCAATGTATTACGCACTTCTTTCCCGTACCTTGTTTCTTTTTTCTTTCTCTCTCTCATCAACTCCATGTTGGAACCCTATTGCCGCCCAAACTGGCGTTTTTGTATGCTTTGATCCCCGAAACAAAGGCCGAGTAGCTGCTGATTCTCTCCCGATCGATTTCGTCTAATGTGCTTATTTCATTGTCGTTAATTTTGGGTCTCCATATGCAATAATCTTATCTAATAATTATCTAAAACTACAATACAAATTCCCGTAATTGTTTTCTTCGTACTCATATGTAACCTTCGTAGACATGCCATGACTTCTCTTTTATGCTGTCATTAGATTTATTTGTTGGTACTTGTGCTATTTGTTCATGTGTTAATATGTGCTTATCAAGTTTCCCTGTAATGTAGATATCCTTCTGGATTACTATGTGCCCTCGTTAATGCCCGTCACCTTTGTAGGATTGAGATCCAATGGAACACATTAATCGAGGGGGCAGGCGATTCTATCCCACCTGCCCCCTGTATTAACGCATACCATTGGATCGAACCGACAGCCCATGGCTCTCTGGCGCACGACAATGCACGTGATCCCGGGCGCTTATAAATGGGACTATTTTTATTCATGAAATGGAAAGAAGTGACTGCTTTTGATGTACATTAATGTGCTTAAGTGAATGTGGGCTTCTTGGGGCATCTGATGTCAGGATTGGTTCTTTAATTGCACTTTTTTTACAATAGCCGTGTTTGACTGAACTAAAATCTCATCAGTGTTCAAAGCCGTGATTAGAGCAATATATGGTCAAATATTTATGGATTTGGCATTGATATGTTAACTTCCTTAATGGATATTGAGGGGCTGAAAAAGAGAAGAGATTTCTAGGTGGCATAGTTATCAAAGACAACTCCTCACCTAGGCACATGCATTATCTCCTGGTCTAGGGTAGCTTGGTTGGTTATTTTCAACCCATCTGTCCTTGCTTGTGCTCTTTTCTCATGCAATTTATCCTTTCCTTTTGAAACTTTGCTTACTAGGTGACTACCCATAGGTGAATCACTTAGGGTGCGTTTGGCAACGTGGATTTAGACCCTAAATCACGTGATTTGTCTAAATCCTGCGTTTGGCAACTCCTTTTTGGGAACAATTTGATTCTTCTCCAAATCAAGGATGCCAAACCCTTAGCCATTTTTAAGCAACCACCCAGTATTTCCTGAGCTACTTCAAAACTAGGTCTCATTATCATTCCACAAAGCCAATCAGGATCTAGATGTAGGAATAACAGCGAGAACATTAACTATTTGTAGTTACGTTTCATAGAATGTGTAGTAGAGTTGCAGTATAGTTTTTAGCGATTATATGGCTACATTCCTTTTTAGGTGATTATTTGGAACTAACATTATTATGTTTTTTCTAAATGTCAAGATTTATTGTGCTGTTTACTGGTCCTAATATGCCTCTTTAGCTATCTATTTTTTTAAAACTATCATGTTCAAACTTCGTATTTACTTGACAGTGTTGCAGTACAGTTATTAGCGATTATATGGCTACAGTCCTTTTTAGGTGATTATTTGGAACTAAGATTATTATGTTTTTTCTAAATGTCAAGATTTATTGTGCTGTTTACCGATCCTCATATGCCTCTTTAGCTATCAATTTTTTTAAAACTGTCATGTTCAAACTTAGTAATTACTCGATAGAGTTGCAGTATAGTTTTTAGCGATTATATGGCTACATTCCTTTTTAGGTGATTATTTGGAACTAAGATTATTATGTTTTTTCTAATGTCAAGATTTATTGTACTGTTTACTGATCCTCTTTAGCTATCAATTTTTTTTAAAACTTTGTCATGTTCAAACTTCGTAATTACTTGATACTGACAAGGGAAAAATAGGGAAAAACGTATTCATATTTTTAATTTGTCTTTCATGGTAGCCCAAAATAGGATTTAACTTTACTATCTCTTACAAAAGAGGTAGCCCAAAACATGCTTGAATGGAGGAGTAAGATCCGTGTCGCCGACCCCAAATAGTTGGGAAAATGCGCTATTTGATTATGATTATGATTATGATTTCATGGTAGTTGAACTTTGTTTGTTTGGAACGAAACAACTCCTTGGTTTGTCCTTATACTTAAGAATTTTATTACATGCAGACTGTGCCTGCTTGTCAGAACCTGTACAAGAACTCCTTTACATACCACTGTCTTCAAGATGAGAATGCACTACTTTTTGATGATGCAATTCGCTTTTTAGGTATGTCAATCACTTTCACAGGGTTTATTGCGACGGAAGTGTTTTAGTTAATATAGCTTCTGCGTCCAGTAGATATGTATTACTAATCTATGTGTTCTTTTAGAAAGAGAGTGTGTTTATGTTTTGGAGAAGTGCTCGGATTTGGTGCTTAATTCCTAATTTTATAAATATGTTACTGCCATTCTTATAATGTCTTTTCATGCTAGTAATTTCACTCTGACAGTAAATAATTGTTATGGAAAGCATGTTTTGGTGAAAGTGCGGTAAAATGTACTATAACTTCAGTATGACTGACTTGTTTGCCGTTAAGACTTTTACCTGTCAAAGATCATTGCAGTTGTTTTTTTTATTGGCATTGGGTAAATGAATGCTGCTGATTTGAAACTTAGAACTGTTCTGTCAAACAAAGTAGGCTGAAATTATTCATCTTCGTATAAGAATTTTTTATCTTTATTTGCAGTGTGGTAGTTAACTTTTTTTCTGTGCAGAACAATGTGAGCAGGACAAAGCTCGAGTTCTCGTCCACTGTATGTGGGGGAAGAATAGGTTAGTTTCTAGAATAGGTATGAATGATGCATTCTAATATCGGATCTCTAATTTTATTTAGTTACAACGATTACAGATCAGCAGCTGTAGTAATAGCATACTTGATGAAATGTAAAGGCTGGAGGCTTGCACCATCTTACCAATGGGTCAAGGATCGTAGGCCGACAGTGGAGTTATCAGAAGGTCTGCCCTTCTTCTCGTTCTATGCATCTATAACTTTTCAGCGAAGTAATGGTGCTGGATTCTGATTCATGAATTATTTGTGTTATATGTGCATTATTGGATGTTAGTGATAGTTTGGCTACTTACTGTTTTCTACTTGGTCCATTGCTTTATGGATACCTACGTTCGTATCCTGTTTTCAATGGCAACCAAACAGAGATTTCAATTTGGGGTTGTTGGTGATGTTGTCTTGACTCTATGAGAAGCCATATGTTGAGTTTTAGTTAGTTAAGAGTTACTGACGCCAATCTGAGGTGACCTGAAGACTGTCTGGGGAGGGTTAAATTGAGGACGTAGACAGCTGATAAGGAGACAGTTAGGTTGAAGGTTGAAACAGGACAAATTTGGTTAGGCTCATGCAAGTTTTTGGGGTTATCAGCGGTGATAAAATTGCAGGTAAGCAATTGGGCAAAAGTAGATAATTAATGTGCAAGGAAATCTCCAACAAATAGATGTAAAATTTAAGCTACCTTATACAACTTTGGCACTGGTAAGGATTGATGAGGCATTAATCCTTTTTTGTTCTGCATTCACACTCGCAAAAGAAGAAAGAAGTTTTTACAACAGACAACTTTGTAACCATAGTGGGAAGAAATAAGTTTCTATGCAAAATACTCGATATGGTTCAACAACAACAACAATTTAGGCTCTTCATTTGGCTGAAGTTTTGGCGTCAAATTTAGAAAGATGTCTTATGTTTAATCCTCTTCCTACGAAATGCCATCTAATTGTCTTGGGCCTATGACAACTTAAGTTAGATCTAGAGGTGAGATAATTACAAAAACTAGCACAAGCTCCAGGTGGCACCCGCACCCACATTTGTATTATACGTGGAGTTTTATCTTGTATAGTGATGTGACCTTCCTTTTGCATCAGCATAGCTGGCTGATCCTTCATATTGGTAAGTTCTATTGCCTAGTCATTGGAGGGCATTTTTTTGTTAATTATTGGACATTATGTCCTGAAAACTGTTGATCACAGGAACATGTTTGCAATTTTAAAAATTAGTTTCAGATTCTTGCAGTAGTCAAATTTTGGTGCTTTCTAGCACCTTAACTCTTGAATTGAAAATTTTAGGCTCCTAACGAGCTTTGAACGTATATGTGCAAGTGCCTGTCTGCGTATTTATGCGAAATTACTGGCCACCAGGCAGTCTGTCACCTAGCCAGCTTTATCCTTGGGAATTCTAATTGTCTAGCTTTGCTCTGAGAGGTAAAAATTTCAGCTTGGTGAAAGAGAGGACAAAAGACAAAGACTGTCTTCTTTTGGGCTCCTGGAGGGAGATAAGACTAGTTAGAGTAGAATATGTTCATGATCTAATATATTTAGTCAGCTGAGTGGATTTGGGGACATGCTTTTCGTTTTTTATTTATGGCTGGTATTTCTTGCACATGGTGGTGCAGTATTGTAAAGTAAATGGTCCTAGCCTTTTGTGGAGAACATGAGAGTTTGGTTTTGTAAATATTCTCTATTTTGTGGCGTAAATAATTTTTATCTGTGTCATAAATCCAAAATCAGAAGATAACTTGGTCTGTAGACCAAGTGTCCAACTATTTCTGTTTTTGATATAAACCTTAATAGGTTTGTCTGTTATTCATGGTAGATTAGTAATCACTTACCACTCTGGCGCCATCCCTAGATTTCTTTTATTTCATCCATCTGGAAAGTTGGCAGTGTTGATTCTTTATTAACTTGACAACTTTTACAAATATATGGCAGCGGTGTACCAGCAGTTGCAGGACTATGAGCAGAAAATTTTTGTGAATGCGGCCCCTCCTCCTCCGGTGGACCCTCCATCATTTGCATTTGGGTTTTCTAAACTGGAAAGTGTAAACCCAGTTCCAACTTTCAACCAGCCGTCAGCAGTCTCCATCTTTGATCGTGCTAGCCTCAGTGCACCTTCTTATGATTTTGCATTTAGCGCTTCAAATAATGACAAGACAATTGCTGAAAACTTTACAGACACTTCCATGGACAGTTCCTAAGTCTCTTTTTGTGCTTTAGGGGCTGAAAATTGATCAACACCATACTTGTATTTCGTATTCCTACTTTTGTTGACAATAGGGATAAGCAAAGTGCAGAGAAAAATGGAAGCAATATCTTTTTTCATGCATTTGATGAAGTTTAAGCACCATATTATCATTTGGGCAGTGATAATATAACTAATAACGAGCAAGTCAGCTTGCTTGGTTCTTTGGATCGGTTTGATTCATCTAGAAAGTCAGTTTGCAAACTTATAGTCAAATTTATCCTAGCCTGACTTGGCTTAAATATTTAGGGGTGAAAAAATAGCATACGCCCCAGCCTCTCCATGCCAGGTTATTTTAAGCCATGACTAGACTAGACATGACTTGGCTTAAATATCTGCCCCTCCCTTGCTAGATCCTCAACTACTTCAAACACGGGCAACAAAGTCCTCTCCTTCCCTTTGACGATGCAGCAATGTTTCCGAATTAAGCCTTTCCACAATCCTGCTGCATGTGACTGGTTTATCATTGGAAATTTTAATTCTTAGTTGGTGTTCTTGTTTTTCTGTAGTTCTTTTTTTAATGTTTGCCTGTAGGCTAGTTTGTCTGCATCAACATAGCTGAAATGGGTCTTGTTCTAATGAGGATAAGGATGTTCATTTGATGTTTCAAGTGCGTGGGCTATTTAAATGGCAATGTTGTTTCTGATGGTCTGTTTTAATTGTTGTTGCATTGTCAATAAATACCACTCTACTTTGAAGGTTTTCAAGTTTGGATGGAGAAGGTAGTGCACAGGAGGAGGGTGCTTGGGCCGGAGGCCGAACCCGTCTTTCTTGCCATCTTTGTCTGCAAAACAAAACAAAAAAGAAAAAAAAATTTGCAAAATGTTGTGCCCCGTTTCCAAGTCCAACTTTTTAGTTTTAAAGCTAAACGGATGGGCAAAGTTTCCCAGCTCAGCCTAAGTTTGTGGGCACACCGCGACCTCGTCAACAATGTGCCAAACACCGCAGCAAACTCTATGAGCGGCAAAACGTAGAGATGGGAGGTGATGAATGAATGGTAAAGCCAAAATCTGGCAGACAAATGTTGATGATGGTTTGGGTCGGTCCATTAAATCGGAGGGGCCTTCTTCTCGACATGAGTTTTTTTTGTTGCAACGCTAAGCCGCAAAGGGCTGTAGGAATTTATTTTCTCAACAGAAATTCTGCTAATGAAAAATAAAAGGAGCCAAAAAGTTTGATTTCATGAACAGAAAAGCCGACTGTCTGGGCTGCTCCTAAGATCAGAATCTGACTAGTTGCTACTCGTGAGGTGCTACCACAAACACGCTGCAATACTCATGGTGGCGGTGGTGTAAATAGAACCGAGACCCGATACTCCTCCAATGAATCTCAACTTCAATTAAACTTGTTATGCTATTAAGGGTGCGTTTGGGAGGCCACTTTTGAGCACCAAAAGTCGTTTTAGCACAAAATCATAATTCAGAGTCAGATTTTATACAAAAATATTTTTTCTATAAAAAAATAGTTTTTCTTAGAACTTGGTCCTAAAGCCGTCTTTTTAGAAAACCTCATCTTGATGAGATTTTGTACAAAAGTGGCTTTTATGTGGGGAATAATTTGGAAATAACTCTACTCACCCCTCATTAAATGCATGGTGGAGTTTCATGCCTTCCTTTTCTTATTAAGGGTAAAATCATCCAATGACAAATTTATTATTTATCCAAAATCTATCATACCCAAACAGGCTTTAGGGGTTTTACATTTGACGAAATCATTTTAAGGGTGAGCATTACCATATGCATCATGCTTTAGCTTTGTTATAACAAAAACGATTTTGTATAAAAGTCATTTCTTACAAAAGCAAAAGTGGTTGCCAAATGCACCCTACCTTCTTTTTCTGTGAATGCCACACTCACGTGATTTGCTTTTAGTAGCGGGAACTTACAATGTATTTGGAAATGTAAAGTGCTTTATTTGAAGCCTCTTTCTCCGATAATTTTATTTTGAAGAGGATTAGAAAAAACATTCCTCTTGCAGCTTGATGGGATGATTAATGAAATCGATAACTGCTTTAAAAAAGCTGCTTCCCAAATAGCCCTTTAAGGGTAGGTAGTGGCACACTCGGCCTTGCACTCCCAAGTCCCACCGGGGGGGGCATATCTAAAAATAAATGGATCCCTGGTTTCATGCTTTTCCGCTCCAATGTCTAGCGGTTAAAGCGCATAACTAAAAATAAATGGATCCCTGGTTTCATGCTTTTCCGCTCCAATGCCTAG
This sequence comes from Houttuynia cordata, assembly GCA_039654745.1. Taxonomy (NCBI): domain Eukaryota; kingdom Viridiplantae; phylum Streptophyta; class Magnoliopsida; order Piperales; family Saururaceae; genus Houttuynia; species Houttuynia cordata. Next base: position 320,979 of record JBCJFD010000018.1, on the reverse strand, counting down.
CGGTTAAATGGCCATTTGGGGATGTTTTGCTACACTGTAGCATCTGGATATTTTATATATCCAGCTAGAGGTGTTTCAGCTGGATGTAAAAATCCACATGGATGCTACAGTATATATCCAATATCCAGTCTGGATATTTTTGCAATAATCACGCCCCAAAAAGCGGAGTTTTTTCCATTGAGAATCCCAGGCATGATGCGCATTTTGCTGTTACGAGATTCCATCACCTTTGTTGTTAATTCTAAAGACACAAAAATACTTTTGTTGATAATTCTAAGACAAAAAGTAAATGTCAAATCGAAATTGGCAATATAAAGAGAGCGAAAAGACAGTAAGATGCTGTTTGACTGGCCAAATTTGTAAGGGTGATATCATGGAATTCCAATAGCTGATATATCGATATCGGGTCTCACCTGATAAAACAAGACGGCCATCGGTTTTTTTATTTTTTTTCAAATATCAGCGATATATCGGTCTAATTAAAACAAAACATTTTCAAAAAAAAAATTCGGGAAATTTTTTTTAAGAAAAAGGGAAAAAAATTAACTTTCTCATTTGTTTCCCATCCTAATATGCATATTTTAAAATCTATGCTTTGTCTAAATTAGCATAACTCATTTTAGAAGTTAGATTGTGAAAATATATGGTAAAAACTAGTTTTTGACCACCGATATTTTTTTACAAATATCTCCAATATATCTCCGATATTTTGTCTCTTAAGCCGACCGATACGATACCGATATCCGATACGAAATTCCTTGGGTGATATACAATTTGGACACGGATTTTATGCTTATATTAACAATAATTTCAAACGGAGGGAATAATTTAGTAATGCCCGTGTTACATGGAGAAGGATTACGGTGGTTGTGGAGTTGTCTCGATTCTCGAGTCGCTGTCTTGGAAAGAAGCATTGGGCATTGGCTGAAACCCCTCGCTGTGTTACTCCTCACCGTCACCGATGCCATCACAAGTTGCTTCCTCCTCCTTGCCTTTTCGGTACCTCCTCGCCTGCATCCCATGCCAACAAGAGAAGCTTTATCCTTTGGCTTCATGAACTTGGTGATTCTGGCCCTGACAATAGAGAAGGTGTAGATAGCATGGTGTCGATCACCAATCGAACAAAGACACACAACCCCCTTGTGGGCCTTGTTAAACTCATTAAAACCGTCCGGTGAGGCTAACTCAATAATGTTCCAATTTCGGTTGTTAACCGGGGCCTACAATTGTGCTGTGGCCATGGAATTCCATATCGGCGATATATCGATATCGGGCCCCACCCGATAAAACGAGACGGATAAATATCGGTTTTTTGAATTTTTTTCAAATATCGCCGATATATCGGTTTCGGACCGATATATCGCTATTTTATAATAAAATAATATTTTCACAAAAAAAAATTCGAAAAAAAAAATTTTTTTAAAAAAAAAGGGGAAAAAAGTAACTTTCTCACTTGTTTCCCATCCTAATATGCATATTTTAAAATCTATGCTTTGTCTAAATTAGTATAACTCATTTTAGATGCTAAATTATGAAATATATGGTAAAAACTAGTTTTTGACCACCGATATTTTTTTACAAATATCTCCGATATATCTCCGATATTTTGTCTCTTAAGCCGACCGATACGATACCGATATCCGATACGGAATTCCATGGCTGTGGCCTCTTGGAAACTGGCACCGCGTTAGCATGCCAGCTTGGTGTCGTATCTACACTACAATGAAAAATTTCTCCTATCAATGAGCCCATCAAGGCCGCCTTCTCTTCCCCTCACTTCACCAACACTACACGGTCTTTTATCTTTGCTCCTCTCAATCCCGTTTCTTGTAATTGTGAGCACAAATCTCTTGCCCCGCAGTGTTAGCCACCACTCATATCATGCCTCGTACTCTAGGGGAGGGTGATCTACACATGAATTATGCATGTAATTATCTCCTAAACTTATATTTATGCTAGTGTTTGATTAGAATTACTACTACTTTAATGTAGTTTTTGGTTTTTTAGGAAAATGTGAGCAAGATGCAAAAATGGTAAAATATGCCTCTAATGGTTAATTCTTCATAACTTCGTATGCATATCTTTGATTGAACTGGTTCAAACTTCATGTTAAATTTCAAGAAGTCAGCTTTCCAATGCCATTGACCACGCGCAATTCGGAGTTCGGAGCGAAAAATTATGGCCATTGGAAATTTACAAACATTAACTACGATCGATCGGCCATTCAACGCGATCGATCGCCTGAGCCGCAAAACAGTGTTACTGAAGGCAACGATCGATCGGCACTCAAAATGATCGATAGTATCTACTAGAGTTTTTGATTTACGCAAGACAGTAACAGCGATTGATCGGAGTCATATGGCATCGATCGGTAGATTATCGATCGGAGGAAAATAACGTAGGAATTGTGATCGCTCGGTAGGCGATTGATCGGCAATATGGAGCGATCGATTGCCGTATGCGGCTAATTGAAATTAGACCTATTTCGACATGGATTTGGAAGAGGACTTCGTGGTTTCTCTTCAAACATATAAATAGGTTTTAAGGGAGAACGTTTTGAGCAATCTTGGATATCACCTTTGAGCTATATTAGAGGCTAGAGAGGAGCAAAAGAATGAGTCTTTTGGAGCAAAGAAGAAGAAGGATTCATGACGATGGATCTACATAAATAGGCTTCTCTTTTCTTTCTTTCTTTGTGTAATTAAACTTTTATTCAAGGCTAGATGAAGCCCTAGATGTGTAGTGCTATTCTTGATAGTTTAATTTTATATATAGTTGATATGATTCATGCTTAATGCTATTTCATGAGTTTCTTTTGAGTGCTTGACCATAGGTTTGATTGATATGAATAAAATTAGATCTTTTTAATTCTTGTGCCTAGCTAAAAGTAGGCTGGTGTTAATTCTATGCCCGACCAAGGATAAGATCATTAGTCCAAATGATAATTCTATGCCCGACCAAGGATAGAATTAGCTGCAATAATTTATAATGGATGAACTCTCGTGTCCGACCAAGAACGTGAGTGGATTCATTGTGATTTGTGTAGCTGACCATGAACACAAGTTACCATATCATATTAACTTATGTTTAACAATAATTGAGAGTAGTAATTGCATGTCTAGTGGTGGATTCATTGCCTTGATACTTCTCAATATTGATTAAATCTTAGTTAGATTAGCTAAAGTTCATTACTTTCTTTAGAATTAATTAAACTACATCTTTTCTTCTCTTGAGTTTGGTAAAATATTTAACCATCTCTGAGGTTCGACAACCCTTTATATACTCGCCATAGTAAAATTGCCTTGTGCACTTGCAAGGGTTTATATTTAAACGATCAGAGGGCTCCTAAACAGAAACCCATCAAACCCCACCCGAGCCGCTCTCATCTTCCTTGTTCTTGCCCAGCATAACTCAGGAGGCTAAGGGTCCGTTTGTTTGACCTGAACTTGAATATGAAAAGCCTTATGAAAATTCTAAAAAATCATTGATCTGAAATTTTGATATTTAATCTGAAATCCTAAATCTGAGTGTAAAATTCTGAATATGAAAAGTCGATTTTTATTGACATAAAACCTTCATGGAGAAGATGGCATCGGGATCCTCTTCTCCACCCTCCCAACTCCGGCTGGAAAAGCAGAATAGGCCTTGAAAGGAGTAAATTTCTTCCCCCGATTCCATATTTGGTCCCCGCCGGGAACATGCTTCGATCCAACGATTGATTCAGCTCATTTGCCTTCTAGAATCATACCAGAACAAGATTCAACAAAACAATTTAAAAATTAAAACTGAAGAAAATTTAAAGAATGGTACACATCCGATTGAGAAAAACGAGAATATAAATTGAGAAAATGTCACATTTTTATCGAATTTTTTTTGTAAGTTGAACTCACATCTTTGATCTCCACTGGTTTGTTCTTCCTAATATTAGTGTTGTCATTGTTGTTGCTCCACAGCTGAGCAGAGCTCATCTGACTCATCTTATCCAGGGAGTCTTTCTTCTCTATTTTCACTCCTTCTTCCTCTTCAAACTTGCTCCTCACCAACATGAACTCCTCCAGGACCGGCCCGCATTGCACCACCTCCGCCTTCAGAGCTTCAATCTCTGCAAAAATCACCAAAACCCACATCAGAAAACTCTTCAAAATTCAAATTCGGCATCTCAAACTCCACAGAAAAATCCAAAAATCCGACCATCAGAAATGAGGAGCATGCAAAGGGGTAGCACCCGCCAGAAGCCGTCGATCTTCCCCCACTCCTCCTCCAGCCGCTTCATGTACTCCTCCACCCTCACCCGCCTCACCGGCCCATCCCCAACCAAAGGAAGGCAAGGGGTGGTTCCCGGTGAAGGATAAGAGACATGGGAGAAATGGGTCAGGGGGGATCCCACGAAAGGTTTTCAGAAAATTTATATGGGTTTTTCCATCAGAATTTTTAGGCCTTTTTGCATACATGGGTTGAATTCATGACGCCCAAACAAATGTGCTAAAAAACCCAAAAAAGCTGGGCTTTTCGGCCACTTATTCAGTTCAGATCTTAATAAGGGTAAACAAACAGCCCCTAAGATCGGAGAAGCTCCAAAAATTGAAAATCCGGAAGAAGGTATGTTAAAATCCTAGGTGTCGGCACGCCGTATGAAGGCCGGACCTCCATTTTGAGAGATGTTTGCATAATGTTTTCCTGGTTGGGCTGCAAGGCGGGTCGGCAATAAGCAATCAACTCAGCTCATGTCTTGGTCCGGACCGGTTTATTATGGAAATAGTAAATTACTTAGTTAAAAAAATTGTTAATACTTCTTCCGGTCAGTTTTAATAAATATAGTTTTTTTCAAATACGCTAATTTTGTGAAACACTGGGTTGTTGTACCACTTGGCCCAAAGATGCATTCTCGGTGGAGCAATCTATGGTTCAGCTATTCCTAATGAGAAACTCATGAAAATATGACCTACGTTCCGGCTGCCCCTGATACTATCTTGCCTCCTACCGAAAGTACTTGGCTCTGGCCGCAAATGGGCCCATTAAACAATCTTTCTTCAAACTAGTTTGTAGCATCCTAACATTTGATCGCTCGAAGAACATAATTGTGTTGATTTTAAAACCTCACCTTTTACTCTCTTGTCAGCCGGATTTCAAAATATAGTTTTCCCAAACTAATTAGAACATGTGCTAGCAAAATGACCCCTTACTTTGACCATTGGTTCATCTAATTATGTGAGACAAAGAATTAACAAAAACAGCAAGTCTGACTATATAGCATCAAGTTGTATGTGAAATATTAGTTATTTTTGTGTGTTTGATTTGTTCATTTGCACGTGCATTTTGACTAGTATATGAATTAAACCGAAGAGAAAACCATAATGCTCCCGGGCAAAGACATCTATAAAAATGATTTCACACTTTCATGAAGCTCCGAAATGTACTTGCACCTATGATAGTATGATGCTCATGTGGAATTCGATCTGTTTGGTTGACAGTTGACACGTATGTGAGGCTCGTGAAAAGCCACAACAAAGATAGTAGCCAAAAGAAGTTGAACAAGAGGAAGAGATCTGAAATCTAGATTTAAGCTGGTTCATTTAATTAATATTCCGTGGCAGCTGGCTTTAACAAACTGTGCTGCCTTTAGTGGATGCATAAACCACCACAACAATTAAGGTCACAAGAGGTTGTTGAAAGTGGATTGAAGCCCGACCAACTATCGGTGACCTTATTGATTATAGGTAATTAAGCGCCCGGTCCATATTTGATGCATGATAGATACAAGCTACAGTGACCTGCAATTCTTGCATTGATCCTTCACTGTGGCTAAGAATCACAGATCCTTCACTGTGTGGTACCCTACCTGTCAGCTGTTCAGCTGTCCCCCCCGTCTGGGAGAGATCCAACCAGCGGCACCAGCATTAATCGTACTTCTGGGCCCCTTCTAATTAAGCGAATTTCAGTTTTCCAGCCCATATTTTTTCCCCGTGGGCCTTCATAATTCTCCTTCCGTCCAAAGTAGCCTGGCAGCATTTGAAAAATTAAGCAACCATTATTAAATGTCTGGATTTGCCCTATAGCGCCATAGCTCAATAGATTTTCATGCACGTGCATGTGCAGGGGTAAGTGGAGGGTTGAAACTTGACATGATTTGTGGGCCCTACAGGCCAATAAGTTCCGTTTATTTTTAAATGCTGCCAGGTTTTGTTGGATGGAAGGAGTAGTTGCAAAGGAAAATCAACCATACATTTCAGCGATTAAAAACTGGCTTAAAAACAAAAGGCGTCCTTAATTAATAAAACAGCTAGCAAAATTAATGCGCGTGCCAAGTTTTAGCAAGTATGACATTTGCATGTTATGCTAGTAGGACTCGAATCTGCTGCGGAGGGGAATCTACTCCATGTAATACTTTTTTTTCCTTACCTTTTTAGTGAGCAGTTGCAGTTCACAGCTAGATGGATGGACAAACGAGAAGTTGGAGGGTGGGATCATTTAAGAACCCAATTCCATAATTGATTGTTCAGTGTTGTCCATCTTAATTACACAAGCTCTTGGAAGACGCGCGTGATCGTGTATATATAAGAAGCACGAATGCCTATGGAAGTTGCATATGAGCGTAACCAAGTAAGAAATAAGGAGCTGAGTTGAGGAAGTGAAAAGGGCGGTGATGATGGTGGGAAGGAAGATGAAGGTGGAGGTACTGGTGTGCCTGGTGGTGGCAGCGTTACTCATGAGTAAGGGGGAAGGAATGTCGTGTGGGGATGCTGTGTCGGCTTTGATCCCGTGCGGCAACTATTTGCTTGGGTCGAGCGGACCACAACCAAGCGCGGAATGCTGCAAGAGTGCCCAGTCTCTCAATAAGTTGGCTGCTACAACTGCTTCCCGTAAAGCCATTTGCATGTGCTTCAAGGAAACTGGGCCATCCTTTGGCGTCAATCCCGGGCGAGCCAAGCTACTCCCCACTCTCTGCAAGCTCAATGCTAAAATACCCATTAGCCCCACTGTCAACTGCAACAAGTCTCTCTCTCTCTCTCTCGTTTTTCGTAAGTAGCACGCAAATTGGTCTTTGTATAAATCTGATTAAAATCAATTTGTTTTGGTTGGTTCAAATGCAGTGTTAGTTGATGGAAGTAAGAAGAGATGACTACAACTCCTCCAATAATCGGCTCTGTGGTAGGAACATCAAGAGATAGGTATACGAGGTGTCCTTGTTTTCTGCTCGAGGATCATCAAGAGATCGATATAGGTGTATGCGTGGTGCGTGACTTGCGTACCGATAAATAAAGCTTGAGCTTGGAAGGTGTCTTTTTTTTTCTGCTGTCCGGATTTGATAATGAAAAATGATGTACTCTTGACGCCTGTAGCTGTTGCCTGATTAGTGAAATCGATAAAAGAAATTATAACACCCCCCCCCCCCCCCCTCTCCCCGCGCCGCGTATCCCCAATGTGCGACTCCCATCTACTTATAGCGCTGCCTCATCGAACTGTAATCATTCATACAACGAAACATTGTCGCAAAGTCAGAGTTTGGTTTCAGTTTGGCTTGGAGTTTGATTCATTTCATTATAAAATGATTCGGATGAATTCCAAAAAGATAGAAGTATTGGCCAGTGGCCATGTAACAAAAAAACAGGCATGGTTTAGTTACATTTCTATATGGCTTGGTAAAGAGGATAAAGATGACACCTTCATCACAAATTAGTGCGTAAAGTTATCTGCCGTTTTGGTTTCAGGTAGAGAGAGAGAGTGAAAATTACCAATCGGGTAGAAAATATGTAAAAATTGTCATTCAGGTAGTCAATTTCTACGTTGTCATACAAAACATTCAACATTATGGGTCCGTTTGGTTGCAACTTCTTGGAGTAGAAGAAGTAAAATCTAAGGTATTCTGCTTCTTGGATTTTTATAATGAAGTGAAGTGTGTTTGGTTGGATATAAGGAAAAATCAGTTTTTTGTGGAGTAGTCCGTTTGGCAACATAAGCAGAAAGCAGATTCTGGAATATGAAGTTACAAAATTACCCACGAACTCCCTCCCGAGCCCTCCTTCCCTCGTTGCTCCCTCCCTCCCGATCCCTCCTTCCCTCGTCGCTCCCTTCCTCTCTCGCCGCTCGGCGCCGCCCATCCCTCGACCTCCCTCCCTCTCTCACCGCCCCCGTCCTCCCTCCCTCCCTCTCTCGCCGCTCGGCGCCGCCCATCCCTCGACCTCCACCCTCTCTCGCCGCTCCTGTCCTCCCTCGACCTCCACCCTCGAGTTCGGCCCCGGCGCCTCCCTCCCTCGATCGGTGCCGCCCCTCCCTCGCTCGGCGCTCGACGCACGAAATCCCCTCGACGCTTGGGATTCATCGGAAAGGTACGAACTTTTTTAAAATGGATGCCTTTTCTAGTTAAATATTTCATGTTTGATCTTGGCCTATAGTGGAAAGATAGCAGTATCATATCTAGCGACCTACAGATTTTCCAGACATCTTTATTTTGGTGGCTTTGCATTTGCGGTTTGCTGCTTTTACACTGTTTTTTAGATTGCTGATAGATAGGCTTAACTGTTTTTTTTATTGTAAGAAGCCAAAATGCATATTTGCCTGTTGCATGTAAATTCTGATAGCATCACGATCATCATCCTCGATATCTTGTGCCAAATGTCTATCTATGGATATGTTAGGTTGTACATAAGTTGTTGTTATATTCAAATCTATCATGGTATTCATGTGAGGAAGAAAACAACGGTCAAGGAAGGGGATAACCACATGAGCTTGGCCATAATCATACTCCAGCAGTTTTATATAAGTAGTCTTATTTGGTTTCTCATCATGAACTGATCTTATTTTATTTTGCAAGGAGTATTTCTTTCTCAATTATCTTATAAAGAACAAGTCTTCAGGGACCCTCCGTGGGGCTTCTCCTGCTTGGAAATTTCCTAAAGTTTGCTCTGCTCCTCCATTCTCACAGACTTGACAACCACCTTAGCACTGATATTAACACCAGCTGATAGCTTTCCCCTAAAATGGATGCATCTAGTAGTAATAGCATGAGAATGGGGGAACTATGCCCCTCGTTGTCTCGGCCACCGCATGACATTGTATGTTTCTCATACTGATGAAAACCCAGGAAGGCCTTTTTTGAAATGTCAGAATCGATAATGTAAGTTATTATAAGCCCTAAGTCTAAGTCTATGTTATGTGTTTGTATATTATATTTTATATGGTATTGGCAGGGGGCGAAGGGTGCGGGTACTTCATGTGGTTGAACAAGCAGGCACAACATTCAACCGTAAGAAGAGTTCATCAACAAGTGCCTTCCAACATACCTAATGAACAAAGAAATCGAACGTCCGTGATGGAAGAATACATTAGGGATAACACCCGGACCACTATGTTATTTATATTGTTGATAGCATGCTTGATGTTAGTTATATTTAGAGGGTGATAGATGAGAACAATGTAATAATTTAGTACGTGCCAGTATTCCAATGTATAAGCTATCTTTTGAAGATATTGTCTGAATTCATCACTATCCAATGTATAAGCTATCCTTTGGATTGATTTAATCAGTCCTGGCTTATTACTATTAACAAAGTGAATGGAGACGGATCATTTTGCTTCTCTTGTGTGACATTCTAACAGGGCCAGATGGATGACAGTTCGGGTGTTGATGGCTATAAACCTATCTCCTAAATTTAGTGGATATGTTAGGTCCATTTCTGAGGTAAATGTCAGTTATTTCAAATATGTAATATGGACCTTTTGACAACAGAGCAGTATGTAAAACACAACATAAGAAAGATGGACTGACCAATGCAAGTATGTTTCATAGGCCGGTTCCATTTGAAATACTAGTGCTTTAAAGTTCAAGCTTGTATTACATCAATATGAATATATAGTGCTTGCTATGAGATGCAACAAATATGCTACATGTCTGAATTCAAGATTTTCCAAATGTTCCACAAACATTTGAAATGGAAGGAAACAAGAAAGCTGAAGATGGTGAGATTGTAACCCGTGACTTGGAATTGGCTGATGTACCAAGCAGTGGCCCTATTGCCCAGGCTTCTCATGGAGATGGTTCCAAAGCAGCTGGTGGAGCAGGAAATAGAAAAAAAGGTATATGTTTTATAAGATTGGACCATCATAGACAGTTTTTTTTGTTCATCTTGAATGCATCTAGGCCATAACTCGATCTGTGATAGGCTGTTATCCTAATGTCATTTTTGTTACAGTCAAGTTGACAGAGTGTGGCTTTATCCTAATGTCATTTTTGCATTCCATTTTGCATTTGAATGTTGAGCTCTATTAATTAGTCCTCTGCTTTCAGGTAGAGTGTGGCTTTGGGATCTGAAGCTTGCCCATGCCTATCTCTTCTCTCCCACTAGCATATCCAATTGACCCCTGCTGCTAGCTTTGTTACTCCTCTCCTCTTAGATATGAAGCTTGATTTTGTTAACCATTATTACAACATGTAAGCATTGTATTCTGTTCATTACTTCGCATCACATGGAGGGAACTTCTTATTTGTGATTTCATTGTGAGTTCGGAGTTGCATGCCACATGGGTATTCATAAAACAAGGTATGATCACTTAAATGATCTTATCTCTTGACTCTTGCATAAGATAAAAAAAGGGATTCAAGTTATAAGACTTCTGTTTCCTTGTTTAGTAGTCTGTTGACCTCAATTTATTTTATCATTGCCATTATCGGTTGTACCCTCTTAACTAGTTGCCTCTGCGAGTATGTATTTCTTCTTTTACAGGCAAGGATTTTGAAGACGCCAACCCATGGGCATTGCCCAGTCAAATAGAAAAAGAAATGCCAATTGAGTCAGTGGCATCGTTGGACCCCAGACGGCTCAGAATGGCACAAGTGGTTGGGCCCACCCTCATAAGTCCACCAATTTGTGGCAGTGCTTTACCTTTCGTCAATTCACAACTCAAATAGCCATGCCTCTTGTAGCTCGAGAGATCCGAATTAAGGTGATTGCTCGTCATAATGAGACCATGATCCGGAGCAGAACTGCAAGGTGTAACTATTGATGACCAAAGACTCCCTATTAGTGCCACGGAATAATTAGAGTAATAGCGTTGTATAAGCTATTACAGGCACAACAGTTTACTATAATTTATTGATGGTCAATTTATTGATGTCTGATGCTTATTTTCTAGTTCAAACGGTAGTTTTTTCCTTTTCCCTTAGTGAAATGATGGTGAGCTTTATCCAAAATTTTGGAAGAAATTGTCAATCTACTCAGACAGTTATCTCTGTAGTTATCATTCTGGTTGCTTGCGCTCTCATATCCGCATATTGGAGTGGCACAGTATGTGACTGATCCTCTTTTCATTCTTATTTCCCTAAGATGATCTTTGAAAAAGAAATTTCTCCTCTTTTGATGAAAAGTAATTAACTAGCAATTTAGATGCTAATAGAGGAGTATAATTACTAAAGGTAAAGAATGAATGTTTTGTCAATTTTCACTTGAATGGTTTCTTACAACCTCTGATGTAAATATGCAGCCTAACTGGGTGACACAAAGATTAATTATCAGAACCTCTCAAAAGCATAAAGTCAGAACTAAGCATAATTCGGTCTATATGCAACCTATAGACGATCTGCTTGTTATATTGGGAATAAGTCCGGTGGATGATGATGTTGCTGCGTCCAACAGTAAGAGTATTGATCCAAACTGAAACCTTCGCAAATATAGCGGTTGAGTACGAAAGTTGTTGCTGATGCCCCAATGGATAGGCCATGAGCACCTTGTATAATCACACCTAATGATGATTGTTGCGAAGATGTACGAGAAGCACCTTCAGAATTTATGGGTCTATGGAGGGTCAATGATTTCCGAGCAATGAAAGGTTGTTGACACTGCAAGCACTTTTGAGCCCGAGGCGATATATATTTCATTCTTTTCTGTACAGTTTTTGAATAATTTTTAGTGTTATCCTCTTCTGTCAATTTGGTTTGCTTTGAAAATAGTTTTAATGCAAGTATAAGATATGATAACATATAATGGCTTATGTTCATAGGAATATAAGTGCTGCATCAATTGAAGTGTGCCATCATTTAAGGTCATCCATAGCTATCTAAAGTAGTTGCAGTTTAGGAACATATGAAACAAGATTCCCTCCTCAGTGCCACAAAATGTACAATATTGGATTGGAAAGTCGGGAGAGGTTGATGCCAGAGGTGAAGCCAAATCACATTGGAGGGCCCTTTGGTATGCACTACTTACCACGAAATTCCCAGAAGAGGTCCATCGCCGGATAGGGTAGTCCTCAATCAACAGCTAGCAAGGAGATCCAATATAATCCTTATTGGATCAAATTTCATCGAGATCCAATGACTTTCATATCTGCCCACTAGAGATTCAAAACCTTTCTTACACTAAAGAGACCACAACAGTTTTAGTACACCATTTCAATCAAAACTCACCTGCAATAGAATCTCAGTCAGCTCTAAGCTGATCAAAAGAACCAGGAACCATCATCATTTAAGGTCATCCAAAACAATAAGATTTTCTTTTGGCAAGAGGGATAATGAGTCGACAACTTGTGCTACATACTCCTCAAACCACAAGCTTGGGACACACATTGGTGACAATACACCTGACATGCCTCTCAGACAGAGCCCAGAGAGGAAGAGGGTCAACGCAGAGTTCAATTCCCTTCCTGCCAAGCAACTTATTCCACTTTAGTGACTTCAACAGATGGACAACTTATTCCAATATAACAGGATGGACTGACCAATGCAAGTATCTTTCAAAAATAACAAGTGATAAGCAAAACTAAAACAAACAAACTTATTGGACAGAGGGAGTATGAATTTTTGATCCACAAACAGTTTCTGATCCGCAAACATTTCCCAGATGTTCAGATATTTGTGCTTTTTTTTGTGCAAGTCAAAGTAGCATCACAATACACCTGACATGCCTACACGCATTATCATATTCCTCTTCACATCTCAAAATAAGTAATGCAGTTGCAACAATGAAATAATGAGTTGTGCTGGGAAGCATTTATACTAATTTAAAATGTATAAATTATTCATTAGACACAAACTATTTGCATATACCACTGTTACACATCTTATACATCACAAAATTTTTAAAAATATGTTAGACACAGTTGCAAAAATGAATGTTGGACAATACCTATCCCTTGCAAGGATTAAGGTGGGATGTTAAAATGCGCAGCTATGGCATCTTTAATCTCATCACGCACATGTTTCATGTGTTGATCATCCCTAAGTACTGGTGGGCCAATATTGAGGTCAGGTTGGGGCTGATTACTCAGATCATCATTGTCCCATTGTTGGAATAAAGCATCTAGAAGGTCTGGATCATCACCAGCCCCTTGTTGCTCCTTGATGAAGTTGTGCAAAGCCATAGACACAATTACTATTTTGCACTGCTTATCAAAACTATATTGAGGGAAATCAGCCAAAATCAGCCACCGCTTCTTCCACACACCAAATGTCCGCTCTATAATATTTCTAAGAGAAGAATGGAGGAAGTTGAACTTCTCTTTTTGTCCCCTTGGCCCACGCTGTCGGTATTCAGGTACATGATATCGTGTTCCCTTGTACGGCCCTAGGTACCCTCTCCTATTCGGGTACCCTGCATCTACCACATAGTACTTTCCATCTGGTGGGTGAGGGAAGTTCGAGTGTGTGTCATGTATAGCATATGAAAAAACCCTAGAGTCGTGTGCAGATCCTTCCCATCCAGCCACAGCAAATGTGAACCTCATGCTAAAGTCACAAACAGCCATCACATTCTGGGTAATCTTCCTTGTTTTCCCCCTGTAGGCTTGCTGCTCTAATAGTGGTATAACCGCTTCTATGTGAGTCCCATCAATTGCCCCTATGCAATTCTTGAACCATGGATAGTATTTATAAAGCTTCGACCTAATGTAATGGGGTGTCTGGTCTGTTGGGAATATTGGCCTTATCCTTTCTGTAGCCCACCCAAACAATGCCAACAAAGTGTTGTTGAAGTGACGATTTATGGTTTCAGTGGAGTGTGACATTAGATGCCCTATTGATCTCTGGCCATCCCTGTGTCCTAATATTTGAAGGAAACACCTCATTTGTTCTTCTACAGGAACAAATTTACCATCACTGAGTAGGTTCTTTGCTCTAACCTCATTGCACAACCGCATAAAAGTTGCTTTGTTCATCCGGCACATTTCATGACAACATGTATTTGGACCACTCAACATATCATACACTATACTTCTACCCCCTATCACGATGCATGTGGACTATGTTCCTAGGTGGTCGGGGTTGATCTACTACATATAATTGCAGAAGAAGATAATCCACAACATTCTCCTCATCCGCATCAAACACAAGTTCCCTCCATGCATTGGACATTATAACAAGCTGACCAACAAATATAAGAACACATGTACGAATGATAAGAACACAATAAAACTGACATCAACTTTAAGTAAGCGTCAAACAAGGTCATAAACAACAAAACATCAATACCATAAATATGTGGATGTCACATACAAACAAAAACATAACATATCTGAGTCATAAACAAATGAATGCTGTCTTAGACATAACATATGAGTCAGCATTCATTTGTTTATGACTCAGATATTCACATTCATTTCTTAGACATAACATATGTTATGTTTATGACTCAAACATAACATATGTGAATGCTGTCTTAGAAATATCATCTTCTTTGATCCTCAACTGATGATATCCCGACCTCAAATCGATTCTCGAGAAAACTTTCGCTGACTGCAGTTGATCAAATAAGTCATCGATCCTCGGTAGCGGATACTTTTTCTTTATGGTCACTTGGTTCAGCATTCTGTAATCAATACATAATCGCATGGATCCATCTTTCTTCTTTACGAATAGAACTGGTGCTCCCCAAGGAGACACACTCGGACGAATCAACCGTTTATCCAGTAACTCCTGGAGTTGCTCCTTCAATTCTTTCAACTCGGCAGGTGCCATCCGATACGGTGCCTTCGATATTGGTGCAGTTCCCGGTATCAGGTCTATAGTGAAGTCAACATCCCGCTTTGGTGGCAAACCAGGCAACTCCTCCGGAAAAACATCGGTAAACTCGTTTACTACCTTCAATTTCCTCTATATTAGGGGTAGATTTCTTGACTGATAGCACAGTCGCTAAAAAGGCTTTACAACCTTTAGCTACTAGTTTCTGAACTTTTATAGCCGAAATGATGCGATTATCTTTTCTCACTCGAATACCCTGGAATAACAGTTCTCTTCTTCCCTGGAATTCTAAAATGGACTCTCTTCTTACTACAGTCAACTATAGCACCAAACTTAGCTAACCAATCCATACCAAGGATAACATCAAAGTCAACCATTGCAAGCACTACCAAATCAGCAGGCAACATTACACCATCAATCATAACAGAGGATTCCTTCAGATACTCAGTAGCCACGACTGAGTCTCCGACAGGAGTAGAAATAGAAAGATTATATTCCAGTCTAGAAGGTTGCCGTTCTAGACTCTCAGCAAACATCACAGAAATAAAGGATCTCGAAGATCCAGGGTCAATCAAAACCCTAGCCAAACTATCCAAAACAAGGAGAGTACCTTCAATCACGTCATCAGAAGCGTGAGCCTCTTCGGCCGAGGTCAAAGCGAAGACTCTTGCTTGGCCCTTCTTGCTAGTCTCCCCTCCTGTCTTCGTGTTGCGGTTGGGGCAATGAGGAGAAATGTGTCCGACTTCATTGCAACTGTAGCATCTCCGGGTGTCTTTCGGACACGGCTTCCCCGCATGAGACTGCTGCCCACAAAAATCTGCATTTGCCTCCTGCTTCCGGACCATCCCGACGCTGAGGCTGACGGTAAGGAACCATCGCCCGATTCTGTCCATTTCCGCGGTTTTGCTGAGGTTGTTGCTGTCTCTGCTGTTTGGCTGGCCGATTATTAAAACGTCCACCATTCCCGAACCTCTTAAATCCGGATCGCTTGACAGTACCATCCTGACCCTTACTGGCATTCCCTTTCCGCTCTTGGGTCCTTTTGTAGTCATCTTCCAAAATCGAAGCAAGTTCGACCGCCTTTGCCACAGTTACTGGCTGTGAAACTAGTACCTTCGCCCTTAAACCGTCGCGTAAACCATCCACGAACCTTCTTGCCTTCACAAGATCATTAGGGCAAGCATCCGTCGCAAATCGTTGCAGTTGCTCGAATTTAGTCTCGTACTGAAGTACAGACATCGATCCCTGAACCAGCTCCAGAAATTCTTTCTCTTTCCTGTGCTGCACATGCGGAGGAAAGTATTTCCTGTTGAATACCTCCTTAAACTCTTCCCACGAGATGTCTTGTCCAACCTCAAAGTTGTTTCGTTCTGCTGACTCCCACCAGAAGACAGCTTCTCCCACAAACAAATAGGTTGCGAAGACTACCCTTTCATCTGACGGAACTTTCATCCCCTTGAAGAGACGTTCCACTTCCACAATCCAGCGCTCTGCCTTCTCGGGGTTGTCGTCTCCCGAGAATGCAGGTCCAGCTCTCTTGAATCGTTCCAGTGTTGGTGGTTTCACGTTTGGAGTGTTGCTAGCTCCACGGTCATTCCTTAACTCCCTGGCTAACTCGCGTACCATATCAGACAGGTTTTGGCTTGATGCCTCCTCCTGCTGAGAGTTTGGTCCAGTTCCAGATCGTCTGCCGCGAGCTCCCGTTGTCGCCATCTCCGAAAATCTACAGTCAAGGAAAGAAGGAGAATTAGAATTTGACACCATGCTTCATTTTAATTCTTCCTCCAATCCAAGACTCCTAGCGCGACAAACAAACAGTCACAATCAACGCATGCAAATAACACAAGGTACACACCAGAGCTGAAATCAAACGGAGTCTTTTATTCAATTTTGAAAAAGCAATTACACCTAAATCCCTGATAAGAGCGCAGGGTTATTTAAAATCCTACTCAATTTAAAAACTTCCTAATTGAGTCCCTGAACACCACATCTCAGAGGTACTCGTCTAGAATAGCTAGGGACACGTGCATCGGTGCAATCACTAGGTGACCCGCATACCAATCTATCTCCCAATCAGTCATGTGAGGCCACCTATACCCTAGGGATTTGAATCTGAGATAAAGGGTATAAAAGAGGTCTGGATCGTCCCTCGCCCGAATGTATACTGGGTGATTTAAGACCGTCAGAAACTCTTGGTTGATCACGACCACATGCTCCTCTTCAGGGTCCTCCTCCGGGTCTTCTTCCGGATCTTCCTCGGGATCCTCCTCCGGGTCTTCTTCCGGATCTTCTTCGGGATCTTCCTCCGGATCTTCTTCCGGGTCTTCCTCGAAGTCCATCAAATCTGGCTCTTCCTCTATGTCGATCAGATAAGGCTCTTCCTCAGTTCCACTCCCTACGTCCTGAAGTTTCCACTCGTCTAGCCACAGACGTGCCGCCTCCTGTTGGTCCTTCTCGTAAATTCGACCACTACGCGTTGACACCATTGCCTAAAGAAAAAAGTTTATTAGTCTTTACCTTCATTCTAAGGTTTTAAATTCAAACCCAAGTTATCCAATTCTTTGTACAGTAACTCATTATTTAAGTCGTCATGAAGCTCTGATACCAAGCTGTCACGCCCCAAATTTCCAAGACCCTATTTACGCGGAAGCGACATTCCAATGAAGGTCAAGGGTAGAAAACCTGGGACGGACCGAATACTCGAGACTTCCATTATCCCTTTTTAATATCAGGGGACATGCAGGATCATCACGACTTAAAACTGAAAAGAGATCTAATTCGCTATTACAAAGTCTTGCAATGTCTTAACACAACATAAAATAAAGTAAAACGGCGCGCAGGCCGCGAGTTCAAGCATTCAAATCATAATAAAATAAACTAAACAAGTCTTCCACTCTTCAGCATCCAACCATGCAGCTAAACGCCATCACCTCTGCTCCTCCTTAATTCCTGCATCAGAGGATGCATGAGTATTCCATAGGAAATACCCAGTAGGATACAGAAAAACCACAGTGGAACAGATAGAACAAGAGAAGACTCTAAAATAGATATAGGTCAACAGACTTGGTTTAACAAACTGAGTTCGCTTATCTGAAACATCTGACATCCTCGACTCATCGTAGTCAAGGAAGTAAAAGTCAAAGACTCCAACTTACACAGAGTAATGGAGATAAAATTTTAACATAAGCTCTGGACATCTAAAGTGTCAGAGGTAACAATTCCTGCTCGCAAATCTGTCCATTTCTTCCATGGATAACAATACCAGAACATCCTAGAGGTTCTACAGAGGAACCCGGCCATGCGTCTAGGGATGCTGGCCCCATCGGTGCTTACGGGCACAATGGGCGGAGATTGCAGACCTTCCGTAATGTCATACAATCTAAGCGCACGCGGTTGCCATCATCGGCTGAACTACAGAGGTTCATCATCATCGAAGATCTCGCAAGATCTAGCAATGGCTCGTGAGCATACTATGATTCCGACTAAGAGCTCTCAGAAATGCTACTTAGCGGAGAAACAATTTCTTGGAATATCGGGTTTTATCATTAAAAGGCTTAAATCGAAGCTTTCTAGATTTTAACTCTTCATAGGAATAGAATACAATTATCGGACACAATCCAAAAAGACTCACTAAAGAGTGTTTGAATATTTCAGAACAATTAGGTCTGGGAACTCGGTTGAGACCCGACCGAAAGACTCATCAAAGAGACCCGTCACAGGTTCGCCAAAGGTCCATGCTCCGCCGTCTTCGTCTTCGTCGTCGTACCTAATCCTAAAGTAGACAATCCCCGACACAGAAATAACGAAATGATGTGTCTCAAATAGACCACATCAGAGATTCCGAATAAGACTCTCACATTGAATACTCTTGAATCATGAATAACGCAAGAGAAGAACGCAAAGGACAATAAATAAGGGACACCCCGTTCAACTCTAGGATCCATCATACACTTTTAAGTTCACTGATCCCGATGTCTTATAAGTAGTATCAAGCTTAATTAAAGTCTTTAATTATTATCACAACTTAGGTTTCTTAATATTATTAGGGTTTTAGGGTTAATACGCGCAGGAACCGAGTTCTGTCCAAACAGAACAGCCCAATTCCGAAGGTCACTACGCCCCGTACCCAGTGAACTGACTTATGAAAGTTTTATCTCAGATTCCCTCAGAAGTCTAGTTTACAGATTGATAAACAGTTTACTGTTTGGATTTTTCTACAATTAGTTATCATTTTTAGAGTGGGGTCTGTCTGCGCAGGATTACTCCTGGCCGAGACCAATTAACATAAGTTATACTAGTTAATTACTTGCTTAACCTTTAGTAATACCATAATTACCCTCTCTGACACTCTTATCATTTTCCTAATGTCTTTTACAGAGCCTAAAGGTTCTGGATTTATGAGTTTTAATCCCACCCTTAGGTTACATCTTATGGTCCGATGGCTATACCTTTATTCTAATGCCATTAACCCAAGTTACCAAATCAGCCAATTAAAACCGGACACTTCCTAATCCAAAAAGGTTCTGACATGACGTCAGACCTCTCTCGGACTTCAGAGAGTGATCGAGTTTGATTACTAAAATTAATCATATACTTTACATATGGTATACACATACCCTTACCCGATTTTGATTATAAGTACTAATGTAATAATCTTATGATTAAACCAAAAGGGACACCTATTCCCGGACGCCAAAGCAAACCATCATACTGTTCCATGACCAAAGATTCAAACTTTTATAATCAGAGAGTGAATTGATACCTTTAGTGATAATTACAAGAAGTATCAACAAGGATTACACCGAAAATTGCATAACACAATACATCGGGCAAGTATTAATCAAACTATAAGAAATTCAATGATCAATCAAGACAACTAACTCCGGACAGAAGTTAGACATCAACTTTATGCAATAAAGGTGACGACATTCTGGAATTTAAACAATGGGGGACGTCTATCTAGGCGTTAGGACGAGATAAAGTCAAGCATGCACATCGAATAGAGCATTACAATCCAATATGAATCATTATGATCATAAGCATGTCAATAATTCGTATCATACGAAATTGAATCAAGGCATATAATATATCACCATATTTATCAATAAACTACTCAAAAGCATGTCAAAATTCACAAGTCACACATGTGGAAAAAGGCTCCTACCTCTTATGACAAACCGCAATTCCCTTTGCGTAGATTGCACCTTGCTTCGCGCCTTCTCTTACGCCCGTTGATTCACCACACCACGATGTAACGAAAGAATGGAGAAAAGGTACTGATTTAGAGGGGTGTGAAGGAGGAAGAAGGCACACAAAAAGGGGGACGATGGCTAAAGGAGAGCCGGCCCCTTTTTGGTTCCATTTAAATAGGTGGTTCACCTTCCAAGCCATGCCATCTCGGCCGTCCGTTTTCCTCCCATCCAACGTCCAAGAAAGGGTCCAGCAAAAGTGAAATCTTCCCTTCCAACGTGCTCCCCAATTTCAGCCTTTCCAAAATTATTTGAATTGCCAATTAGTTAGGATCAAGATATTCTCCAAGATTTTCCCAAAACTGCATAAGGTAGTTTTGCTCTTCCATTTGGGCGCCCAAACCAAAAGCCACCATGATCCCTTTTTGAATGGCAAGCTTTGGTAAGATTTTCCTTGAAGCTGATTGGCTCCTACTAAAATTAGTTATAATCAAATCAATTAAGAGGGATTAGTTAATGAGATAATTAGCAACTATGCCATGTAACCACCTTAGCCATAACCATTCCCACGATTTGCTCCACTACACAAATGGCGCCCATAATGGTTAGATGGAATATGCTTTGGCATCTTTATTAAGTGCCAATCAAATCCTTTAGTCACACCCTAATTTGCCCTAATCAAATCAATTGCAAATTAGTGTAATCCAATAATTCAAATTAGTGAAATTCCAACCAAAAGGACTCCCCACGATTTGGTCTCCCAAATCGTGGGTCCAAGGTGTCCACATCATCCATGAGGTGGCGCACCCTCCCAGGGTCCACGTGGCCCTCTACTGAAACACACACGTCTTATAACACAGATCGCAGATGAACGGTTAAGATGACTTACACGCGCGCTGAGCAGTTCCACCGTGCACGAGTCCTACCCTGGTGACACAGCAACTAGGCCCCGTCACACGTGTACTCGCACACGTGACTAGCCCTAGCCCTGGCACTCAACTGGCCCTGGCGTCAGGTATATCAAACCCTGGCGCTAGATAGGTTACGGCGCCAGGCCTAGTCCTCGCGCTCGGAAAAACCTGCCTAATCTGGCTAAACAATTTTTATTGACCAAAAATCATCAAGATAGGGTTTCACAAAGTCGAAACGAAATACCAGACCAATAAGCACGACAGATAAGAAAACTTTCCTATTTTAGACCAGTTTCCTAAAATAGCAGTTTCCAAAAACGTACCAATTTTTCGGGTGTTACACAATGCCACCAGGTTCAATTGATAATTGATCATACTTTCTATTATGTAACAAGTGATACACAAAGATAAAGAACTATGCTTTGAGATAGATGAATTTCTGATAACAACTGGAACATAAAGTGGCCTTTGCTCTCTGATTGCTATCACCTTTCCAGCTACCGGACTACAACATTATTCGACAACAGAACAAGGTAACTGCTGTATCTAGCTGTGATCCTAGGCCATAAATGGAGCAAATGGAATGTAAGAGCAAGATCACATCATTTTTTCATATATAAACCTGTCATCATTAGATCTAATTCACAAAACAATATCAATTGAAGTGTTAGCCTCACATCAACTAACCAAATACTATTTTTATCAGATATCAATTGTAAAAAAAACATGCTAATCCTCCTGGTTCTTATCCAGGCAGCTAACCCACGGGCTTTACAAAAGGTTAATAGATAGTCATATATGGAAAATGTGGGCTGAAGTAATTGACAATGGTAAAGCAGCCTATAAATTAGCAGGCTTCAAGTCTGAGTGTACAATACGCTCCTCATGTATTGTATTTACAGCTATAAGGATTTGCTGCACAAAGAGGGCATTTTAATACTGGTATGTAGAAAAGACTACAAAATTCTTTAATGTGTTAAGCCTTATCACCTACAGATAAAATTGAACTACGTTAAAATACAGATAAAATTGAATCCTTTTGTCTTCAAAATTCTCTAATGTGTTAAGCCTTATCACCTACCAACCAACACAATTTAAACCAACAGTGCTATGTGAGGATCCATTTGTCTTGAAAATTCTCTAGTGTGTTAAGCCTTATCTCCTACTATACACCTATCAACCAACAATCAATTTAAACCAGCAGTGCTAAGGATGAAGACATGGCCAGACAAAATAGAATCTAGTATCACATTCGAATTAGGATTTTGTTATCAATGCCACAACATTAGTTCAATCTGATGCAGCAAAAATCAAGGCATTCAAAAGAATTGTTTAATTAACAACCCACTTTGACTATTTAAATCTAAACTAACATAAGAAAATAGAATGCTGCTATGCCCACTCACTTAAAAGGTTGCCGTACCCCATTAGTAAATTACCCCATTAAAATTTGAGAAAATATTACAGACATTCTCAAATTTTTCCCACCTACTAATCATAATTTAAGAACACAAGAAGTTTACCTACCTGCCAATAGAAGCGTAACCAGTTTTCATCAATCTTCGAGTTAGAGATATCCATATCTTTCCATTTTTGCATTAGCATGTATGGTAACCAATCTTCCAAAATAAAACCAATTTAAAACACTTATCTCACTTACAAAAAACACTTCAAGTGACCACACTTCAAGAAGTAGAGAAATTCTTGCTAATTCCATATCCTTACTCATATAGGGCAAAAATTTGGAGGACAAAATTTCTGCAAAGTAGCCAAAAATAAGGAACCTAAAACAGTATACACTAGGTTACCTAAAAATAAGGAACCTAAAAAGATCAAAACTTTGCAATCCTCTGCAATGACCATCAAAAACATCAAATACCATAAATGAGACAAGGAATCAACACATACATACACCCGAAGCTTCAACCAAACAACAAAACTAAACTTTGTTCCCAAGCAACCAAATCAAATGAAAAAACAACAACCCATCCACCTAAAAATAGAAATAAAACAAACCCACAGCAAAAAACCAACTAAAGTGTGATTGCAAAATACGTAGAGTAGAGTTTAGAACGAGCAGGGAAAAGAAAAGAGATTTGGCAAAATGCAGATACCTGCTTTTGGGAAGAAGAAGAGAGCATGCTCCTTCTGGGAAAGAGTTTTCCGGGAGGAATTGCCGGCGGCCGGTGATATCCTACCTACGGTTTTGGGGTCGGGGCCCTTCTCGGAAACAAGGCGGCGAGGTGAGAGCAAAGGAACCAGAAGAGGCGAGGTGCGAGCGAAGGGAAATGATGGGCGAGGGCAAAACACGGGAAAAAGCCCTGTTATTTTTCGAGGGTTTCACTGTAGCGCGATTCTTCCGGGAAATCTCGTTATGAGGAGATTCTGGATGAAGTCGACTTTTCGCCCGGAAAGTCGACTTCACTACTCCTTTTGATTCTTCTGCAGTAGCGCTACCAAACGCGCTACTGCGGAAAGTGCCGCTTTCCGCCAGAATCTCGGGCGGAAAGCGGCAACCAAACGGGGCCTATTATAGTAACAAACTCGAAAGGCCTCCTTTCCCCATGTGGGAGGCTGCCATGTTTGTCATATGACTCGTATCCATCATTTACATGGGCACCCTTTTTTTAAAAGAAATAAATAGTAGCCACTAGTCTACATTTTCTGCACCTTCTATTTATGATCCCATAATGAATAGTGCATAAATATTTCTACTGGCCAGGTGCCCTCCATTTTCCCCTATATTTTTTATAACTCACCAGTGACCACTATCTTCTTATCTAAACATTCTTTGCCCTCTAGAGTGGCCATTTTTTATTATATTTATTTCTACTTAATTTAAGAATACTTTTTATTAAAAAAATAAGCAAATAGTTGTCTCCTTATAAGCTTCTCAGTGTACGGTGCAACCCACAATTGGATATTGAACTGATTTATTTTTTATGAGGGAAAAAACAAAAATATTAATAGATGTCCAACTCCTTTGAGCTTGATAAAAAGATAAAAATGTCAACACTACCTATTTTATTTGTGCACGAGAAGACGATGGAATAGAAAAGGGAAGAAGGCAAGGAAAATTCAATAGAGGGAAAAAGTGTGAGATGTTTATGGTTTATCTTTTGTTGTTATATGCATGTAAGTTGAGCCTGTAGGCAAGGGGTACCCATGTAGAGAAAAAATCATTTTAGTTTTCTCTATGAAATATATCAAGGGAAAAGTTTAAATGAGTTCGCTCTCATTTGGCTTATATGAGGCCAATTTAATTCATAGCCGTTGAATTTTGATCGGATGACTACAAACGACTACAAAGAGCTCACTTAATCACTGATTTGATACACTCACTTACCCACTGATTTGATACCTACCATCGGATCGGAATCCAATGACCTAAAAGATTGGCCTCATGCCCCTTATATGAAAATGATCTCATGTTAACCGTCCTCATATATCAATATTTGTATATATAGTATGCTTTAATTTCCTCTTTGGTATAGTTAGTTGTCATGGAGGCCTATTAAATGTTGGAATTTTCTTTCTAATACTGATTGGATATTTAAAGGTGGGGGCCCTGCATAAACCCAATGGAGAGCATAGTGATCGTTTAAATATAAAACCCTTGCAAGTGCACAAGGCAATTGTACTACAGTGAGTATGAAAGGGTTGTCGAACCTCAGGGACGGATTAATCTTTTACCAAATTCAAGTGAAAGCAAATTCTGTTTAAATTAATCTAGAGAAAGCAATAAAATTTAACTACTTTTAAAATGGATTTTAATTAATATGGAGAAGTGCCAAAGCTTCGAATCCACCACACAATAAACCAGCTTATCGTCTCTCTCTTTTGAATAAATTCCTGATTGGCTAGTATATTCCTCTCGGACATATACTTGTCAATTCAAAATGTAGTGCTCTCCTCTCGGACGTAACACATAAGCAATTAAAATATGGAACTGTGATCTATCTCTCTCGAGCATAAACCAATGAAATCTTATTCCTTTATAACACCTTAGTCTACTTACGTTCCTCTCGGACACGCAAGTATTCCTCGGATTGAAACTCACAAGAATTCACTCTAGCCTCTCTCGAGCACATAGAATAAACCTCAATAAATTAACAGTGATTCTATAATAAGATTCATACACCAATCAAGGTAAATTAAGATTAAGATGAAAGAAAACGATACAACCAATTTACTCGGGTTTCATCTACGCCTTGGACAAGGATTTAGCCGGCCATCGGACAAGGAGAACGTTGTTGATTCGTTGGCGTCGTTTTGCACTATTCACCGGAAAACACTGTTCACGAAAACACTGTTCACCGGAAAACACTATTCACGGGTACTGTTCACTGCGCACTATTCATCGTCTTCTCCAACTCGCCGTGCACTGTAGCTTTTGCAAATCAGCACCTTTTCCGGCCAAAATCGTCCCTTTCTTCCTCTCCTCCGGTGGCTTCTTCCTCCTCTCTCTCTTTTCCGGCCAAAGACCACCGGAATCCGGCGACTTTGCTCCCAAATCGTCTGGTTTTTCCCCGGCCGGAATAGCTCTGTAAAAGCTCTGTTCTTTCTCCAATTTTTCTCCCCAAAACCGTCGGATCTATCTCTGTTTTTATAGACCTCAGCCTCGTCTCAAATCCGGCACGATTCCTAGTCCAATTTGAAGTTGAGTCGAGCCCCAAATCCGGCACCCACTTTCCTATTCCGGCGGCTTGTTTTTTTTTCGTTTAATTTCTCTCCCAATTGAGCACGGCTCTTGTCATGGCGGCTCCGCCGTCGTGCTGCAGTCGCCGTGTGTTCTTCACCGTCTCCGGCACCGGCGTCTTCCTCCGCCGGACCTCGAACAGAGCTCAAAGCTCTGTTCTTTTTTTTTTCTGTCAATTTCCGCCGCCATGCTCCGCCGTCGAGATCTCTCCTTCGCCGTCGATCCAGGACCACCGTCGCCGTCGAAACCTGCCGCCGGGGCTCAGTCCCACCGGCCTCTCCTTCGCCGTCGAGACCCGCCATCTCCAGCCCACCGGAAAACAGAGCATCGTCTGCTCTGTTTCCGGACGAACGGCCCGAGCTTCGGCTCGGGCCGGTTTTCCTTTTTTTCTTTTTTCAACTGAACCGGACCGGATTTAATCCTTTCTTTTATTTTTTTTTCTTTTAATCAAATAAAACCCGTTGTATCGATCTCATCCATCCAATCTCATCTTGACGGTTCTTCTCTTTAAACGCGCCTCTTTCGCGTACGATATTTCAAATGATCATAACTTTTTGCTCAGAACTCCGAATTGCGAACAGTCAGTGGCGTTGGAAAGCTGACTTCTTGTACTTTAAGATGAAGCTTAAATCAGTCACATCAGAGATATGCAATCGAAGTTATGAATATTCAATCATTAGAATCGCGTTTTATCCCATTTCTGCGTTTTACTCTTGTTTCCTACAAAAACCAAAAACTATATTAAAGTAGCAATAATTCTAATCAAACACTAGCACAAATATAAGTTTAGGAGATAATAAAATGCATATTTCATGTATAGATCACACCCCCAAACCTAGATTTTGCTAGTCCCTAGCAAAACAAAACAAAATCAAACAAATAACTAAAGGAACTAATGCATAAAAGTAAACACCACTTTCGTAGGGAACACGATTGCATTGAGCGTATGCAACAAGCCGTTAAACCTCTAGGTGGCCCTAGTAGGACGAGTGTTGTCTCGTGAGGGTTTGCAGCCATGCTACCCACAAACATGTATTTATTAATCTAATTATCCTAAGTGAAGAAATAACGATAAAAACAAAAACAAAGCAAAACAAGCAAACCTATTATCCCGAAAAATACATACTACAATGCTTAAGAGAATTAACCACACGTACTTGGTTCATAATCAACAGGAATATAGAAGCCCTCAAGTAAGTGGTTTTATTCCACACTTTCATCTTGGAAATTTCTGCTCAAATATAATATAGCATGATAACATAGATAGTAGAAAGTGTAGAACATTGTAGCAATACATTCTAAATTTCTGTTTATACAGATCCAGTGTTACCCATTAACCAAAGAACATCAGAATCTACATAGTCATCGTAATCTTTAGGTTCATGATAGCACAGATCTGCGCGCCTCCTTCGGGTCCAACATTCTAGATTTGAGAGGATAATACACCACAGACTTTTTTTTCTTCTTTCAGACTCTTTTTTTTTCTTTTTTTTTCGCTAGGACTGTGTAAGGCCTGACTTCAAGATGCTTAGGTTTAGCAATGACTCAGGCCAATGACTCCCAGCCAGTCGGCTTAGGGCATTAGGTATTAAGAGACCGCTTCGGGCCCGAGCATCAGCCTAAGTTAATCCTATAAAGTCAGGCAGCCCCTTTTTCTTTCATTTTGTTTTCATCATTTCGCATTTTTTCATTTTCATCATTCATATTTTCAGCATATCTTTATTTTGTCCAGGCTGTATTATACTCTCAACCTATTTCCGGTTCCAATCCCTTGCCATAGCCAAGTAAATGGTCTATCATGATCTTTTAAGCTCAACAGATAACTACACATCATCCAATGACTATGACTAAAGACATCCCACTGTAGATTAATATTCAACAAATCTCTAGATGGTATTACTTTATGTAACTAGTGTGTGTGAGTGAGTTTTCTTAGTTCAAGCACTTATTCCAAGAGGACTGTAATAGAAAGATATGCTCAGTTAAGTGTATCTATCCTCCAGTATACTTACTCACACTTCCAATGCAAATTAATCTCCTAAGAATTGTAACATGCATTATTACGGGATAAACTATCAAAACCTAAAAAAAAGTACTAACAAACAACCTAAAAACTAATCAAAATTTTTATGATTTTTTTTTAAATTTTATGATTTTTTTTATACAAGTAATATTCCCTCCCCCAAACCTATTATGAACATTGTCCTCAATGTGAACAAAATATAGCATGACAATGAGCATATAACAAAGAAAATCAAATAAAGGAGAGAATACACCTAAATACGTGGGTTGCCTCCCACCAAGCGCTAAGTTTAACGTCTTCAGCCAGACGGAGCCACGGTCTTGTGTAGGGGCCAGATTCTCAAGAATTCAGCCTGGATCAATTAAATGATTGCACCACACACTCCTATCCTTGTTTCCTAAGTATGGAGCACATCGTGGAATAAAAGGATGGAGTGGTGGGTAGGGAAGCTTTGGAAAGAGGGGTCCCTGCATTAACCATGAAGAAGGGTCATTAGAAAATTTTAAAATTAAGGGATCCTCCTTCAAATTAACCATTTTGTCCTTAGGGGCCTCTTCTAGTAACCCAATTGGGAAAACTTCCTCAATTAGTGACTCAACTAAATTATCTATGAAACAGTCGAAGTTATGTTTATTAAACAAAGAGTTAAATTGATCTAGACAAGGTATGAATGATGTTCTAGGCATAGAAGGTTCTGTTGATAGTGTTGTAGACTGCCACTCCTCAGATATAGAAGGAGGTTGACAATTTGGTTCTATTAACACACTCACTTCTTCTTTAATTTCTACACCCTCTTGATCATTATGTAAAACCCACTCAAACTTATTGTCAAACCTTTGAGCATTCTGAAGGGATGTAACATCATAGTCAGGGGAAAAAGAGATCCCTTCATCAGAAAATTGGCCCTTCGGATATTGAGGCTCGACAGGTAAAATGCATTCGTCGTTCTTATTCATGGCCTGCGTTAGCTGATCTAACTGTATTTCAATGTTGGCAAGAGCCTGTGTGTGAGAATGGACAATCTGGGCATGGGTCCGTATTTCAACTCTCATCTCCTCACATCCAGTTTTAATCTCAGTTTTTATCTCAGCTGCCATCTCAGCCACAAGGGCTAACAGTTGGCTCATTTGGTTTTCTAAGGTAGATTGTCTAGTGGGTGGGTCAAACTGAGGAGTAGCGGCAGGTTGGTAAGGCAGGTGTGGGCTTGAGAAATCTTGTCTAGGGGCCTGATGAAGAGTGGGCCCAGGGTTGGGTTGCTCCCAAGGGTTGTTAGGATGATCCTCCCACCTATGAAGACTTTGGGCCCCATTAACATATTTGCGTATAAAATCAGGGTATTCATGGGCCAAAGGGCACTCCACTGGGATATGAATAGGACTTAAACAGAGGGCACATGGTTCCGACATATAAGGAGCTGTGTATTGTAGGGAAGATGTGCCACTCTTAAAATTAGAGTGATTATCCCAACCACTGTTGTAAGTATCAGCATATAAGGGACGTGAGTGGTATGGCACTTCATAGGGAGGGGAATTACGTGTGTGTGAAGAACAATAATCATTAAAGCTCCGATATGGGTTCTCATGGCTAAATCCATAAAAAGGTGAAGGCATTTTTTCACCATGCATTCATCAACCGAACCACAATATCACACATCCACAAATCAAATAAACAACCCTAGATATCCACAACTAGCAATCAGCAGTCCTAGATATCGACAACTAGCAGTCCTAATAGCCACAACTAACACATCATGCTATCACAGAAAGAAAAGAAAAATACCAAGCACACAAATTAATCTAAAAAGAGAATGATAAGAGAATGCAAACTAGGGGAAGGGGTGGCCCTTCCACGTTGGCGAGAATTCCACGTCTTCTCTTAACCTTGCAAAAAAGAAAGAAAAACACAAATTAAGCTACTGATAAATAATCTAAGTTAAGACTCACTAAACTACTCTAGCACTAATTATGCTAAGAATCTGGTAAACTATTGTGCCCGGCAACGGCGCCAAAAACTTGATCGTTTAAATATAAAACCCTTGCAAGTGCACAAGGCAATTGTACTACAGTGAGTATGAAAGGGTTGTCGAACCTCAGGGACGGATTAATCTTTTACCAAATTCAAGTGAAAGCAAATTCTGTTTAAATTAATCTAGAGAAAGCAATAAAATTTAACTACTTTTAAAATGGATTTTAATTAATATGGAGAAGTGCCAAAGCTTCGAATCCACCACACAATAAACCAGCTTATCGTCTCTCTCTTTTGAATAAATTCCTGATTGGCTAGTATATTCCTCTCGGACATATACTTGTCAATTCAAAATGTAGTGCTCTCCTCTCGGACGTAACACATAAGCAATTAAAATATGGAACTGTGATCTATCTCTCTCGAGCATAAACCAATGAAATCTTATTCCTTTATAACACCTTAGTCTACTTACGTTCCTCTCGGACACGCAAGTATTCCTCGGATTGAAACTCACAAGAATTCACTCTAGCCTCTCTCGAGCACATAGAATAAACCTCAATAAATTAACAGTGATTCTATAATAAGATTCATACACCAATCAAGGTAAATTAAGATTAAGATGAAAGAAAACGATACAACCAATTTACTCGGGTTTCATCTACGCCTTGGACAAGGATTTAGCCGGCCATCAGACAAGGAGAACGTTGTTGATTCGTTGGCGTCGTTTTGCACTATTCACCGGAAAACACTGTTCACGAAAACACTGTTCACCGGAAAACACTATTCACGGGTACTGTTCACTGCGCACTATTCATCGTCTTCTCCAACTCGCCGTGCACTGTAGCTTTTGCAAATCAGCACCTTTTCCGGCCAAAATCGTCCCTTTCTTCCTCTCCTCCGGTGGCTTCTTCCTCCTCTCTCTCTTTTCCGGCCAAAGACCACCGGAATCCGGCGACTTTGCTCCCAAATCGTCTGGTTTTTCCCCGGCCGGAATAGCTCTGTAAAAGCTCTGTTCTTTCTCCAATTTTTCTCCCCAAAACCGTCGGATCTATCTCTGTTTTTATAGACCTCAGCCTCGTCTCAAATCCGGCACGATTCCTAGTCCAATTTGAAGTTGAGTCGAGCCCCAAATCCGGCACCCACTTTCCTATTCCGGCGGCTTGTTTTTTTTTCGTTTAATTTCTCTCCCAATTGAGCACGGCTCTTGTCATGGCGGCTCCGCCGTCGTGCTGCAGTCGCCGTGTGTTCTTCACCGTCTCCGGCACCGGCGTCTTCCTCCGCCGGACCTCGAACAGAGCTCAAAGCTCTGTTCTTTTTTTTTTTTCTGTCAATTTCCGCCGCCATGCTCCGCCGTCGAGATCTCTCCTTCGCCGTCGATCCAGGACCACCGTCGCCGTCGAAACCTGCCGCCGGGGCTCAGTCCCACCGGCCTCTCCTTCGCCGTCGAGACCCGCCATCTCCAGCCCACCGGAAAACAGAGCATCGTCTGCTCTGTTTCCGGACGAACGGCCCGAGCTTCGGCTCGGGCCGGTTTTCCTTTTTTTCTTTTTTCAACTGAACCGGACCGGATTTAATCCTTTCTTTTATTTTTTTTTCTTTTAATCAAATAAAACCCGTTGTATCGATCTCATCCATCCAATCTCATCTTGACGGTTCTTCTCTTTAAACGCGCCTCTTTCGCGTACGATATTTCAAATGATCATAACTTTTTGCTCAGAACTCCGAATTGCGAACAGTCAGTGGCGTTGGAAAGCTGACTTCTTGTACTTTAAGATGAAGCTTAAATCAGTCACATCAGAGATATGCAATCGAAGTTATGAATATTCAATCATTAGAATCGCGTTTTATCCCATTTCTGCGTTTTACTCTTGTTTCCTACAAAAACCAAAAACTATATTAAAGTAGCAATAATTCTAATCAAACACTAGCACAAATATAAGTTTAGGAGATAATAAAATGCATATTTCATGTATAGATCACATAGGTGCCCCCATTAATAAAAAAAATGTTTGGAATTTTTTAGAACTTGTCAAAAGAAGCATAGAATATGGGGGGTGGTGCATGCAACTTTGGTGGGTGACAAGATATATAAGCGACCAACTCAAAATTATCAAACAAGTAAAATTCTTTGTATTATATATATATGTGTACTCAGCCTGATCTCCAAAACCCTCAATTACTCCCTCTATATAAAAAACTTAGCTGCCTTTGAAAATTATTTAAATTTAGAGGAATTTATTAAATAATATTAAAAAATTACCGATCGGGAATATTGCAAAAATATTTCCCAATCTGGTTATCTAACCAGTCATGCAAGCACCAACGTGACTTTTTTAAAAGCTGACCAGAAAGGCATCTGTTCAACCGACACTTTTATGTTAATTGAGAGGCCTCGGTTCAACCAACACCTTTAAAACCCTTGTCCCATTTTTCCATTATAACCTTTCGTTTCGTTTATAAGCGGCATCGGGCTCGGGATCGGCCGCACCGAGCCCTAGCCTTCATTGCCCTCTCTTCTCCGGCCAGCCCCTCCTCTCCCCGCGCTCGTCCCGACCACCTCCTCCTCCCCGTCGCTCGCCCCGGCCAGCTCCTCAAGCCACCGCCTCGCCTTGGCCAGCTCCTTCTCCGGCCAGCTCCTCCTCCCCCCACCTCCTCACTCCAGCTTGTTCATCCAAAAACCTCATCACCTCTCTGATCCGGCCACCTCCTCACCCTGGTGTTGCTCTCTTCTCCAGCCCCCAGCTACTGGTTTCTCCGAACAGCCAGTACGCGACTGCGCCTCCATGTGTGTGTCTACAGGTAATATACTTTTAATCTCTCAATCGAAGTTACAAATACATATTGATTTAGCTTTAACATTGTATGAAATAGATTATATAATATTTGAGTAGTATTTTCTTAGTGTTTCTTAAAGGTTTTTTGAGTAAAGATGGCGGGAAAAATGGTTTCGTTTAATTCACCACTGTTGTGTGCTTGTGGATAAAATATATTCTTTTTTTCTTTTTAGCTTACTTGTACGAGACAGATATTCGCTGAGTCTCATGGAGCTTTGGTGGACCGATCTTACGAGAGCTTGTTAGCGGCATGTAAGACAGTACACGATATCTCTGGACATGTTCTTGCAAGTTCGTTATTGCTTTAGCCAATTATGACAGAGGTTCCAAAACTGCATGTTGATCATCCTTTTGAGGCTTCTCAACCTTTATCAGATTCGCCCGATGTTGTGACATCATCAGCTGACAAGACGGCTTTTACCTCAGCACCAGTTGTTCCAGATACCCCGCTCAATCAAGTTGAGAGGCTTATTTCTTCGAAAGTATATACTAAGTGACAGCGTGCACTTCGTGCTCTACGTCAGGCACCTTCATCTTCAGATACTATACTTGATGTCGAGCCTGAGCAGATTCCAACTCGAGCACGAGGATGGGGTATGAATAAGGGAATGAGAGTTGATTGAACACTTGTAATTTTATGAGTATTTGTATTGTATATATTATATTTTAACTTTGTAATAGATGCATTAATTTATTTATTTGTAAGTTTAATGATTATTTGATATTCTTAGTTTGTTTATATTGTGTTATCAGGTATTAAAAGATTTATATTTCCCATTTCGATGTTTGGATGTGTAAAGTTGTAAGAGAAGGCGTCGGTTTAAGCGACGCTTCTGTTGTCTCACAGTAGAGTTTAATCGACGGCTCTCCTTAAAATAGAACAATGGAGGGAAATGCTAAGGGGTTGAAAGCAAGGAATTCCGTATCGGATATCGGTATCATATCGGTCGGCTTAAGAGATAAAATATCGGAGATATATCGGAGATATTTGTAAAAAAATATCGGTGGTCAAAAACTAGTTTTTACCATGTATTTTCACAATCTAACTTCTAAAATGAGTTATGTTAATTTAGACAAAACATAAATTTTAAAATACCCATATTAGGATGGGAAACGAACGAGAAAGTTACTTTTTTTCCCCCTAAATTTTTTTTTCGAAAATATATTTTTTTAAATTAGCGATATATCGGTCTGAAACCGAATCGCCAATATATCGGCGATATTTGAAAAAAATGCATACACCGAGATTTAGCCGTCTCATTTTATCGGGTGGGATCCTATATCGATATATCGGCGAAGAATTCCATGGTTGAAAGGCGTCGTTCTAAGGCACTGAACCGATGCCTCTCACTTAATCGACGTCTTTCGGGTCAACGTTAAAAAAAAAGTCACGCAGGCACAAGCGGCGTGGATCGTCAGATAACCTGATTGGAAATTATTTTTAACAGTATTCTCGATTGGTAATTTTTTTTAATATTATTTAATAAATTCTCCTTAAATTTATTAGCTTATAAAGCCCACAATATATCAAGCCTTGTTACGAAACTTCTAACGACGAAGTTCACGCGCTGTTCCGAAAGGGAAGAGGTTTGGCTGAGGTCTCCTCCCCGTCGTTGGAACCGGTACTTTTGTTTGATGTCTCTCGGTTAACTGTTTAGGCCTTTGGCCAAGCCAGTTTTGGCTCTTTCTCCCAAAAAAACGAGGTAAAGAAGAGAAAGCGGGGTAGCCAACCCTTAGGGCATCCATCCATTTTGACGCTGTAATGTCTGATCAACCATTTTCAAAGGTAACTACCCACTTCCCTAAATGTAGCATGTCTAGTGCGATCACATTTATAAATTGGGCATAACAATGAGCCTACAGTCTTACACCCCAAAAATCTGGCCACAATCAGACAACAAGAAGACAGAAATTCAATTTGGAAGAATTTTTTATGACAGTAGGTTTACACCACATAACATCTGGTAACAACGAGACAAGAAGAAGACGGACATTCAATTTGGAACTATTTTTATGAAATCCCTACAGTCTTTCCTAATAGCCACAGGACAAGAGACAATTCTATACCAAAAATAGTGTGCAGCGAAGTCCTGTCCAGCATGAACCCGAAAGCTGAGATTCCAGCTCGGTTGTTCTCAAGATAATTCACTGCGTCAAGCAACACAATTCAATCAGTATAACATAGTAAAAGCCTTAGAGGTAATATACATGCGAGGTTATAGGCATATAAGAACAGGGTCCAGCAGTTTCTCACCTAGTGCTTGTCTCTTTTGGAAAGAAACAGTGATGGCTTGAGGGGGCACAAATTTTGTATCGTCCACATCATCTTCTTCGTCTAGGCCTTCTTCTTCTTCCGAGTCATCCTCTACCGGAACAATGCGATGACGTAATTGTTGTGTTGGAGTTTCACAGTCGGTTTCGCCGTGGTCGAAAGCGTCTATGGTGGCACAAACATGCCATTTAGAAGCCAGGGCAGTAATAGCTTGGGCCTTGTGAGTGATCTTAGTTGAACTCCGCAGGCAGATAAAAAGCCCTGTCACCAAGCCAATAGAGCAAAGCTGCAAATGCCAACATGCACACAATTTTTGTCACTCTATTACATGCAAATTAATTCAGTAACGTAACCATGGGTAAGCCTTAAGAAAAGCAAGTGATCCAAAATTGTGTGTTTTTATGCAATTTAAAGATTTCCAATAATCTTAATTATTATCTGATAGAGGAAGTACTAAGGAAGATCAACCCCTCGATGAAATACCCACCTAGAGATGAATGAAGAAGGCATATAAATGTTCATGTTTATAAGAGAGCTGGACGGAGGACTAGGTTTAGCACAAGTCCTTTTAATCAGTCCAGAGAGACTATTCTCTATTTTCTTCTTTAGTGTGTCCATACAATGTCGGACAACCGCTCACAATTAGTAACCTTTGAGTTTATTACATTGACACTTTTGCTCAACATTTCATTGACACCTTAATAGTGCTATAAATGTTCAATTTTTTTCAACTGAGTAATGTCTAAACTTGTCCCCTCCAACCAGAATTTCTTGTTCCGCCTTCTAGTGGAGGCCCACATCTCCATTTCTATGTGTTAGGTTTTGAGTGGATTGATGCACGAGCATGGTACATCAGTTCCACTGTCTATTTTTTTTAATTGGCCACATGTGAAGCCTAATTCAATTTAGCCTTTGGTTGCTAACGAAAATGGAAATAAAAGAGAGCCATATATAGACTACTTACTGCAAGCTCTCCAGCCTTGAAAATATTGACATCTGAGTGAGAACTGGTTGTGGTAAGCAACGAGGCGAGCTGACTTGTAGTCACGAAAAAAAGAGTTGACAGTATAAAAGCTCGAAAGCGATGGCTTATAATTCGAAGTTGCCTCCGGATCCTTAAATGCTCCTTCAAAATTGAAGCAACATCAGATTCTTCATGGAAGACCAGGGCAAAATCTTGCAACCGGAGGAGCTGGAGATAGCAAATGAGCCGGAACAGGACGCAGACAAGGAAGAATATGGAGGTCCGATATAACCATGAACACAACTCCAGGAGGCATGCTGTGGCATCACTGACATAAACGTTGCCTAAAAACGGTATTCGAGAAGCACCAGAGCAGTACCACCATATTTTATATGCACTCTCAGCAATGAAACAAGGGAGAACAAAGATGGATAACAATTTAACAGACCTCTGCACCCATAAAGAAAGCAAACTCAAGTCAATAACAGTCTGGCGTTCCACTTCTAGGCATAAACAACCATCACTTCTTAGACAAAACAAAATCACTATCAATTCATTCGAAGGAAGCATCCTGTGTGAAGTTCCAAATAAGTATGTTGTACCATGAGTGATATTCTAATATAGTTCACCTGAAGGACCAATTGACAAACAAGCAACTCCTTTTATCGTAACGGTTTGTGCAAATTTACTTTTCTGGAGTACGTTTCTTTTCTACTTTGCCTTTTAATTTGTCAGGCACTTCAATTGAAGTAGCTTCATTGCGATTGTCAGAAACAGTAGAAATGTAGTGGGTAATATCTTATATGAGAATGTAGTGGGTTGAGAGGCGTACATTGAGTTGGGCAATGTAGCCCTGGCGGACTTTCTCGCTTTCACCACATAGCTTATCGAGGAAGAGAAACCTGCGGAGTCCATATCTCTTGACGAAAGTGGAGAGGCAGAGGAAAGAGAGGGTGGCAATGATGGTAAGGGAGAGTTGGACGACGGAGTCGAAGGGGCGGCGGTGGGCCGAGTCGCAAGTGGGGCATGCCAGGACGAAGTGGGAGAGAGCCGGCACGACATAGGCGAGGAGGATGAAAAGGGCCCACGAGAGGAATGTGCCAACCCTTGTCGATTGGTCCACGCACATATATCTGAGGCAGGATCGGAAGCTATGAAGCTCGTCTCCAGCGTGAGAAGCTGTCCGCTTGTAGACGACTCGCTTTCTCTCTCTCACAAGGAGGAGGGCCTCCTCCTCCTCCGCCGCTCCTTCCTCGCCGATGCTATTCCCCGCCGCCCAAATCTTCATCGGAGGCGGAGGAGGCTCTTCAATTTCTTGACAATTAATCCAACGCCAATACCCAATAAATGTCCCCCGCGGCCTCTCACGATCGGCGCCGCCCAGACCGATTTTATTTCCCAATGATCCGTATGCTGTTATGCGGATCAATTTACAAACCAGCCAATCACCACGACCAGCTGTCCACCAGCAGACGGTTGGTCAGACAGACACCCGATCGACCCGCGCTTTGCCTGTAATAGTCGAAACCGTGATGAGACAAATGCAGACTCGAGAGGAGGGCCGACACCGACTCGTGTTTTAAGGAGAGAGAGAGAGAGAGAGATGATTTATAGAGACGACGATCCAGCTCGATCTCGACGTGGCGCGGCGCCGGGGGAGATGGACCCAACAACTTCGCCTCCCATGGGCACCCAAAGATAAACCTTCGTTGCAATATTTGTATGGCTTTTCTTCCGGCAAGTCAAGTGCACGTACCAAATGAGAAACCAAAATCCAAAGAAAAATAGAAAAAAAACCAACCGACTACTTTCTTTCTTTTTCTTTCTTCCAACGACAAACCAAGCGGACTATTCCCATATCATGCACATCCCTTCCACTTTAGAAAGGGCGTGATTAAAAGCAAAACATCCAGGGATGTTTTGCTACACTGTATCCAATATCCAAAGCATCTGGATATTTTATATATCTGTATGGCTTTTATATATCTGAGAAACCAAAGCATCTAGATATTTTATATATCCAGCTGAAACACCTCATGAGGTGTTTCAGCTGGATGTAAAAATCCACATGGATGCTACAGTAGATATCCAATATCCAGTCTGGATATTTTTGCAATAATCACGCCCCAAACGGCCCCTTAGTTATGATGTGGATGTTGTGACCTGAAGAATGAAGATGATGTGACGTGGGACCAATTATCCGACAAAAAAGGATGAAGTGTCCCTCCTCATTCACCCTGCGTTTGGACTATTTTAGTTAAGAAAACATGCCTACCTGCTATCGATGAACCATCTGGGTATTCATTTTACTTTCTGCTTTTTTCGGTCTTCGTAGTTTGCGAACCGAACACCTGTTCCACATGGTGTCATGTGACGCTGTGCACCTGTGCCACAAACCGAAGTTTTATTATATTACCTGGCCAATATTACCTCATTTTTCTGGGCTCATCTCATATAAGATAGTTTTAGCACCTAATTTATCCATTTTACCCTCTTCAATCCTAACCCTAAAACACATTCTTCCACTGTTTCATTTTAAGTTTACACTTCACCGAACACCTTCATTTTTAGTCCATTTTTGCTAATTTATTTTTTATTCTTTCTTATTTTTAATTATCTTTCTCATCATCGTAGTATCCTAATCACCTTGATATCCTATCAAAAAAAATATCACAAAATTCACTATAAATAGCATGTGGTGACTCAACATTTTGTGATATTATCATTATAAGAAATAGCACTAAAAATAAAGAAGAATAAAAAAATAGGTGAAAACGGATCAAAAATAAAAAAGATATGCACCGTTAAAATTTGTCCCACAAAAATGCTAGAGTGCAATCGATATCGTATAATCAATTACAAATCACTCATTAAAATTAGACAAACTTTAACGATTCATATCTCATTCATTTCTGGTCCGTCTTGGTTATTTTTTTTATTTTTAATGTTCTTTCTGACCATCATGGTATCCTAATGATCTTGATATCTTATAAAAAAATACCATAAAATCTAAAATAAATAGCATGTGGTGGCTCAACATCTTTATGATATCATCATTATAAGAAAGAACAATAAAAATAAGAAAGAATGAAAAAAATGGGTTGGATTACACGATAGTGTTTTAGTGGAACAAACTTCAATAATGCATATCTTGCTCATTTCTGATCCGTTTTTCTTTTTTTTTTTATTTTTAATATTCTTTCTTATAATGATGATATCATAAAGATGTTGAGCCACCGCATGCTATTTATCGTAGATTTTGTGGTATTTTTTTGATAGGATATCAAGGTGAGAGGGTTTTAAAATCAAAGTTTTTTCCTTGATCCATAATCTGATATATCATATCAAAGTTATTTCATAATCTAATATAGGCCTGATGGCATTCTTGATCCATAGAGACATGAGCAACGATTTTCAATTGAGTTAAAGGGGTTAACAGGTCAAGAAGGATGGTTAAGGTCGAGTTAGTGATAACTGTTGAATATGAACAACTCGAGAGGAGATTTATTATCTCCCGTCCGTTGCAGAGTCCCGGGACTTTATATATATATATATAAAGGCATGAGAACAATCTTTTGGGTCATTGGATTCCGATTTATATATATTGTAACCGTCATATCAAAATTCCTTGATTGCTATTGTTGATACTCTATCTGTACATGATCAAACAAAAGTGTCTTAAGAAAAAGGATATGACAGATTTGGTGTAAGGTGAAATAACAAGCGCATGACTTCTTGTTTTTTCTATGGGTTTGGGGCGAGGTTTTTCCATATTACCTGACCAATGAGCCCGGATTGCCATATTACCTAATTTTTTCAGGCTTATCTCATATAACCTAGTTTTGTCACCTGATTTGCCCATTTTGCCCTCCTCAATTCTAATCAATACATGTCTTTTCATGTTGTATACTTGCATCCTCTCATGTTGTATACATGTAACTTTCCAAATACATTATTGCCGTCCATTGGTATCAATAGAATATGCTTTTTGCCTATGGAATTTGGTGTGTCCAAATACAACTCTAGCTCTCTGCTGAGATTGTTGTTGTTCTTTTCCATGGCTCTCCACAAATATTAAGAAAAAACAATAAAAGAACATAACTTTGTGAACTTTGAATTGAGCGTGCTAAAATTCCTTATGGAGTATATTATTTCATCGAGCAGATGAGCTTCATCATTGCATATGCAATTATTTCTTATGGTATGGCTTTGGAGCATCGGGCAACACAAAATCACAGATTGAGTGGGCACCTTCTGGATCCTCCTCCAGATGGGTGTTGCCCTCATGTTCGGCGGCCAAGTTCTGGTCGTGAAGGTACACACATTTCACCTTTGATCCGCTCCACACAAAAAGATTAAAAAAAAATTCTCAAGGATTTTGTATGAGATCATCTCAGGTGGGGAGAATGACGGAGCAATTCACCAAGCCCATATCAGACGCATTCAAGGAGAACAGCGTGAAGCTCCCAAGTTACATGGGAGACAATATCAATGGGGATGCCTTCACCCTCTAATCCCAAAATCCGACCCCCAGCTGATGATCCGGGCATACTGCCAAGCCTCTGCCACCCTCAATCTGCTCTAGGCCTTTGCCACCGAAAGCTACACTGCGATGCAGAGGGTGACCTAGTGGAACCTGAATTTCACATAACACAACGAGCAAGGTGACCATTACAAGAGCTAGCCCTCCGCCCTCCGCCTTCCGAGACGCTAGGCTTCATGGCCACCATCGAACTGACGGTGGACCACACGATCATAACCACCAGTGAGTTCTGGACCTCCCATGATTGCCTCCTGCTCCCTTATGAGCAGTCCCTAACCCGAATTGACTTGACATTGGGGCAATACTACAACTGCTCCACCCACATGCTGTGGGTTAAGGAGCGGACACAATAGCTGGACGACGCCCACATAGAATTCCTGCGCCGAATGGCCAACCCGCTAAGGAAGGTGAGCGACAAGATGGAGAGAGGAAGAGAGATGGAGGATGGCCAACCCACCAGGTTAACTACGGTTAAGTTATTAGCAAGTTAGTGTCTTCCGTTGGATCACAATACGAGAGTTCTCAACCAGTGTCTCTCCACTTGATTGGAGAGTAACCTTTGCTAACCTTTGCTATATATAAACTAATTTTTAGAAGACCGATCTTATATAAGAGGCATGAGAGCAATCTTTTAGGTCATTGGATTCTGATACGACGATGGTCCTTAATATAAAAGGCAAGATACATGTTTATTCAAAGCATCATTGGATGTCAATCCAATGGTTACGACTTGAACTAGACTCATATAAGCCAAATGAAATCAATCTCATTTAGCTTGAATGAGCCAAGCCATCGCTATTCGTTATCAAATCACTAGGTAGGTAAGTATGAATCATTATAAGATCTGACAGCTCAAAATTACTCGGGCTCATGCAAGCTATATGAGAACGCTCTTATTTAAACTTTATATATATTTATATATAAAAAAATTAAATAAAACTTATCTTATGCAACTTGCATGAGACCAACTAATCTCGAGCTATCGAATCTTGATCTGACGGCTACGAGAGTAGATGGTGATTCACACTCACTTACCCCTGATTTGACATCCACCGTTGATTTAAAATTCGACGTCTCGAGATGACTTGGCTCAGGTAAGCTACAAGAGAGAAGTTTCATATAAAGTTGTTTATATGAGATCGTTCTCATGTAGCTTGCATGAGACAAACCATCTCCATCTTGTCATTAAGATTGAGTGCGAGTGTCATAACTAGGTAAGTAATTATAAATCTTTAAATGAAATTGTTCTCCTACAACTTGCATGAGCCAAGCCATCTCTATCCATCAGATTAAGATCTGAGAGTAGATATCAAGTCACTGGGTAAGTAAGTGAATCATCCCTGCCGTCGGATCATGCAAGCTATTTGAGAACAATATTATTTAAACTTTTCCTATATAGAGAAGCCTCCTCGGAGATCTATCAAAACTAAATCGCTAGATGCAGTTACCTAATAACCAGATAAAATACAAATTCACATCATGTGTCGCTCAACTGTAAGGCATTTCATTGTTCCAACCATAAGTCACTCCTCATTTATGCTGCCTCCCATGAGCTCTTCAAGGGAAAATTCGTCTTCCTCAATGATTTCTCCATCTTTGCCATCCCATGGTACAGTTCTGACGACATCAGGTGCGCTTCCTAAAGGCAGATTTCCCTTTCCACCTTGCCCTGCTTCCTTCACAAATTGACTGGAAATATGACCGCTAAATCAGTAAAAAATTCAGATGTCCAAATCCCAAAGAGAAGGAACTTCTAACTTGTGGTTTCTTTTTCAAAAAAATACGAGTAAGGAGAATCAGACTTACACAACATGGTCAAGCTCAAATGCACTGCGGAGAGGAGCATAAGCACCTTTTTTCACATTCAAGGCAACCAAAGCTGGGTACCCATAGCCACCAACACCAACTTGCTTCTCAAGATCAGGCTGCTTTCCCGCAGCAGCCCAAACATAGCTGCAAGTGCCACGGACGTAATGTAAATCACATCATGATTTACCCCGATCATACTATGAATATTTAGTAGGTCTATAAATAGCACAAAAAACAAATCTATCGAGGGTTAAGGGGTGAAACGATGGTCAAGAGAGAAAGCAATAGCAGGAGGCGATAGAAGAACCCTTGGGGATGAGAGGCAAGTAGCAGGGCCACCAGGGGTGAAAGAGAGGCTGGGAAGGAGAAATAAAGTTGCGGATGTGGGGGCATGTGTTCCCACCTACTAAAAAAAGCACAAGGGAGACAGGAAAGAGGACCAGTGTGGGTACCCTTAGAAAGATTGGAGAAATGTGGCAAGGAAAGGAGAACCTGATGAATGCCCACCAAACACAGTTGAGGAGGCTTTTACACTTATTTTTAAGGAAGACGTAAAGAAAAAAATTATAACATACGCT
The DNA here is from genome assembly GCA_039654745.1 of Houttuynia cordata. NCBI lineage: Eukaryota > Viridiplantae > Streptophyta > Magnoliopsida > Piperales > Saururaceae > Houttuynia > Houttuynia cordata. Next base: position 278,245 of record JBCJFD010000018.1, on the reverse strand, counting down.
CCCAAAAAATTTGCTAATCTAGAAAATGTGGAACTGCAAATGTTTCAAATACCTGTACGGACTTCTCTTATGTTTTTCAGCAACCGCTGATAAAACCCCAAGGTACTTGTTCCTCCCGTCAGCTTTCGAGTCCAGAATGTCAGGCAGGAAAGCCACAAAACAAATGGCAGCAGAAGCACACTTCGCTTCCATCACTTCCTGCAACAAAAATATCAACACTTTGTGCTTATCAACAAACTTATGAGCATCAGCAGGATCTATATTCACAGCCAGATGAAAAGAGAAACAGATCATCTTGACTTACTGGGCCAGTCAGCTCTGTTGCTTCAGGAGTAGGGGCATTACTATCAAGCTGCTCCAGTGCAAACGATTCAATTGCAGAAGCAGTTCTAGCACCCTCATAGGTATATGGACTATCTTTGTCCGCACCAAACACTAAAATAGTAGGAAACCCTCTTACATTGTACTTGCTCATCAGAGACTGCACGGAAAAAAATATGCCATCAAGGACAAGTATTTGGTGCACTACCATGTCCACAAGATTTAAATACTCCTGTCCTTCTATATTAATAGTCCTCTTTGGTTATTCATATTCATTTTGAAAAACCAAATAGGACTCTTAATATGGAGCCGAGGGAATACAATTTATTAAACAGTAAATCATGTAGACCAGCTTGAAAACAAACAGAACCATTGCTATCTAACTGCATACTGCAGGCCCTGAAGTTGGTTATTGGTAGATCAGAAATAATAAATTCTCACTCATTGAAAATGTCTGCGCAATACGAAAATTTTGCAAATTGCACAGGAAGACCCAGCCTATGATTGATCATTTTTTAGAACGGTAAAAACAACTTCTAATCTCGAAACATATTTCACATGTACTGAATCACATGTAACAACAAGTAGCACTTCTCCAACTTGTTAAACTGTACATAATTATTGTATAACGCATTCTAAGTGAGGTGCCGAGCAAATGGCTACTTGAGCAGTTTCAGTCCACCAGACTTGCCAATATAGATTGAGGCCCTCATGGTCAAATTTTCTTTATTAAATCTCCCTCTGTTCCATATTAGTTGTCCACAGTTGAAATTATATCATAATTAAGGAAGCCAATTTATTAACCTTCTCACTCCATCCCCTAACCATTTTTACTTTATCCACAAATTAGTATGAGAAGGGTAACACGGAATAAGACAATTAATGTGGGATAAGTGTTGTTTTTAATCCAGACAATGTGGGATGGAAGGAGCATTATTTCGAGAGAAACACAGCATATAAGATGCAAATCAACACTGGGGAGAATTAAAACTTTGGCCCCCCTCCCAAGACGCTTATTGTGTCCTGTCGGTTTACCGAAAAAGGCAAAGCCCCCCAAAAAGCAGGTTTCCAATTAATAAGTAGTCTGTCTGACAAGCACTTCTTGACCAAACTCATTCAATTAGACGGGCCAACCATGTCTGTTCTTAAAAGCCCACCCCTACCAGCACTACATGCTCCATCTTTGTTCTGACCTGTTCCCCTCTCACTTCCATATGCCCCCATGTTAAAACCAGCTACTTGTTGCATCTGACGGAGATATACTGCGCCAAAGCTTACACCACATTCATGAGTCCGCGAGTGTTATATTGTCAACATTTTTCATTCTTTTCCTATTTTTTTCTTCTATATACTTCTTCAATTTTCTTTTATATTCCATCCAATGTAGCCTCTCACATTTGATAATGAGTTAAATATACTGAACTCTTAGGCCCGTCCAACGAAACAGCATTCCTCCCACTCATCCCATGTTTTTGGACGTGAGAGAGCAAAGCCAGCCATGTAATGATGGAGCACTATTTTTTCAAATGCAGAGTCTTTATTGGACAGAAGGAATACGTTTATATATATTCTCTTTTACAAAAATTAATCTCCAGGAGACTTAGGCCTCTCCTATATTAATGAAACATCTTGCAAAATACAGGTAGTTCACTCTGTTATTATGTACCTAGTTGTTGTTGTTAGAGTATATTTGCTTTTACTGCCTTCTTCTCTGTAGCTAATTACGTAGTCATGTCAGAATCTTCTATGAAGCAAACGCCATTACAAAGGTCCAAACATACCAAGAAGCAGAAATAAAATGAAATCTTTTCAGAAACTTGGCTGTCCAATGTCTTCTAATATTTCTTGACATGACAATCAACCCAGTCCATCAAAAACCAAGAAACCTGTTCATCCAAACTAATATCCTTTGACTCTACAAACAGAAATATCCACGTCTACCAAACTACTGACTTCTGCACTAGAATTAGAGGGCAAAGGCCATATCTGCATTAGGATTGCAAGAAGAAGAAGAGCAGATAGCAAAAGATGGAGGAAGAAGAAGAAAGAAGTAATTATCTTTTGAACCTCCTAAAGAAGCTGGGTCGTGACAGTTGTTTAGTCCATTTTCTTAGCTACTTAGTAGCTAATCAGTTATTTGATGGTTTTGCTGCTTATAGATTAAATAGATCCTAGGGTTTAAATTAAAATGTGGGCCCACGAGATAGTACATTGTATTTTAAAGGATTAGCTATTCAACCTTTTTTTCCCACTTTTCCTTCTCAATCTCCCTACTTTTCCTCCAAAATTCACCCTAATTCACACCTTTCGCTTGCACCAAGTCTGTGAACCAAACTGTAGCAAACTGACGAGGCAAAGCTCATTCATTGACCAACTTCAACAATTACCAAAGCAACATAACAATCATGTATCACAAGCACAACTAGAAAAAGATAACAATCCATGCCTTGCCACTACTCGGCAAAAGTTCAAAGAAGTGCATGCACGTACCTTTTCGGCATCACAATCAACATGGCCCAACTTAACCTTCCCCTTCAAGTTGTTTGAAGCTTTCTTCCATTCAGGAGCCAACTTCTTACAGTGCCCACACCTGATAAAACATATTCTTCGATGAAAACCATTTATACATTTTTTAGTGCATCTAAATTACAACAGAAAAAGCCTGCTAAGCTTCTCTATGTATAAATCCGAGTAATACCCACAAGTATGTTTCATACTTACTGAATTGTTATATGGTGTGAAAGGATTGAACGTCTCTTTTCTCGGAAAAAAAATTGAACAGCTCTTACAAATTAGAATATAAACAGAAGTAATGTCCATAGTAAATATACACCGTTAGGTAAATATAAGTTGCATGAACATAATGTCCTAGAAAAGAGTATGAGTCGGTACACACAAGACACCCAGACAAATGTCCCTCCCTCCCTCCTTATCTACATAATATTGGAAAAAAGACCAGCAGTAGCCACACCATACAATCAACTAAGTCGTTAATCGATTAGAAAAAAAAGTCAGTAATGATAATTACACCAATCCTCCTTCCTCTGCACATCTTGTTGTGCACGAAAGGAAGGACATATACTACATTCATCAAAACTATACCTTCAAGGGTCATACATTGGGATATTTGTCAACTAAGGTGGAATTAGTAATAACAAAAGAAATTTGAGGTAACGGCTTAGTAGTAATTTAGCTAGATCAAAGTGTATATGGATACATACATACATGCATACAAACAAACATAACGCTCTAGACAAAGTGGCTGAATGGTAAATAAACTATCACTATCTAGTTAATCTTGATCTCGTGCTTCATAGGTATTTTTCCTCACTAAAAAAAACATTTTCTGAGCATAAGGTGCAGCAAATATTTCTTTGGACATCCCTGCCAATGTAATAATATAATTAGCATATCCAAGTAATCGGTGACATCGATCTTATGCCTCCATTCCAGCCTGCTTTGAGCCAACTCTTTATTATGAGAGAGCACTAAAAATTGATGACATAGAAGATACGTTTCTTGTTAACTTAAGACGTAATTTACCTGTCAATATTTTTCAGAAGGCAGCCCCATGATGTTGAGGAGGTGGGACTAAGAGAACTGGTGCCAAATCACGAGGATTGGGGTCTTAAGGATTTGGGCCTACTTTGCTATGTGAGATACAGATCACGATGAGTGATTTTTGGCATACAATCAACAGTAGTACAACATGTTAAAACAATATTTTAGTCATCATCAAGTTGTATTTACCATGCTCATATCTGTTATAGTTAGTTATTAGTTTTAGCTTGGATTGACAGTAGGCACATTCATAAGGCTTAATTACTTTTAATTGCTTATTTGATGTTTAAGTGTTCAACAACCTCCACGCCCAGCCCTGCAAGCCAAAAACCAATCTCACTCAGCTTAAAGGCCAGGCCACCCAGGCCACGACAATTTTTGGCATTATTGCTCTGCATACTGCCGCCACAAGCACTTCTCCAAAGTAATGCATCCACAAGGGCATAGAACAATGTCCTCCACCTGCTTAAGAAAATTCCCCACTCCCATTCTGTCCTTCACTTTGAGCTAGATTATGAAGACTATGTCGATTGACTGAGGTGAAGCATCAGGCTGTAGACATGAACCATCCTGTAGACATGAACCATCACATACAGGCATATGGCCTCGTGCACCGAATTACAACTTGGCCTGGAGGCAGTTTCCAAAGTTCACAGGCCCCACTCCCATTCCGTCCTTCCTAGATACAAAGCCATTATTTGAGTTTAGAGGGAGAACAAACTTTCTGCTCATCAAGGGGCAGTTTCGGACATTGAAAAACTGTACAATGCCGCTTTCCATCTAGAGGGCGGCAAGATAGTGGGGAACGCGCCCAAACTGATCTGGCAGACAAGTTGTGTGTACTGTTTGCAACAATGACTTTGCTTATTTTCATGAGCTGTTGTCTTTCCTCTGTCAGACCTCTATGGTCTGCCCCTATCGGCAGGAGTTAACGAAGTTTGCCAATCAACTTCCCTATTGGACCCAAGAGCCCCTCGTCAACACCTTTGCTGTGGGCTGTGTCCAAAGATATGAAGATATCTGACAAAATCCGGCACTCTTGTTTCAAAAGGATATGAAACGAGCCCTGAGGAGTTCCCATCAGAAGAGGTGAGGCATAAGCCTCAAAACATTGACTACAAACTAAACAAGAAACCGAGATAGCCAACTAAACAAAAAGTGGTCATTAGATGTAAAAAACCCAATTAAATGTAGCATTCCGGCGACCTTGGGCCCATAGATTCGGCCCATATAGTACCAAATTTATGAACCTTGGCGACCTGTTAAGATGCAAGAGAAGAAGAAATGGAAAAAATTCATCTTCCTTCACAGTCGACCAGAGTTGGTATGCATATAAGTGACAACGCCTCCAACCTTTCCTTTCTTAGTTTCCTTCTCTGAAGCAAAAAATAAATCAGAAAAGTGGAGAGCTTTCAGCTCTGACTCCTCTCCACTCTATATATTAGGAAATTTTTTATTAATCATGGTTTGAGCATTGAAGTGAGCTTCAAGGATTGGGCATGCGCCTCCTGAAGCTGAATTGTGCATGAGCCACATCCCTGCCAGTTGCACCTCAGCTTGGTCACTTCAAGGTACTTTCCTACTACCTTGTTTTGAGTTGTGCCTCATGTGCTTTCTAATACAATAATATAGCGTTTTTCATATTCTATCATTTCCAAAATAAAAATATGGCATTACCGACATTAAGAATATACTCCCTCCGTCTCATATTAATTGCCCCATTTGAAAAAAATTGGGATTTTAATTGAATGGCAGGACCCACAGCTACGAGAATGGAAATTGGTATAATCTGTTCCTAGCATCCAGCCACTTGAATTCAGCTAGATGGAACTATTAATATGGGACAAACTTTTTTCTCCAAATGGTGCGACAGATATGAGATAGAGGGAGTAAAATAAAACTTTTCTGTTTATTCATTGTATATACCTTTCTCAGTCAAAGGCCTAGACTCAATTTTGGAAGAAATCAATGAACTTTGCATTCATAAAAAAGGTAAATCAAAATAAAAACTGAGAGGAAAATATCAGATTCTATCCCATTCCAGATTCAGGTATACTAGGTTTAATATAAAAAAATACATACCAAGGGGCAAAAAACTCCACAATCCAAAGATCTTTACTTTGAAGCACCAATTGCTCAAAGTTTCCTGAACTTAATGCTACAGATGCACTTGAGTCACTTTTTTTACCGTTCTCATTGGAAGAACTGGACCCTGTTGTTGTCTTTCCATCCAGGCGGTCCTTCAAAAGCACCTTAATCTGTAATTCAGTGACTACTCCATAAGTATCGAGTAATGTTGACTAAGTTAGTGAAGTAAGAGAGCTAAATGTACAGACCGAATTTCACCTACTTCATGAATCAACAACATTGTAAATTCTAGACACCAACAAAGACATACCTGCTTAAGTGCAAATTCTGAAATAGGCTTCACATCCCTTGCCCCTTGGTAATCAACAGGGGGCCTACCAGGAGAGAATACCTTTATCGTGGGAAAGCCTTGAATTCCATATTCCTATGTGAAAACAAAAAAGATGAGGTGTCAGAAGGCACACAATGGACCCCTTGAACAAAGTTTTGAACTAACTAAGAGTTGCAACCTAGAATCCATACCAACGAAATCACATTACTCGTGCTAACTGAGGACAGGAATATAAATGGTGTAAAATGTAGTAGAACGACCATGATGAAGGAATAGGAGATGTAAAAAATGAGTGGAAGGAAAGTTAAATCCAATCAAAGATGCAAATCTGGCATAGAGGAATGAACAAAGGCACCAACGGAAAGGTATGGAAAAAATTTTGAAAAACAAATTTCTACACGGGTGAAAAAGACGAATGCATCTCTTGCGAGGAAGAGTAGATGTGAAAGGGTATCCATACCAATGGTAATTTAAAAAGGAAGAAGGTCAATTTTCAATTTTTGCCAAAAAAATACCTTTTACCCTTCGTTTTGTGGTAAATGAAACTTGTTTGTGAACTGTTTTGTAGCCAATAATGGGTAATTGAGTGAGATTATGTGGGACAAAACAGCAATCAATAAAAACTACACAATTCTTTTAATGCATTTCCCATTGTGCCCCTTATAGTTAAGCAGGAACCATTATCTTGTAACTTGTAAAATGATGAAGTCATTCAATGTGCCAAAATTATAAAGGTATTTATTATTGAGGTTCAAAAAAAAGTGCAACCCATTGCGTTTCCCATTAGGATGCCTCCTCCTCCAACCTTCGTGAGTGCTTCCTAGAGGGCTGCAAACCACTGACGCCTCTACCTACATTACTCCCTTCGTCCCCTCTCTATCCTTTCCAAATTGCATTTTTCTTTTCCATCCCACATTTGCCCGCTTTATTCCTATTTTAGGCTAGGCAAGTCTCATTTTCCTTTTTTTTGTTTACTCCGTTCTGTTTGCTTTTCTCCTCTAAATTTCCTTTGGGCCCTTTTGATGAAACAATTCTCGGTGATCTCAACTTGGTTCAAGCAGCACACATTTGATAATGGGGAAAAGATAAACATTCGATGAAAGCTGAACTATGTCATGGACGGGAGTTGTAATCCAGCTGAATAATGATTAAGCTGATTGAAGTTAAAATTACAGTTTTTTTTCTTGCTTTTATTGAAGTAATCCTAAGGCTCTACATCTACCAAGTGCTTGATCGTTTTCTAATTCCTGTTGCTAGGAGAGCTGGCAGTACACCAGTTAGCAAAAAAGAGATCACAACAATTATAAAAAAAAAAGAGATCACAACATGCAAACATGTAGAGGATATTGCAAAAGGAATTACAACTACTGGTTAATCATGGCATATTGGACCCCCAACTTTTTAAGATTTACCAGCTTGCTAGACTCAGAGGGGTTAGTGAGATGGGATATTGAATACCCGGGAAATATATAAGTTGGTAACATGTTTCACGTGTTAGCGAAGGGTTCCTTTGGATAGGGGACCATATTTCCCTGGTTTTATAAGATTCCCCTTCAAAGCTAAAATCTATGTAAGTCGGGAATTGATTTTCTCACGTCTAAGGGTGAGGAATTGAAATTCCAGAGCTGGTCTGTCCCTTCTCCCTCCTGTCACTTTCTCACTTTTCTTACTGACCCATGACTCAATTCCCCAATGAATTCTCACTTAACTCACTAACCTATATATCTTAAAGAATAACACTATACATCGGTAGCCTGGGCAGGCAGTTGCCCAGGCTTTACTGGTAAGGCCCACACATTTGATGATAGGGCCCACAGGTTAGAACCAATCAGACCCATGGACCCTACCTAAAGCCTAGGCGGCCGCCTGCCCAGGCGACCAGGATATAAATTTTTTTATCTTAAACTTGACCCAAAACCACGGGATATACTTTCGACATTTTGAAATACATTTCAGACCAGGAATCCCTTTTCACATCTCACTAACCCCCCTCAATATATGATACTCTTTCTGTCCAAAATATCCTGGCAGCATTTGAAAAACTATAGATCCACTATTAGGTGACTGGATTTGCCCTACAGGCCAATAGATCCTCATGAAGGTGCATGCGCAGGGGTAAGTGAAGGCTTGAAATGTTGTGGGCCCAATAGGCCAATAAGTTCAACATATATTCAAATGCTGCCAGAATTTTTTGGACGGAAGGAGTAGAAAATAAAAGTACCGGACCACAAAGATCAAGAGTCTCCCAATGACACTTTAGTATACTACTATTAGTGATCCTGATCTAACCCCAGTGCAGATTCCGACAGTTCAATTGGGCGTTGTAAATTGTAGTTTCCATTCTATTTTCTCTTTCAACATTGCTCTATATGATTTAATATTTTGCTTTGAAAAATTACCTTTCTTTTTAGCATAATTAGAATTCTGTAATATGGTATGTTGGTTTGTTTGAATCCAGATTTAACAATGAGAATAAGGGTCGCACGTGCAGAGCACGTCCATTCTTACTACTCCCTCCCGTCTTTTTTAATAGATGGAATTGATTTTCAAAATGAACTACTCCCTCAGGAAACTTTTAATAGATACAGTTGGTTTTTCAAGTGAACTGGAAGAAAAAGGGTTGTAGGTAGATCGGACCTGGGCGAGTGACCTGTGAGCATCGGCATCAAGGGCTGCAACAGTAGCAACACCCTTTAGTACTGTAGCGGCCTTCTCCCAAACGGGTGTGAGGGCTTGACAGTGTCCGCACCACGGCGCAAAAAATTCAACTAGTACGACTCTGTTAGAATCCAAAACCTGGTAGGAAGTGGGCAAACAGAGTCGGGAAAAAGAGCAGAGGTATAATAAATCAACAACAAATACAAATTGAGAATAAGAAGATAGAATGATACTCCGAAGACTAAGGGAGGGATTCACCTTGGACTTGAAGTTGGAGGGGGTTAGCTGCAGAACTGGGGAGGTGGGACTATAGAGTGCAGTAGCGAACAATGAAAAACGGAGGAGGATGAGGAGGAGCAGAGACAGTGTCAGCGACGGCGACCAGGTGGACACCGGGAATCGCAGCAGGGGCGATGGCATTCTCACGCCGTAGAGTCGCATGCTTCTCTCCCACTTCCCCAAAATGCGACGGAAACGACCTCAAACCCAAACCATTTGCAACTTTACTGCTCTTTCCCGTCTCCGTCCCCTCGACACGTATCCCTATCCAATAAGATGTTGACATGTGTTTTCGCTGGTGAGGAAAAAGAGGGTGCTGCAAGTGTTCTTCTCATGTGGTTCGGTTTGGATGTTTTGGCCGTGCAGCCCTACGTGCCACCAAAGGAAAAAAAAAGGTCTACTTTTAGGGCACTGCAAATTTGATGAGTGTCAAGATCGTCGTCCAATTATGAATGGTAATAGAGGAAATAAAAATATAACTAACAAAAAAGAGTGAAATTTTTAATGAGAAAAGTTTAAATGAGATCGCTCTCATATGGCTTATATGAGGCCACTTTAAATCATAGCCGTTGGATCTTGATCTAACGGCTATGAATGGCTATAATGATCTCACCTAACTCCTGATGTGACACACTCACTTACCCACTGATTTGATATCCATCCTCCGATCGGAATCCAACGGCTATACAGATTGGCCTCATGCTCCTTACATGAGAACGATCTCATGTAAACCCCTCCCATTTTTAATACCCCAATTTTTTTCATTAACACCGGATGCACAATATCAAAGGCAAAAATTTAATAAAATTTTGTCCGCATTACCTAGCGCCATTAACCCTTTTCCTATATCACCTAGAATCTACAAAAAACTTTAATATCACCTATAAATAAGACATGAACTTTCTAAAATGCCCTCTTCAGCCTTAAAATATTTTAACCCATAGAATTCTTCACTTTTATTCGACAAGGGCATTCCAGTAGCATTCCACTCAGAGGATGAGACTTTCCGGCGAAGCTTCGAACATCGCGGCGATCCAGACCAAAGCTGACGACTGCCCACACCCAGAAAAAAACTCTTATCACGAGATTTTGAGGTAAGAACAATGTGGTACTACAAAAGTTGATATCTATATGTAAAGAAACACATGTAACGACTATCAATTGGTGCTCGAGGATAAGAATAGGCAAAGGCGTAAAATACTCGTTGAATAACGGTAAATATTATTTATATATTTATCAACCCAACTAAAAATTGTATAAATAAATTTAAGATATCCCCATGAGGATAAAGAATATGAGAAATAAAGAAGAACGAAAAAATCGACAAAAACGGATAAAAATGAGCGAGTTATGACATTTTAAAGTTTGCCGTAAAATCGTGTATTTATATACACAACTTTAATTTAAGTCGTGTGTCCGAGCAATGGAGTTATATTAAAATGTCATAACTCGCTCATTTTTTTCCTTATTCTTTATTTTTCCTCCTCTTTATCCTCATGAGGATAACCCAAATTTCTATAACAAATCTACCAGTGGATATGACAAATTTCCAAAGAGGGAGCATGCAATGAAGCCGTTATTAATTTCTTTTATTTCTTCCTCATCTTAGATCCATTACATAAAGGGACACTCCGTTTTTCAAATTAGTCATTCCACTATATGATGTCTCAATATATTTCAATCATCTGAATGAAATAAAAGAGGTAAAAAATAAAGAAGAACAAAAAATAGATAAAAAAATTAGTGAGTTATGACATTTTAAATTTTGCCGTAAAATCGTGTGTTTATATCAAGGTTTTCAAAACTGGACCGGCCATCGACCCGGATTGATGGTCGGTCCGGTTGAACCGCGGTTTGACCAAAACTTTTATATCAATCCAGGGCATGGTCAAACCGGATCGACTCGGTTTAGGTTTGAGTGATAAATATATGATAAATATATATTTTGTATAATATTAACACCAAAACACCAGTAGTTCAAGTGGTTAAGGGTCAGTTAAGTCTCCGATTCAAATCCACCCTCCTCCCCTTCCAACGAAATGAAATAAAAAATGTTACCTGGTCCAGTCCGATCCAATTTAAAATAAAACCGGCAGTTCAACCGGCCAGACCAAACCGGTTTTTCGGCTGGTCATGTCCGGTTTTGAAAACCATGGTTTATATACACGACTTCAATTCGAGTGTAAAGGAGCCGAGCCGGCTCCCGGGCTTTTCTGGCTCAACTCTGGCTCGCCCCAATACGAGCCGAGCTCAATGATCTATACATGAAATATGCATTTTATTATCTCATAAACTTATGTTTATGCTAGTGTTTGATTAGAATTTCTACTATTTTAATATAGTTTTTGGTTTTTGTAGGAAACAAGAGTAAGACGCAGAAATGGGGTGAAACACGACTCTAATGATTAAATATTTATTACTTCGATTGTATATCTCTTATGGGACTGATTTAAGTTCACGTTAAAGTTCACGATGTCAGCTTTCCAACGCCACTAACCGTTCATAATTCGGAGTTCTGAGCAAAAAGTTAGATCATTTGAAATATAGCACGCGGAAGAGGCACAATTAAAGAGAATAACCGTCAAGATGAGATTGGATGGATGAGATCGATACAATGGGTTTTTGTTTAATAAAGAAAAAAAAAGAGAAAAGAAATATGAAGCGGTTCTGTTCCGGTCCGGTTCAGTTAAAAGAAAAAAAAAAGAAATCCGGCCCGAGCTTTGACAGAACAGAGGCGCTCAAGCTCTGCTCGAGCGCCGGTGAAGGAGCAGTGGGGCAAGGCGGGGCTGAGCAGTGGCCGACGAGGCTAGCGATGGCGACGGAGAAGGCGGCGAGGATGGCGATGGACGGCGGAGCGACGAGAGCCGTGTTCGATCGGGAAGCAAACCAAAAATAGAAACGGAATGAAAACAGAGCCCGACTCCTATTCAAACTAGAAATTTGATTTCATCTTCGATTGGGACGCATATTTGGCTCGATTCAAGTCAATAAGGACTTGGCGGAGGTCTATAAAAGAAGAACAGATCAGGGGAAAGAAGGAGAGAGCTTTAACAGAGAAAAAACATAGCTGGAAAAACTGGGGAATTTCCACTGCTGTTCCGCCGGATCTCGGCGGGGCTTTGGCCGGAAGGCGTGAAAAGGGAGAAGGAGGTCGGAGGAGGGAAGAAAGAGTGGGGCTTTGGCTAGAAAAGACTGAGATCTGAAGCTGCTACAGTGCATGGCTGCTCGTTGGAGAAGATGATGAATAGTGCCCCCGCGCGTGAACAGTGATTTTTTCTACATTGGTGCTACAGTGATTTTGAATAGTATTTTCCGGTGAATAGTAAATGATGACTCTATCAAATCAACAATGTTCTTCTCGTCCGATGGTCGGCTAAATCCTTGTCCAAGGTGTAGATGAAACCCGAGTAAATTGGTTGTATCGTTTTCTTTCATTTTAATCTTAACTTTTACCTTGATTAGTGTATGGATCTTATTATACAATCACTGTTAATTTATTGAGGTTTATTCTATGTGCTTGATAGAGGTTAGAGTGAATTCTTGTGAGTTTCAATCTGAGGAATATTTGTGTGTCCGAGAGGAACGTACGTAAACTAAGGTGTTATAAAGGAATAAGATTTCATTGGTTTATGCTCGAGAGAGATAGATCACACTTCCATATTTTAATTACTTATGTGTTACGTCCGAGAGGAGAGCACTACATTTTGAATTGACAAGTATATGTCTGAGAGGAATATACTACCCAATTAGGAATTTATTCAAAAGAGAGAGACTATAAGCTGGTTTATTGTGTGGTGGATTCGAAGCCTTGGTACTTCTCCATATTAGTTAAAATCAATTTTAAAGTAGTTAAATTTTATTGCTTTCTCTAGATTAATTAAAATAAACTTTTCTTTCTCTTGAATTTAGTAAAAGATTAATCCGTCCCTGAGGTTCGACATCCCTTTTAATACTTACTGTAGTACAATTGCCTTGTGCACTTGCAAGGGTTTTATATTTAAATGATCAAGTTTTTGGCGCCGTTGCCGGGGATATAAAACCCGTTGGCGCCTCTGTTATGTCAAAGCTCGGGTCGGATTTCTTTTTTTTTTCTTTTAACTGAACCGGACCGGAACGGAACCGGTTCATATTTCTTTTCTCTTTTTTTTTTTTATTAAACAAAAACCCATTATATCGATCTCATCCATCTAATCTCATCTTGACGGTTATTCTCTTTAATTGTGCCTCTTCCGCGTGCTATATTTCAAATGATCATAATTTTTTGCTCAGAACTCCGAATTGCGAACGGTCAGTGGCGTTGGAAAGCTGACATTATGAACTTTAATGCGAAGCTTAAATCAGCCTCATCAGAGATATGCATAAACATTTCTGTGTCTTGCTCTTGTTTCCTACAAAAACTAAAAACTATGTTAAAGTAGTAGAAATTCTAATCAAACACTAGCATAAACATAAGTTTAGGAGATAATAAAATGTATATTTCATGTATAGATCACACCCCCAAACTTAGCAAAACAAAACAAATAAAAAATCAAACAAATAAAGTAAAGGAACTAATGCATAAAAATAAACACCACTTTCGTAGGGAACACGATTGCATTGAGCGTATGCAACAAGCCGTTAAACCTCTATGTGGCCCTAGTAGGACGAGTGTTGTCTCGTGAGGGTTTGCAGCCATGCTACCCACAAACATGTATTTATAAACCTAAGTAACCTAAGTTCAAACAAAACAAAAATAAAATAAAAACAGTGCAAAACAAGCAAACCTATTATCCCGATAAATGCAAACTACAATGCTTAAGAAAGTCAACCACATGTACTTGGTTCATAATCAACAGGAATATAGAAGCCCTCAAGTAAGTAGTTTTATTCCACACTTTCGTCTTGGAAATTATTGCTCAATATCATATTGCATGATAACATAAATAGTAGAAAGTGTAGAACATTGTAGCAATACATTCTAAATTTATGTTTTATACAGATCCAGTGTTACCCATTAACCAAAGAACATCATAATCTACATAGTCATCGTAATCTTTAGGTTCATGATAGCACAGATCTGCGCGCCTCCTTCGGGTCCAACATTCTAGATTTGATAGGATAATACACCATAAACTCTTTTTTTATTTTTTTTCGTGAGGACTGTGTAAGGCCTGACTTCAAGATGCTTAGGTTTAGCAATGACTCAGGCCAATGACTCCCAGCCAGTTGGCTTAGGGCATTAGGTATTAAGAGACCACTTCGGGCCCGAGCATCAGCCTAAGTTAATCCTATAAAGGTAAGCAGCCCCTTTCTTTCAGTTTGTTTTGTTTTTTTTTTTCATTTTCAGCACATATTTTTCAGCACATCTTTATTTTGTCCAGGTTGTATTATACTCTCAACCTATTTCCGGTTCCAATCCCTTGCCATAGCCAAGTAAATGGTCTATCATGATCTTTTAAGCTCAACAGACAACCACACATCATCCAATGACTATGACTAAAGACATCCCACTGTAAATTAGTATTCAACAAATCTCTATATGGCATTACTTTATGTACTAGTGTGTGTAAGTGAATTTTCTTAGTTCAAGCACCTGTTCCAAGAGGACTGTAACAGAAAGATATGCTCAGTTAAGTGTATTTATCCTCTAATATACCTACTCACACTTCTAATGTCAATTAATCTCTTAAGAATTGTAACATGCATTATTACGGGATAAACTATCAAAACCTAAGAAAAAGTTCTAACAAATAACCTAAAAACTAATTTTTTAATTTTTAATTTTTATTTTCATGAAAGTAATATTCCATCCCCTAAACCTAGTATGAGCATTGCCCTCAATGTGCACAAAACAGAAAATGTCAATAAAACATAACAAGAAAAAGAAGAAAATGAGAGAATACACTTGAATACGTGGGTTGCCTCCCACCAAGCGCTAAGTTTAACGTCTTCAACGAGACGTAGCCACTCGAGCCCAACGATACTCGGCTCGTCTCATTTATACTCGGCTAGGATAAGTGTGGCGCCCCGAAATCCCGTACCTCGATCGGAGTGCGGAAGCCAATCAAAGAGATACAAATGGAGGTAGAGAATCTCGGGCACGCGAGACTGAACAGTCAAATTCCAAACCGATTACAATCATCTCAAAAGGACGTGTAACCGATTATGCCCGCAATCAGTGTAATACAATAATAGACATCAATTAATACTATGAAATGAATTTACTTAATAATAATAATCCATTTAAGAAAGTCAAATAAAATAAACCTATAAGTCTATGGCACACAATTGCCAAAATGTCAAAAGCATCAATAAAAGCAAAGCAAATAACTAAATCGTCTTAAACTCTTCTCGGCGCCTTCAATCCGCCATTCAACTACTGCACTTCCTGATCTCACTTTTCGTTTGCGCCTGCATCAGAGGATGCATGAGTATTTCATAGAAACACTCAGTAGGATGTAAAAACCCACTGAATTAAAACAAGCAGTATGAAGAGAATAAGAATAACAAGGGATGGTGAACATCTCACAATATCTAAACTGAACCGAGATCTATAAACCTACAAGGTTAGTCCACAACAATTCCAACTCGCAAGTAAGGAAAACATCAATAAGGCTCCTACTATACATATGAGTAAGGAGAGAATAATAATCATATCAAAGGCTCCAGACATCGAAAGTGAAAGGAGTTAAAATTTCTGCTCGCTGAACCTGGTCACTCGCAAGTAACTAAACATACCAGAACCACCCTAGGAGTTCTCTTGTGGAACCCTGTCATGCGTCTAGGATGCTGGACCCACCAGTGCTTACGGACACGATGGACGGAGACTGAGGACCTTCTGTAATGTCCACAATCTAACGTATGTATGGTGCCTCCCTTCGGACAATATGGAATCACAATTTCATAATTATAAGTGACCTCGCAAGATCTAGCAATGGCATAATTGAGCATACTATGAAACCACCATAGGGAGAGTCTCGCAAGGTCTCCAGTGGAAGAAATAATCATGTAATCAATATGAGCAATATCTCAAAGGAATAGAGGTCACAACACTCTAAGATCATAAGGTATCTCTTTACCATGATAGACTCTCTCTCAAGGAGTATGGATAGAAGCATCAAGTATTTGGTCAACACACAACTCACTCATTGGAGTAGTATAGAATAACAAGACAACTCACACAAGGAGTAACATATAATCAATACGTACCTTTCATGCTCAGCCCTAGATAGGAATTCCTTATTTGCATTAGAGTTTACAATGCCAATATCAGAGAGATAAGAAATCAGAGAATCTTAGATGATTTGAATTCCAAGTAGAATATCAAACCGACATCAACGCTTTTGAAATAAACAGTTATGAATTACCTGCTCAAAGGATTAACCCTCATAATTGAATGATATCTAACCCAATTCTTACTGTGATATTCCATAAGTATATAGCTTGATTACTGTTATTAACATATTATTCGACATTATATCATATTACATGATGATAATTGTATACTTAGTATTTTCTCTCATATTCTGCTCACTGTCTCCTGCACAACAGTCCTCTTCCGATGGCTACTGTGCTCGGTACAGTAAGATTTAATCTATGAAATTTTCACTGATAATACCCCCGTGAGTCTAGTTTCTAGCCCCACTGATTTTATATTTTTCCGATTTAATTTGAATTAGTTATGAATTATTTACCACCGACTGTCAACACAGAAACAGTTCTGGCCGAGATTAGGAATCTTAATTAAACTTGATTATCTTACTTAATGACACATTATAAATGATAATACATTAATAACAGAACATATACTCCCCTCATAGATCAATTACAGAACCTAGAATTATCTGGAATTACTAAAGTTCACTCCTTTCTTGCGTTCTTATATAGATAACATAGTTTGTAACATTAATACACCCCAAATAAGACAATTAAAGTAAGACACACCTTAAAGACATAAACTCAACATGACTCATCATCAACTAAACAATAACAGAACCTTTAGTCTCTGGAAAATTAATAAAGCATTAGACTTTATATGCGAATTCCCATCTAGAAGTGAAACATGAATGCACATATGATTTTATGATATACTACGCATAGAAATAGGGACATAACTCAATCATCTCACAAGAATCCAAACAATAATTAAGGTGTTGAATCAAAGCACTCATCAAAAACAGATATAATCAAAAGAGAGAAGAGGGAAAAACCATCCTACTTAATTCTCCAAAGACTTCGCCTTTATACGCGCCTCTTGTCTCTTCCGCTTCTTCCAAAGCTCCCGCTCCAAGCTCTCGCAAACTCCCACTAGAACAAGCCTCCAAGGAGATGGGTGAACGTGGGAAGGAGAATGGAAAGCTCTCTGGACGTTCTAGGGTTAGAACAAGCCAATTCTCTAGGGTTTATATAGAGTTGGGAGAGAATTTATTCTCAAACCAATCTTCCAAATCATGGACACTTCCAACCAATGAGAAGGCCTCAAAATCTTATAGGAGACGTACAAATCAAGTCCCAATGGGATATGGTATCTTTCCCAAGCAAATCCACCCCAAAAATACTTCTAGAACGCAAACCGCAACCGGCGATCGATTAGCAATACGGCGATCGATCGTCGTATGCACTGTTTTACACTACCACGCTACTGCCGATCGATTGCTATTTCAGCCGATCAATCGCTTTATGCGAAACACAAAATTCACAAATTCCAGTAACTACGATCGATCGGTTTGGTAAGGCGTCGATCGGCTCAGCTTGCCGATCGATCGGATCTTACGGCGATCGATCGCTGTCACGTTTAATCAAATTCAATTTCTCATATCTTTTTACCCCGAACTCCAAATCGCGCATAATAGGTGGCGTTGAAAAGCTCTTCTCACCAACTTTAATTTGCACGAGGCACAATATGGTCAAATCAATTGTTATGAGGGTCAAATTTCGGTTTTAAGATACTTACTAATTTTCTGGATGTTACAATAAGCTTGCGAGCCGGCTCGAGCTCGGCTCGTTATGTTATATATATATATATATATATATATATATATATATATATAAAGGGGATGTACAAATATCTATTTGTAAAAGATGTTAATAGAGGAAAAAAATCACTTTCTTATTCACACATGAAAATATAGTATATACTATTTGGGTGTAAAGTTTTGGAAGAGAAATACAAAGACTCGAAGCTTAATATGCGCTTAGAACAATTTATCAGAAGTACGAAAATACTAGAGATTGTTAAATTGTTTTTCTATTTCGTTACTAAATAAGTGTCATTATCAAGACAAATTTTGACTTCTACTAAACATTGAATTTTTTTCTCCACTTTTATCGTAAGTTAGAGAAGCCGGTGTTTGATAATTTTTTTAAATATGATAATTATCCGTACAATCAACTCTACCAATATCTTGAAATTCAAGAATTACCGCTATACATGGATGATGGGGCCCATACAAGTGAATTTGAAATTTCTAGCTCGAGTTGAGCCATGCCTAAGCTGGGCTCGTTTACACTCCTAATATCAATAGACTTAGTACTATTTTTGTCTTTTTATAAATACAACAAATATATTGATATTTATATGTACAAGTGCATGGTTTTTTATTTGGTTTTCTAATTTGGACACATAAAGGGGATATTTGGTTTTTTATTTGCTTTCTCCCCCCTCCCTCCGATTTAGTTAAGGGGCTCTCTATGGGGCTGACACTGTCAGTAATTGGCTTTCATGGGCGTTTGGGGTATGAAAAAAATCAAAATATCCACAGTGGATATTTCACTTTCACTATTCATTTCCAATTTTTTTTCACTTTCAGTTGAAACTCCTCAGGACATGTTTCACACATCCATAGTGAAAAAATCGGGAATGAATAGTGAAAGTGGATTTTTCTTGGATTAATCACGAACCAAACGGCCCCTAAGTAAGAAATGATCACTGTTACTCCATTGTTAGCCATTTTTTTTTGAAACGAGTTCCATCTCCAATCCACCTGACTCATTTTAACCAGCCATTAGGAAATTCCTCAGCTTCCCTTGAGTGGAGGTCTTGAGGAAGGTGGAGGGGTTAGAGCAGAAGACCGTCAGATGTTTGAGCCATACGTGTATTGGTTCTTGGGTTCACATCACAAGTCTATGTTGTTGATACACATAAAATATACACATTTATATACCTTATTTATCTATTTGCTAGTGTAGTTTTAATGATAAAATATGAATAAACTGGGTTATTAATGATTAGGATAGTAATTAGGGGATTAATAATTAATTTGCTCTAATTAACTAATTTAGATGCATTAATAAATTTAAGGAATGATATTTTTATTATGCGTCTAATTTTGGTTTGATTTTATTATTGTAGGTTTTTAGAAGTTAGAGTTGCAGATCGTGGGATTAAAGCGCGTCAATCGGGTTTATATGCAAAGAGATCAAGTTTGAAAAGATCTGACGACTAGGAGGCTTGTAGCGGGTTTTTAAAGCTTGAATCAATTTGAAAAGAAAGGGACAAGTGCAGAGATGATGCGGATCGTTGATTCGCAATAGAAAAGATGACGGGTTTCGTTCATAAAGTAAAGAACTACATGTTGTAGATTTGACGGATGAGAGCAATGTGACGGGTTTTAACCGAATTGAATTGCACCTGTTCAATTGGGCCTGGTTCGGTTTGAGAAAATAAAAAGTTTAGAAAGAACAACCGAGCCGAAGTTTGGGTGTTCTGTAAGAACCCTCACCTTAAAAACCGGTTTATTTTTGTTAAACGTGGATTATCGTGTGGTTTAAGCACTTTCAGATTAAATTCGGTTGATTTTGAAAATAAAAATGGTTTTCAAAGGTTTCAATCAAAAACAACTTCACATAAATGAGTTTTAAGTGATTTAGAATCAAATCTTAATTTTTGGAATTTTTCTGATTTTTACCTATTTTCCCAAAAATTAGGGTTTGACGGGACCCCGGGCGGGCCCCGCTGACGAAATTAGGTTTTTGTGACCAAAAAGCCCCAGACATTAAACAAAGTCGTTATAAAAATTTTCAGAATTTTCTGAGCTTAATTTAGTATTAAAATCGCTAAATTACCCATTTTTAGCCAAAATTGCTAATTTTACCCCAGTTTTTACCTAGGTCCACCCCAAAATTTTCTATAAAAGGAAAGGGTTGCGCCCTCCCCATTTTGGGAAAGGGTTTTGGCTTGGAGCAGCAGCCTCTTTCCCCATTTCCAAAAGAGGAAAGGAGTTAAGGTATGCTAATCTATGCTTAATCTTTCATTTTCATTTGATTTTCAATAATCTTTACTCAAAACCTTGATTTTCCAAATGATTTCAAAGCATTTGAAGGATAAAAATCTCTGTTTTAATATGTATCTTCAAACCCTAAGCTTCAAATTTCGTTTTTTATATGATTAAAAGCCCTAGATTTAAGGTCTATTTTGGGTTTTCAAGCTTAGTCGCGATTAGTAGAGTATTAACAATGGATTTATATTTTCTTCAAGGTGATTAAGGTGTTGGACTTCGTGGTCATCCAAAATCAAGGTAATGGGTTCTTTAATCTCAGATTGGGTAGTGTAAATCTTGTTTTAATGAATGTATTTTGAAGGGGTTTATTCATTTTTAGGTCTCTAATGGTAAGATTAGTTTTCCTTAATCTCATGCTTTCTTTTCTTTGGGTTTTGATTTGTGATGGTCTAAATAGGATTTCTGGAGAGTTTGGTGTAATTTGGATATTGTTTGATGCTTCGATTTGATGTTTGAAGTTATGAAAATTGTGTTTCGGTTTGATTTTCGAAATGAGGATATACTGAGTGTTTTGGAATTATTGAACTTTACTGAGGTACATGGAATTGTTCTTTACTGTTCGAAATTACATATAACTTAGTAACTTTCAAAAAATTCCAATAAACTCAGTAATGTTCGAAAATTTACAGTTAAATGGGTTTTTGGAAATTTTGTATTTTTTTCCATGATTTACTTTACTTAATGACATGAGAAGTATATTATGAGTTAATGAGGCCACGTGATATGTAGAAATGATGATATGATACCTTATGTATGTTGGATTATAGAAAATAAATGTGAGTATACTTGTAGGAATGTTGTCGAGTTCATTTAAGTAAAGTTATATTTTTACAGTGGTTTTCACCATGATTTTGGGATTGTGACCAGTACTTAAACGAGTTTTCAACATATGAATATGACACTATGAGTTATGATAAGTATGAATCATGTGATTAGGATATGCATGACTACACACACGCATGGGGATTTACCATGAGATTGTAATTATACCTTAATTATGATAAATGTGAGAATGGGTTGAGAGCATGTTTCATGTGTTGGCACCCACGTAGGATTTGCTCACGTATGTATCCTGAGAGCATGCATCATGAATCGGACTTCATGAATGGGATTTTACTGTGTCTTCATCGGTGTTGATCGATTGTATGCAATGGATGTAATTGCGTGCCGGATTAATCGATCGGAGAATTATCGAACTTGGTTGGTCCGAAAGGACACGTTTTCGATTTGGTCCTTCGTGGATCACGGACACTCCCCGGGTTGAGTTTGATGGATGATATGGGGGGCGTGTTTCGTACTCGCCTTGCGGTTGATACTATTGAGATTAGTCGTACGGGACATGAGTATTACCGGTGGTAGGCTTGTGCACCCCCTACCACATGTGTTCTAGGGTCCCGCATAACCGGGATTCGGGCTCTCCCCCACCGTAGGAGACTACCCAGGGCGAACACACTTGTTCTAGTTTCGTTGTGTACGATTCGGGCACCCTTGGCCAGGGCTGTCCAGGGCGAACAGACTTTGGGGTATACGACACCCCCTTGTTTCCAGCGAGGAAACCGGACCATGATACGCCTTCTTAGGCTTGATTGTGTCCCAAAGATATTGTGCTTACTCCTTGATGGAGGCATTCACCATTGTATTGATGCATTATTATGAATGCTATGAATGATTGAGTATCCTGTAGATTCCACGTGTATCGTGAAGGGTGAGTGTATGTTCATATAAATGCATGATTATGTACCATGTAGATGCTCCACATGTGATGTGATGGATGGGTGGATCATGTTATATATGTATGATTGTGTACCATGTTGTATGAGATTCATACCACAGGAATGCATGTTTAGACAGTTTGTGGTTGAGATATTATTATGTATCGTCTTATGATGGGTATGCATGTTCAGTAGGTATGTTGATAAAATTCCATGGTATATGATGTTGTGAGATGGACGTATGATTTAGACGGTATTATCACGTGGACTACGTATATTATTTGATGAACATTTCATGCTTTGATGTTTCTTGTGGATTTCCGATGTGTCTTGAAAACCATTAATGAGTTTTATACTCACCCCTCTTCCTTGTTTTGTTTTGGGGCTGCGTGGTGCGACACGCAGATGTGCAGGATCCTCTCTTCAAGGAGCGATCAGAAGGGGTATGGGATTAGTTTGAGCATGATGATTAGTGTTGTGTTATCGTACTCTCTATTGTTATGAGATTACAGTAGATGTCGTGTTATATTTCAGACTGTTTAGACTTGTTATCTGAGCTGCGTGTATGGCTCCGGACTTTATCTAATTGTGGGTGTAAGACTTGTTGATATTCTAGACTTTATACCTCGTTGAATTTTTACTTGTTTACTCTTACACAAAGCGGCGCGAACTCCGAAATTATGTTATCGCCCATATATGGGTGTAAGTCTTCCGCTTTGTCCGACATAACGTCGCCCCCGCACATCATTCGGCCCATGAACCGGGTTCGGGTCGGGTCGGGCGGTGCGCGGGGCGTGACATGTTCTCTTCCAGAACCCGTTGGCGGAAGATGTGCAAAAGAACAAGATGAGTTCGGATCTGTAGAAGGGAGGAATCTTCAACAGTGACTAGGAAAGTTCAATTTTTCTTGCTCAAATTGAGGACAACAGAGTTGTGCTGAGCAAAGGAATTCCTTTGAATGGCTGCAATTAGGTTTGGATCAGATTGGATGCAGTTTGGATAAACTCAAATCGAATTTGGGATTTGAAGATCAGACTTTGGATTGACACAAATATGAATTTTTGGGGGTGATCTTGAATTGATATAAAAGCAGGTTGGGACGTATATACCAGGGGTGTTTTTTGGGTGCTAGTTTTACTGGGATTTGGATCATGCTTTTGGCTGGAAAAGGATAAGGAGGAAGAGGATCGATTTGAGGGAGAGAAGGGGAAGAAAAATGAAGGAAAAAGTGTTGATTTTGGGACTGATCTCACATTGCTACAATAGCGCTACAGTGTTTTCGGAATCGCTACAGTAACCGGGCTGGTTGAGGAAGGCGGTGAACAGTACCTCGCAGTGAACATTGATCCTGCTACAGTAAACCCATGGATAGTGTTCCTGCAATTGTACTATTAATGCAAATCTTTTTCAAATTAAAATTTTTTTTTCTCATGAAGATGCATAGCTAAATCTTTTGTTAAGGCTAGAGGTGATATTATTTAATTGATATTTCTACGTCTATAAAGAAGTGCTTTTATTGTTTATTTTGTTGAATGCGATGTTTTGATAAAATCATAATCTATATAATTATTTGATTTGTCGTTAACGGAAAAGTACGACGAATGTTTATGATTCTTTGTAATTATTTGACTGAGTTTGTTAATGATGAATATTCAATCAAATATTTAAGTTGATTATTATGATGAGTTTGAATGCAATATCTTCCGATTAGGACAAATTATTATATGAATCTAATTGATTAATTAAATAGACGTAAAGTATTGATTAAATAATTGATCCTTAAAATCTTGATATCTCTCATCGATTATCTTTACTATCGCTAGTTATCTTTAATTGAATTGTTTATCGTAGTTTTTAATTTAGTAGTTAATTAAATTACAATTTCTCTACATAATTTCCTGATAAGAATTTTAATTTGTTGAATTAAGTAGTTTTTAGATTAGTTTTGAATAGAATAATCTTACATCATTCCCTGTGGTTCGACCTTGGACTTACTAAGTATATATTACGATTATCAACCTATTTTGGGGTTTGATCAGTTGTCCATATGATATCACGCAATATATTCGTTGGATCCTTGGCCAAAGCACACCGAAACACCAGAGGGTGAGTGAGTGGTATAGAAAGGTCTGCAATTTTCGAGAGACTATCGGATTACATAGCCCCACTAGTATGACCCAGAATTCTTGCCGAATAGGTCCAACCTCGGCTCAGCTCAGTTGGGCATAATTATTTCAGGTAAAGATATGATAATTCCATTTTCTAAAAAGCCCGTAAGGCAGGCGTCGCTTTTGGGTAGAACAAGAAGAAAAGAAAGATGGGGCCAGCTAGGTGCACATTGGAAAAGGATATGAGTCGCTTTCGGCATTGTCAGAGGTGTTTAAACAAAAAAAGACATTTTTCTTGGACTTGGAGAATCTCCTCTCCTCAACTTTTGTAGACTTTGGGCCTGTTTGGTTAAGGCTTTTAGGAGTAGGAAATCCAGATTTTAGAGATGAAGTTAAGTTTTTATTTTAAGGTGTTTGGTTGGGAAGATTCTACTTTTAGGAAAGAATTAAGGGTTCGGTAGCAGGATTTATAATTTTCACAAAAAGACAGGGGTATTCAATAACAAAATGCAATTTCGTGATGAAATCGTATTTTTTTTATAAATGCCTCCATCTTTTTTTTGGAAATTACAATAAATACCATAAGAAGAAGTGAATCAAAATTCTTTTGGGAAATCTCCTTTGTGAGAAGAAGTGAAATTTCCCAAAAAAAGCTAAATTTAAAAGTATCAAACTTCTTTTTAATGCTACCACACATGGCCTTACCCATCCCAACTCCTTGCCGAGAGCGGATCAGCTGCCGATTTGGGTTTCTCGTTTTCAAACCAAACAAAGGGACACGCGGCGGCAAATGAGCCTACGTGCGGAGAAAACCCACGTGAAACTGATCCGCTCTCCTCCCTGCCCCCCCCGTCGTGCATCCCTTCTGTCCTGTCCCTGTCCCCGACTCATCGCCAACCCACCCCCCTTACCCTTCCCCAGGCCAAGCATCAATGCCCATAGGCTAAGAAAATACTATGCATTCCCAAACTAGGATCACACTTTGTTGCTTTGGACTCAAGTCTCTATGTGAGAAATTTGTGTATTGGCTGCTTGCGTACTGGGCACATTATACCTCCAGGGGTATATATAGAGAAGCCCACGTGATTCACCCGGACGAAACGCAGCAGCCCATGGATCTCATTCCAATGTATGCCTGTGCACATCCATGCCCTAAATCCTCTTCAAGTATATTGACCGTACGGATTTTACACAGCAAGGGAATGGGGTCCTCTCTGCTTGCAAGTCTGCGACTGCAAAGTCGATTCGAATCGGAGATAGAAGGAGATCGGAGGCGGCGTGAGTCGACAGCCCAACTGTTAGCGCGGGCTGTAGGGCCCCATCGGAGCCGCGGGGGATACGGTATACCAGTTCCAACGAGTCGCCGGGCGAGGGGCTCAACAGGGCGGCGCCGGCGTAACGGGGGGGGCGGCGCAGTCGACGGAAGGGGGGAGGGGGGCACTGCCACCCCAAGCAGTCGCCGGGGGAGGGGGCGGCACTGGCGAGGCGATGGCGGCGGCGGCGCTGAGAGAGGCGACGGCGCGGGGCGTCAGGTGAGGTTTCGGCAGCCAAAAAAACTATTTTTTTAAATTTTTTTCATTTTGATCCGTCACCGCGATCGGCGTCATTGCTGGCGACACTGAGGAATGGGCAGTCCTACGCCGTCAGCCGGTGATGCGCCGGCGAGCACTAATGAGCCGAGGTCGAGCCTGGGCCAAGGACCTTCCTGTATTAGGCACTCGACTCGAGCTCGAGCCGAGCTCCATAATCCTTAGCGAGCCGAGCTCGACCTGGGAGGGACCGAGCTATAAATGAGCCGAGCCGAGCTCGGGCTCAAGCTCGAATTTTAATTCGAGCTGAGACATGCCAAGCTCGGCTTGTTTACACCCCTAGTCGACAGAGGAATTAGTCTGGTCAAATGATACGAAATCAGCATCTGATCAATAAATATCATTTACCTCTTCTTCCTCTCCGATTGCATTCGAATATGCCCGACGGCGGAATCTCATCTTAAAAGGCAACCAGAAACGAGGCGGTAATCCTCCCCAAGCTGAAGCTTATACCCTTCTCCTTTGGCCATGTCGATGGCTTTCTCGTTTTCTGCTCTAAGATTCTCCTCCGGTTGTTCCAATTTCAATCGCCCTTTTCGCACGTCTTCTTACCTCTTGCTCTATAATCCGCGTTTGCCAACTTCCCTTTCTTCAAGGTATGATATCTAGTACTCACTTTGTTCTGCAATTTAATGAATTCAACTATATATACTCCTCCCTTCCCAAAAATGATATAGTTAGTTCATTTCTGATTTCGAATCCAGACGAATAATATCGGACAGAGGAGCACACTTTATTAAAAAAAGCTCATTTGTTGTTGTTTTTTTTTTCTTGGTCTCTTGAAAGAAGTAATTAGTGATGATGCAAGTAACTGGCCAAGCTTTCAGAAAGTTACTGGATTGCTCTCATCATTTTATCACTTTGCTCCTAGGGGCTGAAATATATTGTATGAATAAAAAAGAACAGTTGCTGTGTATCTTTAATACTATAATCTTCTATGTCTCAAGTGGGTTACCTTGGGCTCTTTTTAGCAGTGTTTTTACCCCCACTATTATTCTCAAGCTGAAGAAACGTATTTACATATATCAATAATTATATCATGGTCATATGTACAAGCACATAACAATCATGAATTCTGCAATCCTCATTGCACATGAAGGTTAGTCTTTGCCAGGGGGGTTTGAACTGACATTTGTCAACCATCATGAATGCGTCTTAACTCTCAATAGCCAGAGACAGCTTCATTTTAGAAGGGTTTTTTCCTCCATCTATTATTCTCATACAGAGGAAACTTCTTTTTACTTTAGCCTGTACATATATAAACACTTGTATCCTGGTCCTGTATAAATGCATAAAATACCATGATTTTTTCAGGCCTCATTGCACACGAAGGTTAGTACTGACATTTCTAAACCTTATGAACCTTCATTAACACGTCTTAGCGCTCAATAGCTAGAGACGTGTATCCTGTCTTGGAGTTCTCTTGCAATGTATTCATTACTGAAACATATGCAGCCATCAAAACAGTTGTTCTAAGACCATGTGATATACTTGACATCAACTAATCTTTTGATCTTCATGCTCCTCTTTATCTCATCTGTTACTTTTTGGAGGGTGTATGCGGAGTGGCTGGGATATAATCCCCCCTCCCCCGTGCATCCCTTCGAAAATGCGAGCCGAGCTCCATAATCCTTAGCGAGCCGAGCTCGTCCTCGGAGGGACCGAGCTATAAATGAGCCGAGCCGAGCTCGAGCTCGAGCTCGAATTTTAATTCGAGCTGCCCCCCGTGCATCCCTTCGAAAATGCGAGCCGAGCTCCATAATCCTTAGTGAGCCGAGCTCGACCTGGGAGGGACCGAGCTATAAATGAGCCGAGCCGAGCTCGAGCTCGAGCTCGAATTTTAATTCGAGCTGAGACATGCTAAGCTCGGCTCGTTTACACCCCTAGTCGACGGAGGAATTAGTCTGGTCAAATGATACGAAATCAGCATCTGATCAATAAATATAATTTACATCTTCTTCCTCTCCGATTGCATTCGAATATGCCCAACGGCGGAATCTCATCTTAAAAGGCAACCAGAAACGAGGCGGTAATCCTCCCCAAGCTGAAGCTTATACCCTTCTCCTTTGGCCATGTCAGTGGCTTTCTCGTTTTCTGCTCTAAGATTCTCCTCCGGTTGTTCCAATTTCAATCGCCCTTTTCGCGCGTCATCTTACCTCTTGTTCTATAATCCGCGTTTGCCAACTTCCCTTTCTTCAAGGTATGATATCTAGTACTCACTTTGTTCTGTAATTTAATGAATTCAACTATATATACTCCTCCCTTCCCAAAAATGATATAGTTAGTTCATTTCTGATTTCGAATCTAGACGAATAATATCGGACAGAGGAGCACACTTTATTAAAAAAAGCTCATTTGTTGTTTTTTTTTTTTCTTGGTCTCTTGAAAGAAGTAATTAGTGATGATGCAAGCAACTGGCCAAGCTTTCAGAAAGTTACTGGATTGCTCTCATCATTTTATCACTTTGCTCCTAGGGGCTGAAACATATTGTATGAATAAAAAAGAACAGTTGCTGTGTATCTTTAATACTATAATCTTCTGTGTCTCAAGTGGGTTACCTTGGGCTCTTTTTAGCAGTGTTTTTACCCCCATCTATTATTCTCAAGCTGAAGAAACGTATTTACATATATCAATAATTATATCATGGTCATATGTACAAGCACATAACAATCATGAATTCTGCAATCCTCATTGCACATGAAGGTTAGTCTTTGCCAGGGAGGTTTGAACTGACATTTGTCTACCATCATGAATGCGTCTTAACTCTAAATAGCCGGAGACAGCTTCATTTTAGAAGGTTTTTTTCCTCCATCTATTATTCTCATACAGAGGAAACTTCTTTTTACTTTAGCCTGTACATATATCAACACTTGTATCCTGGTCCTGTGTACATGCATAAAATACCATGATTTTTGCAGGCCTCATTGCACACGAAGGTTAGTACTGACATTTTTGAACCTTTTGAACCTTCATTAACACGTCTTAGCGCTCAATAGCTAGAGACGCGTATCCTGTCTTGGAGTTCTCTTGCAATGTATTCATTACTGAAACATATGCAGCCATCAAAACAGTTGTTCTAAGACCATGTGATATACTTGACATCAACTAATCCTTTGATCTTCGTGCTCCTCTTTATCTCATCTGTTACTTTTTGGAGGGTGTATGCGGAGTGGCTGGGATATAATCCCCCCCCCCCCCCCCCCCCCCCCCCGTGCATCCCTTCGAAAATGCGAGCCGAGCTCCATAATCCTTAGCGAGCCGAGCTCGTCCTCGGAGGGACCGAGCTATAAATGAGCCGAGCCGAGCTCGAGCTCGAATTTTAATTCAAGCTGCCCCCCGTGCATCCCTTCGAAAATGCGAGCCGAGCTCCATAATCCTTACCGAGCCGAGCTCGACCTGGGAGGGACCGAGCTATAAATGAGCCGAGCCGAGCTCGAGCTCGAGCTCGAATTTTAATTCGAGCTGAGACATGCCAAGCTCGGCTTGTTTACACCCCTAGTCGACGGAGGAATTAATCTGGTCAAATGATACGAAATCAGCATCTGATCAATAAATATCATTTACCTCTTCTTCCTCTCCGATTGCATTCGAATATGCCCGACGGCGGAATCTCATCTTAAAAGGCAACCAGAAACGAGGCGGTAATCCTCCCCAAGCTGAAGCTTATACCCTTCTCCTTTGGCCATGTCGATGGCTTTCTCGTTTTCTGCTCTAAGATTCTCCTCCGGTTGTTCCAATTTCAATCGCCCTTTTCGCGCGTCTTCTTACCTCTTGCTCTATAATCCGCGTTTGCCAATTTCCCTTTCTTCAAGGTATGATATCTAGTACTCACTTTGTTCTGCAATTTAATGAATTCAACTATATATACTCCTCCCTTCCCAAAAATGATATAGTTAGTTCATTTCTGATTTCGAATCCAGACGAATAATATCAGACAGAGGAGCACACTTTATTAAAAAAAGCTCATTTGTTGTTGTTTTTTTTTTCTTGGTCTCTTGAAAGAAGTAATTAGTGATGATGCAAGTAACTGGCCAAGCTTTCAGAAAGTTACTGGATTGCTCTCATTATTTTATCACTTTGCTCCTAGGGGCTGAAACATATTGTATGAATAAAAAAGAACAGTTGCTGTGTATCTTTAATACTATAATCTTCTATGTCTCAAGTGGGTTACCTTGGGCTCTTTTTAGCAGTGTTTTTACCCCCATCTATTATTCTCAAGCTGAAGAAACGTATTTATATATATCAATAATTATATCATGGTCGTATGTACAAGCACATAACAATCATGAATTCTGCAATCCTCATTGCATATGAAGGTTAGTCTTTGCCAGGGGGGTTTGAACTGACATTTGTCAACCATCATGAATGCGTCTTAACTCTCAATAGCCAGAGACAGCTTCATTTTAGAAGGGTTTTTTCCTCCATCTATTATTCTCATACAGAGGAAACTTCTTTTTACTTTAGCCTGTACATATATCAACACTTGTATCTTTTGGAGGGTGTATGCGGAGTGGCTGGGATATTTGAGGATATTCATCTTTAATTGTAGATATTTCCTCAAATTAAAACATCTAAGATTTTCTTCAAATGAACTTATGATATTTCTTAAACTTCTAGTGTTATGGGCACAAGAAAACTGCATCGAATCAGAGCTACAACTTTGCAAGACAAGGATGAGAAGTTAGCTGTAGAGAAGATTATGCAATCAACTATGTCATCAGAGAATAACTCAGAGAGGAATGACATGGACCATCCAAATAACAGATCGACGACTTTGTCAAAATGGGTCATTCAGATCGAACAGACTGTGAATATTCTCCTCACAGTATGTTCTCCTATCTTCTCTATTATTGTTTGTTCCTTTTATGCCCCCCTTCACCCCTCTTCTTCCTATTTAACTTTTTTATTATATTCGTACTATCATGAGTATCAGTGGGATGGCTTATAGTTTTTAAAAATATTGGATTTAATGCCAGACTGCCAGTAGGAATGAGTAAAAAGATGTCTTTCCATCTGATTGGCAAAGTTTTCCCTTTTTATTTAGTCAATGTGATATTTATTCATAAAAAAAAATGTTCATGCCTTAACAGCCCGTTTGGGAGCGTTTTCTATTTTGAAATGTTTTTGTTCCCAAGATCTGGTGCAAAAAAATTTTTGTCCCAAAATCTGAAATTGTTACATTTCAAGTGCTGACCTGTTTGGTACAAAGGCACTAATTTTCAAAAACGATGACAACCCTGTTTGGCATTAAACTCAACATTTCAAAAAAAAACTGAATAATTAAAATTTTGTAATGAGAGGAAGAACATAGCCAACAATCTTACAATAAACTTTTAAGGGAGGTTATTTTTGGCTTCTCTTGTGTAGTTTTGTTTCTTCTCAATAGATATATTGATATTTAAAAAAGAACAACTCCATGGAGTTTAGAGGTGTAAGAGGATCTCCATTAAAATCATTTACCAAGTGATGAATATTCTTTCTGACCAATCTTCTTTTACTTCAAATAAAATGGAAATAACATTGCACTCGCTAGTCCGACTCCCCTTTGCTTGCATCATGCAGCGTTACCATTTGTGATTTACATTTTCAAGGAAAAATAATGTCAGATTATTTTGCTTCTAATCCTCACTTTACCAGATGATACATGGGTGTGGCCAAGTCAAACTTAAATGCATGATACTTTACTCAGTTTTATATACAATCTGAAACATATTCGACTAATAAAAGATATACAACCAACCTAAACAAAATCACATCAAATACTAATTACAAATGACACTTGCTGTATACATAACGGGATTGTTGTACACCGGTTGATGGTAGATACGGCTCCTCATTTTAAAATTTTGGACTCAATCTCCTCCAAGCTCAAACCTTTTGTTTCGGGAACAACAAATGTCACAAACAACAGAGACCCCAAGGCGATAGCAGCAAACAGGAGAAAAAGGTTGTTTGTCCCCAGCAACTCCTGCAAATTAAACAGGGGCAGATTAATCAGGACTGAAGATTATGAGTTTTGATGGTCAGATTTCAGCAAGCTTAAAATGATGCTCTTGTACCTTCAGTGGTGAGATCGCATTTGAGCCAAAATTAGTCAAAATAGCAAGACTTATTCCACGCCCCCTTGTACGACTAGGAAAATTCTCTGATACCATGAGCCAACTTATAGGCCCAAAAGATATCTAAAACAAATAACTTACTGAAGTTTTTACAGATTCACATTTGTAGATTGGTATAAACAGTAGTCAAATATTTCTAAACAAGATAATGAAAACAGAGCCAACGGGCTCAGTATGAGAAGAGAAAAAAATAAATACCTGATAACTACCAACATACAAGAGAAGGGCAATCACGGCAACAATAGGAAGGCCCTGAAGAACTTTGTAATAAGCTGAAAGAAGGGCTAAGGAAACAACCTGTGGCATAGAGAGACGCTTCAGTTATGGCTGTATCAAATTGTTAAATGCTATCCCGCTCACTCCTACAATCAATAATGGCCTCCTACTAAGATCATCCACTTTCAGGGCAGCTACTTCAGTCATCAGTAGCTGCAGAGGAATGAATAATCAAATAAAACTGAGATTTATAAAAACAGTGTACCTAATTAATGTTGTAACTGAAAATAAGTTAATTTAAAAGCTGTACCATTTCCTTTTCCTGATCTATAACCACTTCTAGTTCATGCCATTTCATTGCGCAATGGGGCAAACTGGGTCCTCTGCATTTTCTCATTAATACATAGGCCACAATATAATATAATCGTAAGAGTAAAGGGTATTCTTTCAACTGAAGTTTACTCACCTTGAGATTTGTACTTCTCATAGATGTGAGAGAGCTCCGTGTAATTGGAATTTGCCAAGCCACTAGAATTCAGAGCCAGGCTCTTCACAATGAGTATATTCATAATTTCCAACTATTAAATTTCATAATTTACGAACAGAGAGAAAGCATCCAATATTCAGAAATTAGTAAAAGCCAAAAGTCCATATATACCATTTTGATGCAACATTAACAATCAAGAGAGCTTTCTCCTTATTTATCAAAAAAAAGAGGGCTTTCTCCTTAAGTACCAATTGGGCAACACCCAGCTAAATCCGACAGCAGAGAAGTGTACTCGACTTCTAAAAACTAGAACTTCAGTGGTCTACCTTTTCAGTAATATGATATCAATGAGAACTAGGAAACAACTAAACATAAATTCCTTACAGAACGAGATACATAATCCAATATAGACTAACAAACAACAACTTGTATTAATCCATAAAGAGGGATTAGAATACTGAAGACTCGAGTGATCTCACCTTGATAGAGAAATCAGAGAAGTGGAGGTGGAGAAGCAATGCCGGCCATCCTTGATCGTCTAGTGGAGGTAAAGTTTGCAGTCAGGAGATGTAAGTTTGGGGAGGCCAGTTGGGATTCTGGAGCAGAGATCAGAGAAGAGAAGGCACTTCCGGGGTGGTGGGGCGCCCTGTTGAGCCAGAGGGGAGGGAGAGGGAAGCTGAGACGGTCGCCCGACGTTTTCGAGATTAAAACACCCCATGGGGTGTTTTAATTCCGGGTGAGAATTACGAAGTGTTGATTCTCACTTTTGGATTTGGGGAACCTGATGCCAAACGGGTTTTGGGGCTGTCCCCATCCCCCAAACCAAAATTTGGGACAACAATGTAGAAAAAATCTCTACCAAACAGGCTGTAAAGAAAGGAGGAAGAATAAGAGGGTTGCTTGGCTTTTGTTTCCTCATTGAGATAAAGTAGCAAACACTTGATGCGGGTTGAAATGTAGAAGGGTAATTTTTTTTAACATGGAGTGATTAATAATCTTATTGAGATTTCAGATATTTTTTAGTGCCATTTATTGGTTTCATATTTGTCAATTTTTTTTAGTAAAATGGCCTTCTGTAGTAATGATGTAGCACATGTCCATCAATGTTTATTTCATGCCATTAACTTTTTTTTGTCATAACTCCGAAGACTAATGGATGCAGGAATCAGTCATTAAGATACTTGACACTTTGTATCGTGATCGCTCCTATGCAAGGTTTTATGTCTTGGAGACAATTGCTAGGGTTCCTTATTTTGGTTAGTATTGAAAACCTTATTGTTTCTACAGTTTGCATATGTTATATCAAATCATATAAGTGTTTGCACAGCTCAAATTTTGACTAGGCAGGATAATATGCAGATTAAAATTTTTTAGTCCGTGTTTTCACTGATAGTATTGGCTCTAGTACTTAAAGTAGAATGGCTGAGTTTCTTCTGGCAGCTTTTATGTCAGTTTTGCATATGTACGAGAGTTTTGGTTGGTGGAGAAAAGCTGATTATCTAAAAGTGCATTTTGCTGAAAGCTGGAATGAGTTGCATCATCTTCTAATCATGGAGGTCATTAATTTCTTTCTGTGCTTATAAATTATTAAACTGTGTCGGCTTTACTGATTCTTGTTTTGAGTTTACTTGTTTGGAACCTTAGTTTTCTTTTTATCTTAACGTCAATTTATTTTTTACATGGTGAATGGCATTCCGTAATCGTGTTACTTTTTTGTTGCAGGAACTTGGTGGGAATGCAGTGTGGTATGACCGGTTTCTTGCCCAACACATTGCAATCTTTTATTACTTCATGACAGCTCTGATGTATGCTATAAGCCCAAGGATGGCATGTATGTCTGTCCACAAAATTTTTTAAAGTTAAAAACATTGCTTTCAACATTGACTATTTTTTCCTCTCTTCACTATTTTGCTTCTAGACTAAATGATCAGCCAAAGTCACAATATCAAGCTTTGTATTTCACAGCATGCTAAATTAGAACCAAGATCATGTCATTTGGGTTTTGGCTGTGAATAATATTATAACAGTTGCTCTCGGATTTACACAGATCATTTTTCTGAATGCGTGGAGAGGCACGCTTTTGAAACTTATGATAAATTTATCAAGCTTCATGAAGGCAAGATTCCGATTTGCTCTTTTATTACGTTGATGATATTGTTTATATGTCTTAGCTATAATCTAGGATTATTAACTACCATAATGGAGAGCCTTTGTCCGAGCTGTTTAATTCAGTCTGAGTATTTGTGGGGGTACCCAACAAGTAACTCATCCGGTTCATCATGCTAATGAGTTTTTAACACTCATGCAGGGATGGAACAAGAAAAATAAGGGTGGGGGGGGGGGGTTATTGAGCTGTCAGTACCATAAGGGACATGTGGTCCCACATGAATATTAAGCTAGTGGTGGAATCTAATTAGCCATTGGCCTCGCCACCCCCTCCCTCCCTCCCACAAAGGCTTTATTCCTGCACTCGCATATTTCGTAATTGATTTAGACATGAAATGCAAAGCTGAATTTGACCTTCAAACAAAATTAGAACTGTAGAATTTGTTGTTATGGCTTCTATTTACCTAACGTATTTTTAAATTTGTACAATTCTATGGCAAATTACCTTTTATAGATTTCATGTAATCTATGAAACGAATTGCTTCTGGGGATCTGTTTTACTATGAGCGCTTTTGGTCCTTTAGAATTCTGCCAGTTGGAAGATGTACTGAATGGACATCTTACACTGTCTTCCTTTGTAGTGCAGAAAACTTGAAAGAGATGCCTGCTCCTGATATTGCAGTAAAATACTACACTGAAGGTGACTTATATTTGTTTGGTAAGTATGATAACTATTTACATGCAAATGGTTATGGCCTATGACTGGCCTATGACTATCTATGTTAATGTAGTACTAAAAATGTCTTCAGATGAATTCCAAACGTCTAGACCTCCATGCACGAGAAGGCCAAAAATAGGTGAGCAATTAATGTTTGCAACTGGAACAAAACATTCCCTTTGCTATCCTTGGATGTTTAATGTTTGCTGGCTTGAGTTTTGTTTTCATGCCTCAGATAATGTATCTGATGGTTTTAAGTTTTGTTTTCATGCCTCAGATAATGTATCTGATGGTTTTAAGTTTTGTTTTCATGCCTCAGATAATTTATATGATGTTTTTGTCAACATTCGCGAAGATGAAGCTGAACACTGTAAGACCATGAAGGCCTGCCAAATCCATGGGACCCTCAAGTCTCCTCATTCATGCATGAATGTTTCAGATGATGATTCAGAGTGTGTTGTGCCCCAAACAGATTGTGAAGGTTTCGTCGATTGTGTGACGAAGTCCTTAACCTCTCAAGGAAACCCGAGTAGTAGCATATAACTAAGGAAAAGGTTAATACGAGGCCCAGCTCACGTGCGTTTGTGAGCCGAGATGTCTGAACCTTTGGATTGAGATGCGACGGAGTGCAGTTATTTTAAACATGTCTGCCCTGTATTAATGCTTGCCGTTTGATCGTCGGGTGGCCCAGATCATCTTGACTCACTCAGACGGGGGTGAGCCTTGGCTCATATAAATGGGATTGTATAAATAATTATGTAAAACTTTGTCAGGCTCTGCTAGAATAACTTTGTGTAAATTGGGAAGTGGGGAAGAAGAGTGCTGGCTGATTTTGTCAATCTCTTTTCGCCTGTTCTCTAGCTTACAGAAGGATAGCCATACGAAGAAAGTAATGCTTGGGCTTTTAAACGCTCGACGTCCTCTTCAACCATGAATACCTAACTATTGTGATAGGCCCATACCCTTGTGCCTGCTTGTGATGTGGAATAAAAGGGTTCCTCCGAGTTCTGAGACATATTAACCGTCACGAATATGGCTATTGCAGTGCCGGTCTCAAGCCAGCCCTGCAGATCTACACGATCAAAGTTTGGAAATCTTCTGAAGAGCGGTCGGCGCAAGCGGACTACTGGAATCCAAACTTCAGAACGACGAAGCAGTTAGTTATCTGCTGAACCAGCAGCAACAGATGGCCGTACGCGTCAGAAAGCTAGTGGCCAACGGCTAGTGGTCTACCAATAATCTTCACTCAGAACGACTGCTATAATCGCAAAAGAATTGTAGTCGCACGGTCAACCAGAAATCAGACCCATAACAGTCGATGTAGCTGAAGAGTAGTAGCAGTAGTAAGAACAGCCGCTTAACATTCTACTGGAAAAAGATGGATCAAATGCGTTAAAAAACTATTGTGATAACTACAAAGATGGGTATCTACCCAATGGAAGTGGGGAAGTGCGGAACAAGAGATTAGAGTAGTCGAATAGGAGTCTACAGATTTTTTATCTAGTGATGCACCACCGACTCAAAAAGTGAGAAGGAAGAGGAATGTTTTTCCTATCTTAATGCTCAATCACAGGGATATGACTAGTTGATTATCATAGTCAGCTATACTATACCACTTCTTTGGCTAGAAACCTCTTTGAAAAAAGGATCGAGAGGAAGCATTCAAGCACCCCTCATACGAGAGCCATCCATACCTTGAAGAAAAAAAAACCAACGTGTGTGGAGAATGGTGGACGAGTTAGTAGCTCCTCGGCGGTGGCCCATGGATTCTTAGAGATTCGGATATTCCATTCAGCTTCCCTCTCGTTGTCACCTCCTCCCTGATTCCTCTCCCCTCTTTTGTTTTTTGACTGAACTGCATACAATTACTCTTCCAGCAAAAATGAAGTTGGAAATGAAAATGGGCCGATCTAACGCCCACCGTGACACCGCCATGGCCATGGATGCTGCTGATAATACTTCCGGCTCCCGCGAGGACGAAGAACTCTTTGTCCCACCATTGAACTTTGTCATGGTCGAGCATGACATCTTCCGTTCTGGTTGTGCGGATAACAGATTGGTTGAAGCTACTAAATCCGACAACTTGAACAAATCATCTACCAGTGATTGAGACGATTGACAATCAAAACTTAATCACATTAATTTCTTCTTAATTTTGACAACTTGAACAAATCATCCACCAGTGATTGAGATGATTGACAATCAAAGCTCAATCACATTAATTTCTCTTTAATTCTAACAACTTGAATAAATCATCCACCAGTGATTGAGCTGTGATTGACAATCATAGCTCAATCAAACTAATTTCTCCTTAATATCTTAAATTAATTACTATAAATATTCTTTCCATTTAATTCAAATATTTACCTTGTAATACATGATTGTAATCCCTTAATTATGGGTATGTAACTCTATAAATAAGTGAAATGAAAAAAAAGAAAGGAATCACCTTCAATTCTCACATGGTATTATCCCAATCATAAAACTGATGTCTGTCAGGCTCAAGTTCCTATTGGTCCAGACCCGGTTCAAGGTCTTACTGCTTTGTATATGACAGACCACTCTGATAGTACTTGGTACCCTGACACAGGAGCCACGCATCATATGACTGCCATAGAATATCGTATCAGATATCGATAAAATATCGGTCGACCAAAGAGACGAATTATCGGAGATATTGTGTAAACAAATATCGGTGGTCAAAAACTAGTTTTTACCATATATTTTCACAATCTAACTTCTAAAATGAGTTATACTAATTTAGACAAAGCATATATTTCAAAAAATGCATATTATGATGGGAAATAAACAGGAAAGTTTATTTTTTTTAATTTTTTTTAAAACTTTTTTTTATTTAAAAAATGGCAATATATTGGTTTGAAACCGATATATCGCCGATATTTGGAAAAATTTGAAAAAACGAGATTGGCTCGTATCGATGTATCGGGTGGGGCCCGATACCGATATATCGGCGATACGACATTCCATGATGACTGCTGACACGGGTAACGTGGAAGTTATTTTACCTTATCGTGGATCTGATCATGTTGTTGTCGAAAATGGTGTTGGGTTAAATATTTCACACAGGGGTTATATAAATCTATCGTTGGACTCTCATCGGTTGGAAAAAGTACTAGTGGTTCCCAACTTGACTAAGAATCTACTTAGTGTTTCACAATTTTCCCCAGATAATCATTGCTATTTTACATTCTATCTTTGAGGATTTACTGTTAAAGTTTTGTAGAACAAAAAGATCTTGCTAGCCGGACCTAGATCAGGTGGCTTATATCGGGTTAGGAGCATTCCACCAGAGTTTCAACAAAATGTGGGACTATTATGCAATAAAGTTGATGGCGATTTGTGGCACAACCGCCTAGGCCACCCATCCTCCAAAATAATGAAGACACTTGCATTTTCTCTTAGTCTACTAAATAATTTGAATAAATATTTTTGTGATAGCTGTAAGTTGGGCAAGATGTCAAAACTACCATTTGAACGAAAGACTATTTATTCTAGTGTTTGTTTTAATACTCTTCGTACATATGTTTGGGGGCCCGTTGATCTATACATGAAATATGCATTTTATTATCTCCTAAGCTTATGATTATGCTAGTGTTTGATTAGAATAACTACTACTTTAATATAGTTTTTGGTTTTTGTAGGAAACAAGAATAATATACAGAAATGAGGAGAAAAGTAACTTGAATGGTTAAATCATCATAACTCCGTGTAGAAATGTCGGATTGGACTGATTCAAGTGCATGTTAAAGTTCAAGAAGTCAGCTTTCCAACGCCACCAACCACGCGCAATTCGGAGTTCGGGACACAAAGTTATAGCCATTTGAAGTTTATGAACAGTAACTACGATCGATCGGAAATCACTGCGATCGATCGCCAGAGCCGCAAAAGTACTGTATTGAAGGACACGATCGATCGGCATAAAAATGATCGATCGTATCTACTGGAATTTTTCAATCGCGCAAGACAGTAACTACGATCGATCGGTATCATACGGCATCGATCGGCACGCGATCGATCGGAGGAAAATAACGAAGGAATAGCGATTGATCGGATAGCGAACGATCGGCAATACGGACGATCGATCGCCGTATGCGGCAAACCGGAATTAAGACCTATTTCGACTTGGATTTGGAAGGGGACTTCGTGGTTTCTCTTCACTATTATAAATAGGCCTTATGGGAGAACGTTTTGGGCACCACATATTCAACCTAGAGAGCAATTTGAGACCTTGGAGGCTAGAGCAAAGGAAGAAGAAGATGATGAAGATGAAGATGATGGATTCTCTTCCCATGCTTGACTAAACTCCTATCCAAGGCGTAGATGAAGCCCAGTAATCTGGTTGTGTAGTTTCTTTTCTCTCATCTTATGTTTTTACTCTAGTTGGTGTATGAACCTTTGTTATGCAATTAAAGTTAATTCATTGAGTTTATTCTTTGTGCTTGAGAGAGACAAGAGTGGATTTTATGAATTTCAATCTGAAAGATTACTTGCATGTCTGAGAGGAATGTGAGTGTTCTGATTTGTCATATGTTAATAAAGTTTCATTGATTTATGCTTGAGAGAGATAGATCACAATTCCATATGCTTAATTCATTTATGTGTTACGTCCGAGAGGAGAGCACTATAATTTGAATTGACAGGTGTATGTCTGAGAGGAATACACCAGCCAATTGGAAATCTTTATTTAAAAGAGAGAGAGAGACTTTACACTAGTTTATTGTGGTGGATTCGAAGCCTTGGTATTCCACGTATTGATTAAATCTCAGCTTAGTTTAGTTTAAAGTTCATTGCTTTCTTAGTCTAAAATCAACACTGCTATTTTCTCTTGAAATTTGGTAAAGTATTCACCGTCCCTGAGGTTTGACAACCCTTATCAATACTCACCGTAGTACAATTGCCTTGTGCACTTGCAAGGGTTTAATTTTAAACGATCAAGTTTTTGGTGCCGTTGCCGGGGACGGCATAATAGTTTACTAAATTCTTAGCATAGTTAGTTTTAGAGTAGTTTAGTT
The DNA here is from genome assembly GCA_039654745.1 of Houttuynia cordata. Classification (NCBI taxonomy): domain Eukaryota; kingdom Viridiplantae; phylum Streptophyta; class Magnoliopsida; order Piperales; family Saururaceae; genus Houttuynia; species Houttuynia cordata. Next base: position 237,661 of record JBCJFD010000018.1, on the reverse strand, counting down.
TAATTTAGATTTAGTTTTAGTCGCTTAATTTTGTTCTTCTTCTTTTGCAGGATTAAGAGAGGACGCTGATTTTCGTCATCGTTGGAAGGGCCATCCCTTCCCACTGTTTGCACTTTCTTAACCCTCTTTTAGAGTAAATTTGGGTGCTTGGCGTTTTTCTTTTCTTTGTGGGATTGCATGACGTGCTAGTTGTCGCTATTAGGTTGCTAGTTGTTGCTATCTAGGGTTGATGCTTGCTAGTTGTCGCTATTAGGATTGCACAAGTTTTGTTTGATTTTTATTGTGCATGCATGGTCGTCGCTCCCTGAACCCCGACCTTGCCTTTGATCCTGATCCTGAGTGCCTATATAGAATCTGTAGAACTCCTAGCAAACCAATCCCTGAAATTCATCCAATGGCGGACAACATGAACCTTGGGGGTGGGAATGGTCTAAACCAGAATCTGCTAATGCCCCATGCCCGTACCCTGCAAGACTACTACCGTCCCACTGCCTACACCTCCCCTTCCTGTATCCTACTTCCTGCAACCGTGGCTAATTTTGAAATTAAGCCAAACATCATCCAGATGCTGCCCACATACCATGGCCAATTAAATGAGAACCCCTATAGGCACCTACAAAATTTCCTAGAGGTTAACACAACCTTTAAACTTACACCATCTGATGACCAGGTGCGCCTTAGGTTGTTCCCCTTCACCTTAAAAGATAGGGCCAAGGAATGGCTATACTCCCTTGAGCATAACTCTATTTCCACCTGGGAGGAACTTCAGGCTGAATTCCTCAAGAAATACTTTCCTGTGGGGCGGACCAATAAGATCCGCCATGAAATCATCACCTTTACCCAGACACCTAATGAACAATTCCATGAAAGCTGGGAGAGGATGAAATCCTTACTCCGGTCCTGTCCCCACCATGATGTGCCCAAGTGGCAATTAGTACAGAGATTTCATGAGGGTGTGTGTGATCAGCATAAGACCTTAATAGACGCCTCCTGTGGAGGCACATTTATGAAAAAGACTCCGGATGATGCTTGGGATCTACTAGAGGACCTGAGCGAAAACTCTTTACACATTGCCACCCTCTATAGATCTGAAGGCCATATGCCTGGCAGGAGTGCCTCAAGGGGAGGCATGTATGATGTTAAAGCTACCACAAACCTAGAACACCAAGTGGCATCCCTTACTGAGAGGTTTGACCGATTTTTCTCACAGACCCCACCTTATACCCCGACCTCTCAAGATGCCTGTGCCATCTGTGCCAGCCCTATGCACACCATTGTTGATTGCCCCTCTGCTTCCCAGTATCCAGATCTTGTCCAGGAGCACATCAACCTTGCACAAACCTATCCTAGAGCCAATAACCCCTACTCAAATACCTATAACTCGGGGTGGCGAAATCATCCAAATTTCACCTCGAAACAACCTAACCAGGGGCCCGCCTTTAACCAGGCCCCAAGACAGGAATTCCAAAACCATGCTCAGCCTTACCAGCCAGCCACAGTTCCCCAATTTGGCCAAGCCAACATGAAACCATCCCTAGAAGACCAAATGAGCCAAATGCTAGTCGCCTTAACTGATATAAAAACTGAGATAGGATCCAAACACAAGGAGCTGACAGGTGAGCTAAGAACCCAGGCCCAGCTTGTCCATTCTCATACACAATCCATTGCCAAAATAGAAACCCAGTTAGGACAGCTGGCCCAATCTATGAACCGTAGGGAAGTAGGAACCTTGCCCAGCCAACCACAGCAGAACCCTAGAGGCCAGTTCACCGTTGAAGGTTCCCATTATCCAAATGAGCAGGTGCAAGCTGTTACTACCCTAAGAAATGGAAAACAAGTTGACAATCAGGTTAGGGACCCAACCATTGCGAGTGAGGACACTCCCCTTGAGAAACAGAACCAACCCACTCCTACTATGCCTGATCCTGTTAGTCTCCCACCACAGAAGGATGTCCCAGCTGAGCCCAGCAATGAAAATTCCTATATCCCTAGGGCTCCTTTCCCTCAATGCCTCAACCAACCCTCCCCGTTTAGTAAGTCCCACCAACGAATGGAGGAAATGTTAGAGGTGTTCAAGCAGGTTAAGATCAATCTTCCCCTCTTAGATGCCATCAAACAAGTACCTGCCTATGCCAAATTTCTGAAAGACCTGTGTACCCAAAAGAGGAAAACCAAATCCCATGTCACCCAAAAGGTCTTTTTGACCAACCAAGTAAGCTCTTTACTGACCAGTGATATGCCACCTAAATTTAAGGACCCAGGTGTCCCTGTTATATCCATTGTCATAGGTGACCATACCATTAGCCGAGCTCTCTTGGACTTAGGGGCCAGTGTCAACCTCCTCCCTTACTCAGTGTATGAACAACTTGGCTTAGGAGAGTTACAGCCTACCTCAGTCACCCTTCAGTTAGCAGACCGATCCATTCGCAGACCTAGAGGTGTTATAGAAGACGTTCTTGTTGGAGTTGACCGGTTCTACTTTCCTGTTGATTTTGTTGTCTTAGACATGGAACCAGCTGCCAACTCCAAATCCCAAATTCCAGTTATCCTTGGCCGCCCTTTCCTAGCCACAGCCGATGCCACCATTAACTGTAGGTCAGGGCTTATGAACGTCTCCTTTGGGAACATGAAAGTTAAATTAAACATCTTTAGTGCTTCCCAACAACCCTCGAGTGAAGCTGAGTGCCTTGTGGTTGACGACTTAGATGACCTCGTCCAGGAATACCTTCCCTTTGATGTGCTTAAGGATGCCCTCGAGCACACCCTTTTCTATGACTGGATCAATCAATATGAGGGCATACCTGACCTTGAGGAGGTCCATCACCATTTAGTGGCTACCCTATACCCTGGACATATCCCATGGCGACCCCATCCTGACCCTCTCCCTGTGTCTACCGCCCCACCACTAAAACCTTCCATAGAATCCCCACCCACACTTGAACTCAAAACCTTTCCTAGCTCCCTCAAATACGTCTTCTTAGGACCCAACAACACTCTTCCTGTAATTATCTCATCTAGCCTATCTATTGACCAGGAAGCCCAGTTGTTGGAGATCCTTACCACACACCGGCGAGCTATAGGATGGACAGTGGCCGACCTCTGGGGTATAGACCCCTCTGTGTGCATGCATCGCATAAACCTGGAGGACCAGGCCAAACCTTCTAGGGAGGGGCAGCGACGGTTGAACCCTCACATGAGAGAGGTGGTGATGAAAGAGATAGTGAAACTCCTAGACGCATGTATCATATACCCTATCTCTGACAACGAATGGGTGAGTCCTATCCAAGTTGTCCCTAAGAAATCGGGCATCACGGTGAAACCAAACTCAGAGGGTGAACTTGTGCCAATAAGAGAAACCACGGGCTGGCGGGTATGCATTGATTATAGGAAACTGAACTCCAATGCCCGTAAGGATCATTTCCCTCTCCCATTCATTGACCAAATCCTAGAGAAACTAGCGGGCCAAGAGTTTTATTGCTTTTTAGATGGGTACTCAGGATATAATCAAGTGCCAGTTTTTCCAGGGGATCAGGAGAAGACGACTTTTACATGCCCCTTCGGTACATTTGCATATCGAAGAATGCCTTTTGGTCTTTGTAATGCCCCTGCCACATTTCAGCGATGCATGATGTCCATTTTTTCCGACATGATTGATAAATTTTTGGAAGTTTTCATGGACGATTTTTCAGTGTTCGGCACTTGTTTTGATGATTGCTTACACAATCTTACTTTGGATTTAAAACGTTGTGAGGAAACAAATTTAGTGTTAAGTTGGGAAAAGAGCCACTTCATGGTTCAACAGGGGATTGTGCTTAGACATGTTGTATCAAAGAGGGGTATAGAGGTTGACAAGGCCAAGGTTGACCTGATTGCTAATTTACCACCACCTACATCAGTTAAGCAAATACGGTCTTTCCTTGGCCATGCAGGATTTTATCGCCGATTTATCAAAGATTTTAGCAAGATATCACGTCCATTATGTCACCTTCTCGGTCAGGATGTGCAATTTGAATTTGATGAATCGTGTAAAGAAGCTTTTACCACATTAAAAACCCTCCTCTCTAGCTCCCCTATCATTAAGCCCCCTGACTATACACTGCCCTTCGAGATAATGTGTGATGCATCAAATTTTGCTGTAGGGGCAGTGTTAGGCCAACGCATCAATAAAATTCCTCATGTCATATACTATGCTAGCAAGACACTCACTGATGCTTAATTGAATTATACTACCACAGAAAAAGAGTTGCTTGCTGTTGTGTTTGCATTAGATAAGTTCAGGTCATATCTCCTGGGGAGTAAGATCATCATCTTCTCTGATCATGCAGCCTTGAGGTACCTTCTTTCCAAGAAGGACGCTAAGCCGAGACTGATCCGTTGGATTTTACTTTTCCAGGAATTTGACTTTGAAATTAAAGATAAAAAGGGTTCTGAGAATGTCGTGGCTGATCATCTATCCAGAATTCCTATTCCCGATCTGCATAGCCATGACCCTCTACGAGATACATTCCCTGATGAACAGCTCTTTGCTGTCTCCACTACATCTCCACCTTGGTTTGCACATATTGTGAATTATCTTGCTGTGGGTCAAATTCCAACCTTTTGGTCTAAACATGACAAAGACTTATTTTTCTCTCGAGTCAAACATTACTATTGGGATGACCCTGACCTGTTTAAGATATGTGCTGACCAAGTCATAAGACGATGTGTCCCTGAGAGTGAGTTTCATAGCATCTTATCTTTTTGTCACTCTCAGGCCTGTGGTGGACACTTCGGTGATAAGAAAACTGCGGCCAAAGTACTTCAAAGCGATTTTTATTGGCCAACTCTATTTAAAGACGCCCATGCTTATTGTCAATCTTGCGATAGGTGTCAAAAACTAGGAGCTTTGTCTAAAAGGAATATGATGCCCCTACAACCAATTTTGATTGTTGATTTATTTGATGTTTGGGGTATCGATTTTATGGGACCTTTTCCGCCATCTTTTGGTCATACACATATTCTTGTTGCTGTGGATTATGTGTCTAAGTGGATTGAAGCTGTTGCCACTAGGACCAATGATCATAAAGTTGTGCTGGAATTTCTGAAATCTAACATTTTTAGCAGGTTTGGAACTCCTCGTGCTATCATTAGTGACGGAGGTTCTCATTTTTGTAACAGGTCTTTTGAAGCTCTTCTCAAGAAATATTCTGTCACCCACAAGGTTGCAACACCATATCATCCTCAGACGAGTGGCCAAGTGGAGGTTTCAAATCGCCAAATCAAGCAGATTCTTGAAAAGACGGTTCGCCCCGATAGAAAGGATTGGTCCTTGCGACTGAATGATGCATTATGGGCCTACCGGACAGCTTTCAAGACCCCGGTTGGTATGTCTCCTTATAGACTGGTCTATGGCAAAGCTTGTCATTTACCTGTTGAGTTGGAACATCGAGCGTATTGGGCTATTAAGGCGTACAACTTTGATATGGATAAAGCCGGTGAGCAGCGAAAACTCCAACTGAGTGAGTTAGAGGAGATGCGCTTTGATGCATATGAGAATGCCAAACTCTATAAGATGAGGACCAAAGCCATACATGACAAGATGATATTCAGAAAGTCATTTCAGCCTGATCAGAAGGTACTACTTTACAACTCTAGGCTACACATATTTCCTGGGAAGCTTCGATCTCGGTGGTCTGGGCCTTTCATTGTCAAAGAAGTATTTTCACATGGTGCTGTTGAGATTTATAATCCAAAGGATGGGACTACATTCAAAGTCAATGGTCACCGGTTGAAACCATATCTCGAGGCCGTGACAGATATTGATGTGATGATTGTCTACTTGGATGATCCGGCAATTACAGATTGATTGTGGCTATGTCTGGCTGAAGACGTTAAACTTAACGCTTGGTGGGAGGCAACCCACGTATTCAGGTGTATTCTCTCCTTTCTCTGATTTTCTTTATTATATGCTCATTGTCATGCTATATTTTGTTCACATTGAGGACAATGTTCATAATAGGTTTGGGGGAGGGAATATTACTTGTATAAAAAAAATCATAAAATTTAAAAAAAAAATCATAAAAATTTTTGATTAGTTTTTAGGTTGTTTGTTAGTATTTTTGTTAGGATTTGATAGTTTATCCCGTAATAATGCATGTTACAATTCTTAGGTGATTAATTTGCATTGGAAGTGTGAGTAAGTATACTGGAGGATAGATACACTTAACTGAGCATATCTTTCTATTACAGTCCTCTTGGAATAAGTGCTTGAACTAAGAAAATTCACTCACACACACTAGTTACATAAAGTAATACCATCTAGAGATTTGTTGAATGCTAATCTACAGTGAGATGTCTTTAGTCATAGTCATTGGATGATGTGTAGTTATCTGTTGAGCTTAAAAGATCATGATAGACCATTTACTTGGCTATGGCAAGGGATTGGAACCGGAAATAGGTTGAGAGTATAATACAGCCTGGACAAAATAAAATGTGCTTGAAAATATATATGCTGAAAATGAAAATGCAAAAAAATGAAAACAAAATGAAAGAAAGGGGCTGCTTGACTTTATAGGATTAACTTAGGCTGATACTCGGGCCCGAAGCGGTCTCTTAAAACCTAATGCCCTAAGCTAAATTGGCTGGGAGTCATTGCTAAACCTAAGCATCTTGAAGTCAGGCCTTACACAGTCCTAGCGAAAAAAGGAAAAAGAAAAAAAAAGTCTATGGTGTATTATCCTCTCAAATCTAGAATGTTGGACCCGAAGGAGGCGCGCAGATTTGTGCTATCATGAACCTAAAGATTACGATGACTATGCAGATTCTGATGTTCTTTGGTTAATGGGTAACACTGGATCTGTATAAAACAGAAATTTAGAATGTATTGCTATAATGTTCTACACTTTTTACTATTTATATTATCATGCTATATTATATTGAGCAGAAATTTGCAAGATGAAAGTGTGGAATAAAACCACTTACTTGAGGGCTTTTATATTCCTGTTGATTATGAACCAAGTACATGTGGTTGATTTTCTTAAGCATTGTAGTATGTACTTATCGGGATAATAGGTTGTATGTTTTGCTATGTTTTAATTTTTGCTTTGTTTTTGCACTTAGGTTAATTAGTTTCATAAATACATGTTTGTGGGTAGCATGGCTGCAAACCCTCACGAGACAACACTCGTCCTACTAGGGACACCTGGAGGTTTAACGGCTTGTTGCATACGCTCAATGCAATCGTGTTCCCTACGAAAGTGGTGTTTACTTTTATGCATTAGTGGTGTTTACTTTTGTGCATTAGTTTCTTTAGCTGTTTGTTTGATTTGATTTGTTTTGTTTTGCTAGGGACTAGTAAAATCTAGGTTTGGGGGAGTGATCTATACATGAAATATGCATTTTATTATCTCCTATGCTTATGATTATGCTAGTGTTTGATTAGTAGAACTACTACTTTAATATAGTTTTTGGTTTTTGTAGGAAACAAGAGTAATACACAGAAATGAGGAGAAAAGTAACTCGAATGGTTAAATCATCATAACTCCGTGTACAAATGTTGGATTGGACTGATTCAAGCTTCATATTAAAGTTCAAGAAGTCAGCTTTCCAACGCCACCAACCACGTGCAATTCGGAGTTCGGGACACAAAGTTATAGCCATTTGAAGTTTATGAACAGTAACTACGATCGATCGGAAATCACTGCGATCGATCGCCAGAGCCGCAAAAGCACTGTATTGAAGGACACGATCGATCGGCATAAAAATGATCGATCGTATCTACTGGAATTTTTCAATCGCGCAAGACAGTAACTACGATCGATCGGTATCATACGGCGTCGATCGGCACGCGATCGATCGGAGGAAAATAACGAAGGAATAGCGATTGATCGGATAGCGAACGATCGGCAATACGGACGATCGATCGCCGTATGCGGTAAACCGGAATTAAGACCTATTTCGACTTGGATTTGGAAGGGGACTTCGTGGTTTCTCTTCACTATTATAAATAGGCCTTATGGGAGAACGTTTTGGGCACCACATATTCAACCTAGAGAGCAATTTGAGACCTTGGAGGCTAGAGCAAAGGAAGAAGAAGATGATGAAGATGAAGATGATGGATTCTCTTCCCATGCTTGGCTAAACTCCTATCCAAGGCGTAGATGAAGCCCAGTAATCTTGTTGTGTAGTTTCTTTTCTCTCATCTTATGTTTTTACTCTAGTTGGTGTATGAACCTTTGTTATGCAATTAAAGTTAATTCATTGAGTTTATTCTTTGTGCTTGAGAAAGACAAGAGTGGATTTTATGAATTTCAATCTGAAAGATTACTTGCATGTCTGAGAGGAATGTGAGTGTTCTGATTTGTCATATGTTAATAAAGTTTCATTGATTTATGCTTGAGAGAGATAGATCACAATTCCATATGCTTAATTGATTTATGTGTTACGTCCGAGAGGAGAGCACTATAATTTGAATTGACAGGTGTATGTCTGAGAGGAATACACCAGCCAATTGGAAATCTTTATTTAAAAGAGAGAGAGAGACTTTACACTAGTTTATTGTGGTGGATTCGAAGCCTTGGTATTCCACGTATTGATTAAATCTCAGCTTAGTTTAGTTTAAAGTTCATTGCTTTGTTAGTCTAAAATCAACACTGCTATTTTCTCTTGAAATTTGGTAAAGTATTCACCGTCCCTGAGGTTTGACAACCCTTATCAATACTCACCGTAGTACAATTGCCTTGTGCACTTGCAAGGATTTAATTTTAAACGATCACCCGTGCCAATTGTCTCTCTTGATGGGTATAGATACTACCTTTTGATCATGGATGAATGCTCTCGGTATGTTTGGGATTTTCCATTATGGCGCAAATATGATGTCGCAAGCATATTTATTGATTTTCTTAAATCAATTGACCGCCAACATGGGGCCCTTGTCAAGACAATCTAGTCTCATGGGGGAGGTGAGTATATACATGCATCTTTTCAGACTTATCTTAAGGCCAATGACATTTCTCACTTCCTCTCCTAACCTGGGACGCCCGAGCAAAATGGTTTAACCGAGCGTAGATATAGATCATTTGTGGAAATGAGTTTGACTCTATTAGCTCACAGTGGCCTTCGTAAAGAAAATTGGTAGCATGCTTTTGCCATAGCAACCTATTTGGTTAATCGGCTACCCTCCACCTCGTTGAATGGAAAGTCACTATATGAAGCTCTTTTTGGAAACCCACCATCCTAAAGCCATCTTCACACTTTTGGGTGTGCATGCTACCTGGTCGTTTAAATATTAAACCCTTGCAAGTGCACAAGACAATTGTACTACAGTGAGTATTTAGGGTTGTCAAACCTTAGGGATGAATGAGTAATCTACCAAATTCAAGAGAAGAAAAGTTATTGTTTTAATTTAATATAAGAAAAACAAAGAACTTTAACTACTTTAAATGAGTTTTATTAATATGGAGAAGTACTAAGGCTTCGAATCCACCACAAAATAAACTAGCTTTATCGTCTCTCTCTCTCTCTCTCTTGTCTTGATTAGCATATTTCTCTCGGATATATGCTCGTCAATTCAAAATATCTTGCACTCCTCTCGGACGTAACACTTAAATCATTAAAAACATGGAACTGTGATACTATCTCTCTCGAGCATGGATCAATGAAACTTTATTAATATATAACACCTTAGTCTACTTATATTCCTCTCGGACACGCAAATATTCCTTGGATTGAAATTCACAAGAATCACCATCACCTCTCTCGAGCATAAAGCATAAATCTCAATAAATTAACGATGAAAACATAGCAAAGATCCATACATCAACTAAGATAAAGTTAAGAATAGAGAAAGAAACGACAAAGCCAATCTATTCGGGCTTCATCTATGCCTTGGAAGTGGTTTAGCCAAGCATCGGAGGAGAAACACGCATCTTCATCTTCATCATCTTCTTCTTCTCTCCTTCCTCTCCTTTGCTATAGCCGTCACAAAATCTCCACAAAAGAACTCTTTTCTAGCCTCCAAGATGTCTCTAGATCCCTCAAGACGTTCCCCTTTAAAGCGTATATATAAGAGTAAGGGAAAACTACAAAACCAACTTCCAAATCCATCTTGAAAAAGGTCTTGTTTTAGGTTTGCCGAATACGACCGATCAATCTCTTCTCTTCGTATTTTCACTATTTCCTGCGATCGTTCACAACTCCTCTTCATATGCCGATCGCTCGCGTCAATGTGCCGATCGATTGCACATTGTATAACCAAAAACTCCAGTAGATACGATTGATTGAGAATGCAATGATCGATCGCTTCCTTAGTTCGCGTCTCTTTCTGGGTCAGGCGATTGATCGACTAATGTTCATTCGCCAAAATATTTTGCTTATTTTCCTCTTCTTGTGCCAAAATGAGTGCAACTTTATTTTCCTAAAAAAGATAAAAAATAACATTAAAGCTGCCACGCTCCGAATTTCAAAACCCCATTTAGAGTGCGAAAGCACCAACACAACAAAGGTCATGAGGTTGAAACCCGGGACGCGATCGAATACTCGATCAACCTCGTTCCCATTGACATGAATTGGAACAATTTATAGGATCCAGAATGATTAACAATAACCACTAACAAGAATCTTAAGTAACAAAATCTCGAGTTTAACTAAATTATTACAACCATCTAGTCTTTACAGATCACAAAGGATAAAACATAATTCAGCACATAGGCTGATAAGTTCACCACAAACAAAATATTTATGCATAATAAAATTATATCCATTTCAATTCGCAATCCTCCATCAAACTCCATCGAATGTACCTTGTCAGTTATTTTCCTTTTTGATTCATGCATCAAAGGATGCATGAGTATTCCATAGGAAATACCTAGTAGGAGCCAAGAAAACCCACAAATAAGATAACAATAGGAATACTGACAATATGGTATAAAGAAATGAAGACACGTTTAACAATGCCAGGACGAGCAAATACATGGTTTACTTACCTGGATAGTAATCAACATCAAAGACCACCAACGGTCAAGAAATAGATAAGCATTTAAATTCAAAACTCCAAACGTACAGTGCGTCAAGAGAGAATAATTGAATACTGACTCCAAACATCCAAAGTGTCGGAGATAACAATTTCTGCTCTCTATTCAGTCCACTCCCCCTATGGACATCAATACCAGAACATCCTAGAGGTTCTTCAGGGGAACCCGGCCATGCGTCTAGGGATGCTGGCCCCATCGGTGCTTACGGGCACAATGGGCGGAGACTGCAAACCTTCCGTAATATCATACAGTCTAAAAGCGCACGCGTTGCCATCATCGGCTGAACTACAAAGGTTCATTAAATAATATGAGATCACAGAGGATCTAGCAATGGCTCATGAGCATACTATGATTCCACTCTAAGAGCGTTCATCAATGACTCTTAGTGGAGAAATAATTTTCGTTGAACTGAATCAATCTAGAATAACAGGGGTTCTCTCATCTAGAGACTCAGACCATAATATTCAAAATTAGACTCTCAGAGGAGTAAGACAACAATCTTGTTGATATCATCGAAATAGACTCACATCGGAGTATTTGAAATTTTTAGAGTGATCAACATCGGATAACTCAGATTATGACTCATCAAGAATCGGAACACTAAACCGCATCACCGTACCTAGCCCTAGACATGACAATCCCCCAAGAATATGGATACAAGATCCTCATTATCAAAAATAGGTCAATCATGGTGTACAAGGTGTTGAATCTGTAATAAAGAATTTCTTGGACAGGAAGCCGTTCAAGAAATTGGATGTTTGGGACAATTAAATTCGGACAGAAGCCACAACTCACCACTTGTACTCATAATTTAATATTACAATAACCTGTACCCTCAATGTCTTACATTATAAAATTGGGTTAATGATACCATATATACTTATAATATATATTGGTAATCTGAATTAGGGTTTTAATACATAATACAATATTCTGCCCCATGCATAACAGCCAACTTCCATCTACCACCACTGTCTACACAGCCCGAATTCCTTTCTGAAATTTTTATCACATATACCCCTAAATATCTAGTTTGTAACCCAACTGACGGTATATTTTTATGAGTTTTGTACAATTACTTAGCATTTTCTGATCACTGCTCATTGGTGTAGGAACAATCCTGGCCGAGGGCAATTATCAACACATATTTTGATTAGTTGGTAAATCAAACCTAATTAGCCAATCAATTACACTTACTAGCACTAATTACATGTTCCTTAAGTTATTTACAGAACCTGGAAAGCTCTGGAATTCTCAGATTATTTCAGTATGTAAAGAGTTTTACACTACTCAATGTATTAATAACCTGAGGAATTACACATGGCTCACAAATTGACAAGGACAACTAATAGCAGACACGCAACCACTCCATTAAACTGAGACATGACTCCACAATTCTGACTTACAACATCAGGGTCGTGATCATGGAGAAGCATCAACAATTCCGTAGCAATTTCGAAGAACGACAACAATGAGTGTTAATGACATGAGATTAAGTAAGCTTATCCCAATATCGATGTGTAATGAACTAAAGATATGATCAACCAAATTGGACAGATCGTACAAGGCCTTCAAAAGTGAGAAAGGACACAACTTTATACGCTAAACAAGTCGGGGATGTCATCTAAGCACTAGGTCGGATGATGAATCGAAGTAAATACTTAATCACGTGTAATATCTCAAACACGTATCAATAAGATCATGAAATATAAAATAAAATTCATGCACACAGCTTCCACATACTCTTGAATGATTCATAAATTCATTCATCATACTCATTCACATAACAAAATATGAATTTTGTGGGAAAAAGTGCATCCTACCTCTTATGAAAAACCCGATAAATCTTTACGCATGTTTCGACTATCGATCGCACGACTCCTTGTCTTTGTCGATTCATCACCACCACAACCAACACTAGGGAGAAGGACTGCTGCTGGCTGAAAGGAGATGAGGGCACTTCACTGTTGGCATGACTCCCAAAACTCAAAAAGAACTGCCGGCTCCTCCTAATTGGGGTTTAAATAGGATAGGTCTTATTTCTCATTTTTTAATCTCTACCGTTCATTACCCTTCAATCCAAGGGCCACTACTTGTCCTAAAAAGGGAAGATTTTCAATTATGGACGTGGTCAATCTATTAGCCAAATCAGTTACACTCCCTTTAAGGTAGGGATCTTGGCCACATCAATTGGTTTCCCAAAATCACTATTGTAACTTCCCAATTAAACCCAATTAGCACGATCTTTATCCTTGCCACATGGTGCCACTAATCAACTTGGTAATTGTCCACTAATCACGTCCTATTGCAGACCTCTTACTTATTTCAATTTTCAAATTTGAAAAGTCCAATTTCCATTCTAATTCAAACTGGTTTTAAACTAGGAAAATTATTCCAATCTCACCAAGATTTGGTCCCTAATTCGTGGGACAAATAGGTAGGTCACATCAACAAAAATATAATAAATCCCATTAAAAAGATCTAAAAAAGAATCGCATTCAAAATCTTACAAAATACGGCGATCGATCGGCAACCCATACGCGATCGATCGCGTCCAGCAAAATTTTAAAATTTTCAATTTTCGAATCCTTTTTAAATCTTTTTCAAACCACAACCTAAGGTTCAACAATTTAAGGAAATTAAATGCTTACCTTGAGCAAAATTTCCCTCTTTATTATTTAAAAATTTCTGGGTATTACAAAAGCATCACTAAATCTAATCAAACACTAACATAAACATAAGTTTAATAGTTAATAAAATGCATAATTCAAGTACAAATCACTACCCATGTCTTCAGCCTTTTGGACATGGCAAACTTGATTTCAAATTCATTTGATGCATTTTCCTTGGTTATTGTAGCCAGCACAAAGGGTACTGGTGCTTGAATCCACCCACAGGCTGTGTTTATATCTCATGCCATGTCTCTTTTGATGAGCAAGTATTTCCCCACGCTGCCTGTGCCATCTCTGCCCCTCCTCGACGTGGTGCTCCTTTCAAGCTGCCCACTTGACTATTTGCTCAAGGCAAGTGGCTTGGACCCCACTTCCATAGTGCCCTCCGCGGCTCCAGCCCGCTTTGACCCTGCCCCATGGGCAGCGTCCCACCTGACACCAGCCGCCGCCACCAGCTCGGCGGCATCCTCCGCGACTTCGTCTTCCTCCCGGTCTGACTCTGCACAAGCTACGATCGACAGTCAGGCCACCTTGCCCCATTGCCCTTCCTCCAATGTTCGAACCGATGTCGGCTCCATGTTCCTGACTGCTCTGCCACCGGCTCTTGCCACCGCCTCCACCTCCTCTTTGCCTAGCCACCCCGATCCTCAGTCAAGCTCACTGGTCACAACACCAACTCCATCTCCAGCGTCGGAACTTGCCTTGTCTGCTGATCGTTTAAAATTAAAACCCTTGCAAGTGCACAAGGCAATTGTACTACAGTGAGTATTAAAGGGTTGTCGAACCTCAGGGACAGACTAATATTTTACCAAATTCAATTGAAAGCAAATTTTGTTTTAATTAATTCTAGAGAAAGCAATAAAATTTAACTACTTTAAATCGGATTTTAACTAATATGGAGAAGTGCCAAAGCAGAGAATCCATCACTAGACATGCAATTACTACTCTCAATTATTATTACGCTCAAATTGACATGATATGGTAACTTGTGTTCATGGTCAGACACACAAATTACAGTGAATTCACTCACGTTCTTGGTCGGACACGAGAGTTCATCCACTAAAAATTAATGTAGATAATTCTATCCTTGGTCGGGCATAGAATTATCATTTGGGCTAATGATCCTATCCTTGGTCGGGCATAGAATTAACACCAGCCTACTTTTAGCTAAGCATAGGAATTAAAAAGATCTAAATTCATGTATATCAATCAAGTCTATGGTCAAGGACTCAAAAGAAACTCATGAAATAGCATTAAGTATAATCATATCAATTGTATTAAATAATACAATCAAGAGTAATAACACAAATCTAGGGCTTCATCTACGCCTTGGACGCGAATTTAGCCTGCCATCGGACAAGGAGAACGCTGTTGATTTGTCGGCGTCATTGTGGACTATTCACCGAAAAAATCACTATTCACTGTTCACGGGTACTGTTCATGCACTGGTACTATTCATCGTCTTCTCCATTCGGCAGTTACTGTAGCAAATGGCGGATTCACTGTAGCAGTCCAAAATCGCTCATTTTGTGGCCAAAGTTGCACCCTTTCTTCCTCTCCTCCGGCGGCTCTTCCTCTCTCTCTCTTCCGGCCAAAGCCACCGGATTCCGGCGACAATTATCTCCCTCAAAGCTCTGTTTTTCCAGCCGGTTCTCCCTTTCGTCAAGCTCTATTTTTTTCTGTTTTTATAGGCACCAATCCCATCCCAAATCGAACACAATCCAAGTCCGATTTGAAGTCGAATCGATCTTCAAATCCGGCACTTTCCAAATCGAGGCCGACTGTTTTTTTTCCTTTCCCGACTGAACACGCCGGTTTTTCCGCTCGTCGAGCTTCGCCGTCATCTCCATCGCCGTCGGTTTAGTCTGCCATCAAGATCGCCGCTGTCTCGCCGTCTTCTCCGTCGCCGTCGCCGTCGCCATCGCAGCCTCGCCGGCGAAACTCAGCCCATCGACGCTCGAGCAGAGCTCGAGCGCCTCTGTTCTGGACGAAAGGCCCGAGCTTTGGCTCAGGCCGGGTTTCTATTTTTTTTATTTTTTTTTCTTTTAACTGAACCGGACCGGAACGAAACCGGTTCATATTTCTTTTCTTTATTAAACTAAAAACCCGTTGTATCAATCTCATCCATCCAATCTCATCATGACGGTTCTTCTTTTTAATCGTGCCTCTTTCGCGTGCGATATTTCAAATGATCATAACTTTTTGCTCAGAACTCCAAATTGCGAACAGTCAGTGGAGTTGGAAAGCTGACTTCGTGTACTTTAACATGAAGCTTAAATCAGTCCCATCAGAGATATGTAATCGAAGTTATGAATATTCAATCATTAGAGTCGCGTTTCGCCCCATTTCTGCGTTTTGCTCTTGTTTCCTACAAAAACCAAAAACTATATTAAAGTAGTAGAAATTCTAATCAAACACTAGCGGAACATAAGTTTAGGAGATAATAAAATGCATATTTCATGTATAGATCACACCCCCAAACCTAGATTTTGCTAGTCCCTAGCAAAACAAAGCAAAAATAAAATCAAACAAACTAAGGAACTAATGCATAAAAGTAAACACCACTTTCGTAGGGAACACGATTGCATTGAGCGTATGCAACAAGCCATTAAACCTCTAGGTGGCCCTAGTAGGACGAGTGTTGTCTCGTGAGGGTTTGCAGTCATGCTACCCACAAACATGTATTTATTAATCTAATTAACCTAAGTGCAAAAACATAGCAAAAATTAAAACATTGCAAAACACAAATCCTATTATCCCGATAAATACATACTACAATGCTTAAGAAAATCAACCACATGTACTTGGTTCATAATCAACAGGAATATAGAAGCCCTCAAGTAAGTGGTTTTATTCCACACTTTCATCTTGGAAATTTCTGCTCAAATATTATATAGCATGATAACATAAATAGTAGAAAGTGTAGAACATTGTAGCAATACATTCTAAATTTCTGTTTATACAGATCCAGTGTTACCCATTAACCAAAGAACATCAGAATCTACATAGTCATCGTAATCTTTAGGTTCATGATAGCACAAATCTGCGCGCCTCCTTCTGGTCCAACATTCTAGATTTGAGAGGATAATACACCATAGACTTTTTTCTCTTTTTTTTTGCTAGGACTGTGTAAGGCCTGACTTCAAGATGCTTAGGTTTAGCAATGACTCAGGCCAATGACTCCCAGCCAGTTGGCTTAGGGCATTAGGTTTTAAGAAGACCGCTTCGGGCCCGAGCATCAGCCTAAGTTAATCTTATAAAGTCAAGCAGCCCCTTTCTTTCATTTTGTTTTCATTTTTCCGCATTTTCATTTTCAGCACATATTTTCAAGCACATCTTTATTTTGTCCAGGCTGTATTATACTCTCAACCTATTTCCGATTCCAATCCCTCGCCATAGCCAAGTAAATGGTCTATCATGATCTTTTAAGCTCAATAGATAACTACACATCATCCAATGACTATGACTAAAGACATCCCACTGTAGATTAGCATTCAACAAATCTCTAGATGGTATTACTTTATGTAACTAGTGTGTGTAAGTGAATTTTCTTAGTTCAAGCACTTTGTTCCAAGAGGACTGTAATAGAAAGATATGCTCAGTTAAGTGTATCTATCCTCCAGTATACTTACTCACACTTCCAATGTAAATTAATCTCTTAAGAATTGTAACATGCATTATTATGGGATAAACTATCAAAACCTAAGAAAAAGTACTAACAAACAACCTAAAAATTAATTTTTTTATGATTTTTTTTAATTTTATGATTTTTTTTATACAAGTAATATTCCCTCCCCCAAACCTATTATGAACATTGTCCTCAATGTGAACAAAATATAGCATGACAATGAGCATATAATAAAGAAAATCAGAGAAAGGAGAGAATACACCTGAATACGTGGGTTGCCTCCCACCAAACGCTAAGTTTAACATCTTCAGCCAGACGTAGCCATGATCCTCTGTAGGGTCCAGATTATCAAGTCATCAACCTGGATCAATTAAATGATTGCACCACACACTCCTATCCTTGTTGCCTAAGTATGGAGCACATCGTGGAATAAAAGGATGGAGTGGTGGGTGGGGAAGCTTTGGAAATATGGGTCCCTGCATTGTCCATGGAAGAAGGTTATCAGAAAATTTTAATATAAAGGGAACCTCCTCCCCCACATCAACCATTTTGGCCTTAGGGGCCTCTTCTTGTAACCCAATTGGGAAAGCTTCCTCAATTAGTGACTCAACTAAACAATCTATGAAACAGTCTAAGTTACTTTCAATAAATAAAGGGTTAGATCGGTCAAGACATGGTATGAATGGTGTTTCAGGAATAGAAGGTTCTGTTGATAGTGCCGTAAAATGTTACTCCTCAAATATAGAAGAAGGTTTAAAACTGGGTTCTATTAATGCACTCACTTCTTCTTTAATTTCTACACCCTCTTGATCCTCATGGAAAACCCACTCAAGCTCATTGTCAAACCTTTGGGCATTATGAAGGGATGTAACATCATAGTCAGGGGAAAAACATATCCCTTCGTCAGAAAATTGGCCCATCGGATATTGGGGCTCGACAGGTAAAATGCATTCTTCGTTCATATTTATGGCCTGTGTTAGCTGTTCTACTTGTATTTCAATGTTGGCAAGAGCCTGTGTGTGAGAATAGACAATCTGGGCATGGGTCCGTATTTCAACTCTCATCTCCTCACATCCAGTTTTAATCTCAGTTTTTATCTCGGCTGCCATCTCAGCTACAAGGGCTAACAGTTGGCTCATTTGATTTTCTAAGGTAGATTGTCTAGTGGGTTGGTCAAACTCAGGAGTAGTGGCAGGTTGGTAAGGCAGGTGTGGGCTTGGGAAATCTTGTCTAGGGGCCGGATGAAGAGTGGGCCCAGGGTTGGGTTGCTCCCAAGGGTTGTTAGGATGATCCTCCCACCTATGAAGACTTTGGGCCTCATTAATATACTTGCGTATAAAATTAGGGTACTCATGGGCCAAAGGGCACTCCACTGGGGTATGAATAGGACTTAAACAGAGGGCACATGGTTCCGAAATATGGGGAGTTGTGTATTGTAGGGAAGATGTGCCACTCCCAAAATTAGAGTGATTATCCCACCCACGGTTGTAAGTATCAGCATATAAGGGTCGTGGGTGGTAGGGCACTTCATAGGGAGGGGGATTAGGTGTGTTTGAAGAATAATAATAATTAAAGCTCCTATATGGGTTCTCATGGCTAAATCCATAGAAAGGTGAAGACATTTCTTCACCATGTATTTATCAACACCCGAACCACAATATCACACATCCACAAATAAGATAAACAACCCTAGATATCCACAACTAGCACAACATACTATCACAGGAAGAAAAGAAAACACCAAACACACAAATTAATCTAAAAAGATAAGGAAAAGAGAATGCAAACTAGGGGAAGGGGTGGCCCTTCCACGTTGGTGAGAATTCCACGTCCTCTCTTAACCTTGCAAAAGAAAGCAAAACACAAATTAAGCTACTGGCGAATAATCTAAGTTAAGACTCACTAAACTACTCTAAAACTAATTATGCTAAGAATCTGGTAAGCTATTGTGCCGTCCCCGGCAACGGCGCCAAAAACTTGATCGTTTAAAATTAAAACCCTTGCAAGTGCACAAGGCAATTGTACTACAGTGAGTATTAAAGGGTTGTCGAACCTCAGGGACAGACTAATATTTTACCAAATTCAATTGAAAGCAAATTTTGTTTTAATTAATTCTAGAGAAAGCAATAAAAGTTAACTACTTTAAATCAGATTTTAACTAATATGGAGAAGTGCCAAAGCAGAGAATCCACCACTAGACATGCAATTACTACTCTCAATTATTATTACGCTCAAATTGACATGATATCGTAACTTGTGTTCATGGTCAGACACACAAATTACAGTGAATTCACTCAAGTTCTTGGTCGGACACGAGAGTTCATCCACTAAAAATTAATGTAGATAATTCTATCCTTGGTCGGGCATAGAATTATCATTTGGGCTAATGATCCTATCCTTGGTCGGGCATAGAATTAACACCAGCCTACTTTTAGCTAAGCATAGGAATTAAAAAGATCTAAATTCATGTATATCAATCAAGTCTATGGTCAAGCACTCAAAAGAAACTCATGAAATAGCATTAAGTATAATCATATCAATTGTATTAAATAATACAATCAAGAGTAATAACACAAATCTAGGGCTTCATCTACTCCTTGGACGCGAATTTAGCCTGCCATCGGACAAGGAGAACGCTGTTGATTTGTCGGCGTCATTGTGGACTATTCACCGAAAAAATCACTATCACGGGTACTGTTCATGCATTGGTACTATTCATCGTCTTCTCCGTTCGGCAGTTACTGTAGCAAATGGCGGATTTACTGTAGCAGTCCAAAATCGCTCCTTTTCCGGCCAAAGTTGCACCCTTTCTTCCTCTCCTCCAGTGGCTCTTCCTCTCTCTCTCTCTCTCTTCCGGCCAAAGCCACCGGATTCCGGCGACAATTATCTCCCTCAAAGATCTGTTTTTCCAGCCGGTTCTCCCTTTCATCAAGCTCTGTTTTTTTTTTTCTGTTTTTATAGGCACTAATCCCGTCCCAAATCGAACACAATCCAAGTCCGATTTGAAGTCGAATCGATCTTCAAATCCGGCACTTTCCAAATCGAGGCCGACTGTTTTTTTTCCTTTCCCGACTGAACATGCCGGTTTTTCCGCTCGTCGAGCTTCGCCGTCATCTCCATCGCCGTCGGTCCAGTCTGCCGTCAAGATCGCTGCCGTCTCGCCGTCTTCTCCGTCGCCGTCGCCGTCGCAGCCTCGCCAGCGAAACTCAGCTCGGGCCGGGTTTCTATTTTTTTTTTTTTTTTTTCTTTTAACTGAACCGGACCGGAACGGAACCGGTTCATATTTCTTTTCTTTTTTTTTATTTATTAAACTAAAAACCCGTTGTATCAATCTCATCCATCCAATCTCATCATGACGGTTCTTCTTTTTAATCGTGCCTCTTTCGCGTGCGATATTTCAAATGATCATAACTTTTTGCTCAGAACTCCAAATTACGAACAGTCAGTGGCGTTGGAAAGCTGACTTCGTGTACTTTAACATAAAGCTTAAATCAGTCCCATCAGAGATATGTAATCGAAGTTATAAATATTCAATCATTAGCGTCGCGTTTCGCCCCATTTCTGCGTTTTGCTCTTGTTTCCTACAAAAACCAAAAACTATATTAAAGTAGTAGAAATTCTAATCAAACACTAGCAGAACATAAGTTTAGGAGATAATAAAATACGTATTTCATGTATAGATCATGTGCTCCTAATGTGGTTGACCTCCCCGTTACCAGTTGCAGCATCACTTCCTAGCAACCTCCACCCCATGACTACAAGGACATGTGATGGAACTCGTCGTGCCAAACTCTTTATGGCCAGCCGCCACCCTCTCCCTATTGCCTTGGTTGCCGCATCTCATCACCTACCCAAAGAGCCTCATACCTATGCACAGGCTGCCCGAAATCCTCAGTGGGTCGCTGTCATGGAAGAGGAAATTTGTGCCCTTCAGCAAAATTTGAAAATTGAATCAACGCGAAGCCTTGTGAGAAAACAAAGAAGAAGATATTGCTATCTCGTGGAGAATAACAAATCTTTGATCCGCACACGAACGGTTCAAGAGGTGATCTCAGACATATTATTCTCGTAATTCGTGGATTCTTCATTGGCACAAAGGCTGTAAGTTAGTAGTATGCGTTCCTGTATTTAATTTGATCTTGCATGAAATAAATTCTCGTTTGATTATATTGCTCATATTCTTGTACTTTGTTGTTATTATTGTTTGTGAGTGCAAGGAATTTCAAATCAAATCAGACTTTGGAAGATTCAACACCATATGGATGATTGAAAATCGATTCCGCTGCGGCTCGGTACCCTTCACTTCTGAGCTCTGCCTCTTGCTCCGCCTTGCCCAACCTTCATCTTCCACCCCTTTTTGCCTCCTCCCTCTTCTTTTTCTCCACCTCCTCCTTCCCTGGAGCCGGCAGCTACCTCCTAACTGCGTACTAGCAGTGGCCCTGCATGTAAGGACCATAAATTTTCAGGTAAATAATTCTTGAATTAAAATAAGCATAATTTGCAGTTCGACGTGTAGTTTCACATGTCAAAGTCGGGGGTCAAACCGATCGACATATTTAAATCTAGGGGCATCTAGTCTCTCGAGAGTCGAGACTCCATAAAGTCTACCTAACAGTCCATATTCATGCTTATGAACTGATTAGGGTTTTAGACTCCTAGGTCTAACCCGCTTGTAACATGACATCAGGTTTATAAGTCATCTGATACCTAATTCATCTCATTTGAATGCTCAATAGAGCTCCAAACATGTCCCACAGCCTCACAATTATTTCGCTGAAGAGATTCCTACGACATGCCCTAGACATCTTTTCGACATGTGGCGAAGTGTTGACAAAACCACTAACATGTCAGGACTCTATAATTTTAGGATTTATCGGGAAATCCGAGAGAGACATGCCTAGAACGACAAGTAAAGCTAGAACATCCTCTCTTGCCGCCTAAAATAAGTTGATTATCAAAACATTCGTCCCTCCCACGACCTATTAACATCATCTATCCATTGTATACATGAAAATCCTTAATTTAACGGACATTAACAATCATTTATCCTTATAGAGCATACGCAAATTTATCATCAATCATGCTAATTCCATCGATGTACATGTCAATCCATTCAAACATGTTAATCCATTAATGATCATGTTAATCCATCAATGAGCATGTATAATCATATTTGTCGAATCTATAACATTAAGATGCAATAATCTCAAATTCAAATATGTAGGCATGCAAAAACTCATTTCAAAACACGGTGGATCATAACTGTCTTTGACATTTCTTTAACTACTGAGTAAAAGCACCAGTGTAATGTAGACCAACATTTCCCAAAAGAAGAAATGCAACATATACATGGTGAATGGTCCACTTCCCCAATTGGTAGTATGGGCATGCAAGTGGACATGGCCTGTGTGCATTTTCACGTGCCCCATAATGCCGATGCACCTGCTTGCAAGCAGCCACATATTAATCATCTCTCCCTAATGTACTTACTAAGGATAGGGATAGGTTAATGTGTTGGGGTTTCTCTCCCAAAAACACTGAGTACTAAGGTAACTGTTCATCTATAATGGTCGCATTTTTTAAACTATGTGCCCAGTGCGTCATTCATATAACAACTTTAAGTGTAAGGGAGCAGCCAAACCTGACTACCCTTGTATTAAAAGGGGCACTACACAGTCCACAGTCTATAGTGGTTTTAAAAATCAGACTGGACCGGACGGTCCGACCGGAGCCGGACCTATTTTCGGTTCGGGTCGACTGGATTGGTTGACCCGGCCGGGTCGTATTGACCCGGCCGGTCGAACCGGAAACCCGGCCGGCCGGTCCGGTCCGGGTTTCATCCCTACCCTCCCTTCTCCCCCCTTCCGGCGGCCCCTCCCTCCGGGGACCCCTCTCCTCTCCTCCCCGGCCGGAGGGGGAGGGGGACGGTTCCCTCTGGCCGCTGCTAGAGGGGGCCCCCGCCTCTCTGCCTCGAGACGAGGCGGGGCAGCCCCGCCTCGCTCTCGAGGCAGGCTCGAGATGAACCAGAGCCCCGCCGGGGGGCTCTGGCTCGAGGAGGGGTTGCCCCGCCTCGTCTCGAGGCTGAGATGAACCAGAGCCCCGCCGAGGGCTTTGGTTCGAGGCGGGGCCGCCCTGCCCCACCTTGTCTCGAGGCAGAGCCGCGGCGGGGGCTCTGCCTTGAGATGAACCAGAGCCCCGCCGGGGGCTCTGGTTTGAGGCGGGGGCCGCCCTGCCTCGTCTTGAGGCAGAGCCCCGAGGCTCTAGTTCGAGGCAGGGCAGCCCCGCCCCGTCTCGAAGCAGAGCCCATACGGGGCGGGGCGGGGGGGGGGGGGGGGGGGGGGGCTCCGGGAACGGCCCCTCCCCCTCCGGCGGCCGTCGGAGGGAGCCGCCCCCTCTTTTTTTTTTAAAAAAAATAAAATAAAATAAAATATAATGACGTCAGCACCGGAGGTCAACCATTGAACCCGGTTGGACCTACCCGGCAAAAATTTCTGGTAAATCACCGGTACGGTTTTTAAAACCTAATACCATCGAAATTGAGGGGTCCAAAAGCAGCCAAACTGACGCGCAACTCGTCCATAGAAAGAGAGGATAATTTAAGGGAAATTAATAGAGAAAAGTTTATATGAGATCGCTCTCATATTGCTTATATGAGGCCACTTTGAATCGTAGCCGTTGGATCTTGATCTGACGGCTACAAATACCCATAATGATCTCACCCACTCCTTGATGTGACACACTCACCTACCCACTGATTTGATATCCACCTTCCGATCGGAATCTAACGGTAATAAAGATTGGCTTCATGCTCCTTATATGAGAACGATCTCATGTAAACTTATCTCAAATTAATATAGTAACTTTCAAGACGAAAACACAAAATATCCAATACTCTCAAAAGGCACTAGTAATATTCCTCCTAATGTGTTCAGGATGATAAATTTTTTTACATCTGGAGACACTGGATCGAATTGCAATAAAAAGATCCATGAAAGTCGTAACAAAACCTAAAAATGACAATGTTTCATATAATGTTTAGATCGCAAAAACACCACACACCTTTGTAATTTTTGTCTGAAGCTCATAAATGTGTCAAAAGCCGACAATCTTGGCCTGCCGAGTTTCCTTCCACAATAAAGTAACAGGTCTAGGGAAGTTTTTTTTTTCGGTTCTTTGGACGAACGCAAGTGAACAAAATTTTTCGTTTTTGACTTCAGGTAACTACTGAGTAATTCAGGCCATCTAAAATACCACTCACATGATTTATTCGGCAATACCAGCAATAGAACCAGTAGTAGATTTCATGTCCTCGCATTCTCCAAGTCCAGTCGATGCATGGTTCTTAAGAACCGCTGAAACGTCAGCTTCGGACGCTCCAGCAAGCCTAAACCTCTCGATAGCTGCATCAAGATTAGTTTTCCAACAGTCTAAACCCAGCCTATACTCCACCTGCGACCGTTCGAAAAGCATATTACCCCAGAAGAGATGTATCTGGGATCTCATGGCAGCTGCTTGTTCTGCAGCTTCCTCGGGAGACAGCTCCGGCCCATCTCCTAAACGCTGGCTATCCGAACTGACAACCTGTCTTCTTCTCCGTTTTAACAACTCGTCCTTGCTCGCACTTGGATCTTTGAGATCCTCTAACCTCTGCGCTTCTGACTTCTCCCACATTTCAGTTGCTGTCTTCATTTTCTCCTCTGCGCTATCAAAAAGCTTTATAGTCTCCAAGCAGTCCCAACTCGTAAAATCTACCTTACTTGCTAGAGCGAAGGACCACTGAAGTTTGGCAGTTTCAAAATGCTGCTGTCCTAAAGCAAGTAGCCCCTCGTAAAAGTCTGGTTTAATCCGGAGGGCCTCTTCGTACTTCTGTCCGGCAAGTGCATACCTTACACAGATCCAGTCGTAGGCAGCTCGAAGCTGTTTGGCTATCACTTCCTTTGATGAAGAATCATCTAGAGGTATGCGCTTCCTAGCTGCGCACATGTGGACATTGCCCCAATTGAAGAAGGCCAAGGCTGCAACCTCTTGAAATTTTGAAGCAGCCATTTCGAAAAGGCTTTGTGCTTCTTCACTTGTGACTGTTTCTTCTAATGCCTCTGAACAGAGCTCCATTCCAAGCTCGTGTAGGTCTACATGGGCATCTGGGTCGATCCCCACATGGGTCCTGAACAACTGAGCAAACTCAAAAAGCCAATCATCAATATCAACTTCCTTGCAATCAACACTGACATTAGTTTTGTCCTCACTTTTTTCTTTCAGGCCTTCCCCATCGTTACTCGACCCATTCATAATATCAGTAGCAACTCTTTTGCACATAGCTTCCTCACCAATAGAATGAGATCCACTCTCCTCGACCTTGACGCACACATCCTCTCCTAGAGCTGGCTTCTCCTCTTCTTCTTCTTCAGTCACAAATGGCTCTTGCTCAGATTCAACCTCCACGACATGCAACCTCAAAAGTCCAAGCGAGTCTATTTTCTCTAGTTTAGAGACTACAAGCTTCTCCTCCAGGGCAGGACCCTCCACGCATAATTCAGCTAATCTAAGTTCATCTGTTCCAGTAATGGTTACCAAATCGCCCTCCATGTCCCTGTACTTTATCAATACAGATTTTGATGACGGAAACCGCTTTGCTACAATTTCTCTCAATTGCCGAAAGCTGCTGTTTACAGGCATTTGGGCAAGTCTAATGTCATGACCATAAACAAGTTTGAGTGGCCTCCACAGACAGGTCAATGGAATCGAAGAAGCCCTGGCACCATTCTGAAGTAGATTAGGAGAAAAGCCATCCAGGGGGGTATTGCTGCCGTCCTTTGGTATATTGCTGCTATCCTTGGAAGACTCTGACGAGTTACCTGAACAAGATGAAACTGTTTTGGGAGTTGAAAGGGGCGGTGGTTGTTGAACTTCGCCCGTAGCAAGTAGATTTTCTGGTATGGAATAATTGGGTGAGGGCATGTGTGTCGGCTTTTTAGGGATGGGGCGTGCAGGCAAGCAGGGGCCTAGTCCGGCAATGGGAGCACCACGCACTGCAGAGGCACCAAGAGCAGCAGGAGAAGGGCGGCTTTGCAAGTCCTGCTGCGCCTCATGGCCGGGGCTAAGTGCAACACGGAGGCGGCGAGCTATCTCATGAGCGTCGTGGTGGTTGGGTTCAGCAGCAAGGAGGGACTGCACATCTTGAAAGGCGAGATCAAACTTGGCAAGGGCCTCAAAAGCGCGGGCACGGCGGAGGAGGGCACGGCCGAAACTGGGCTGTGCCTTGAGGGAGAGGGAGCACTCGGTGATGACGGCATTGTAATCAACGGGCTTCATCTGCATGAGGCAGGCAGCTCGATTGCTGTGGAAGACGGCCCGGTCAGGATGAGTTTTAGGGGTGAGTTTAAGGGCATCATCATAGTTTTTGAGAGCTCCTGCATAATCCTTGGACTGGAACAGATGATTGCCCTCTTCTTTGAGAGCATGGGCTCTTTTCAAGAGCATAGACGAGTCCAAGGCAATTACACCGTTATTGACCACCACTCCAGAGGAGGCGGGCTGACAGCCATCAGCGGTAGCGGCAGAGGCGGCGACAAAGTTTCCACCTTTTTTTTTCCTGCCTCCAGATTTTCCCATTTTCAAGCTTACAATTCTCCCTCAATTGGATAGCACGTTTGAGAGAAGAGGAGAAAAGAAGAATTCAACTCGAGGCTTAGGACAAGGATTATAGCATTGACAGATATGGGAGTGATCAATGGCAGGACCCAAATGGGAGATGAAAAGTTTGCTGGCTCGTGCCAATCACTTATGCAAAGAAGCAATCAATCATCACAATCTAAATGCCAAAGAGGGAAGCGAGAATAGCTTACGGAAGCAGACAGGGGTGCCCAGCTTCTCCGCTGTTTCGCTATCGACTTTCGGCGGTTCTGATTCAGGTGGATAAGATGGAGCTCGCTTGGCTCCGATTCTAATCGGGTGTTGCTCGATGCACGCCGCCTGAAGCATCAGACCGCGAGCAAACCCTAGGCAGATGGAAGGCGATAGCCGCTACCCCCCTCCCCCAAAAAAACAAACAGACAAAGACGGGAAGACCGGGTCCGGTAAAATCGCCTATGGCTCCAAAACACTCGACGGGTTGCCACTTTAGCAAAGCTGCTGCTTTTGCTTAAAAATGCTATTCCCTCCGGTCACTAAGGGCGTCCTTAGGAGGCCATACGATGATTGTAGTAAGGGAAAAAATTTTAATTTTTATTTGATGATTAAAGTATGGGTTTTGGGGATTCAAAAGGGAGAAATGAACGATGGAAGGATAAGTATGGTCATTCGTTACAAGATTCCCATTTAAAAACCCACTTGACAGGTGAATGTCCTCATATTAAGAATAAAAATGACTATTATGATCATTCACCTACTAAAAGGTAAATGTTCCCAAACACCTTTTAATGAGAAATGATAGGCAATGAAGTGGGAAATGGCCTCCCAAACAGCCCCTAAATATATGCACCCCTTAATTATTCTCCGGTAAGGTGGTAAGAGATGGTGACGGCAGCCGTTGACAGCGACACTAGGTAGAGGTTGACAGGCCTCCGTCATTAAAAGTGACTCGCTCACTCCGAGAGCCTACAATTTTACTGTGGACCCTACATCTCAATAAAATTGTTCAATTATGTGACAGTCTAAATTAAATATGAATAGAGGGAGTATAAAGCAAAAGGGGCTCCTGTTTGGATGCCCTTTTGTGTTGGATTTTTAGCATTAACACATAGAACCGATCAATCCTACCTTGCTTAGGACAATTTACATTGATTATATTATTGATCAATTGCCAGAATTTCGCGATTCGCAGGATGAATGTAAGTTGTTATAAGTCTAGCTACCGACAATCTTTGAGCTGACATTTTGCCTCCAACTGCTCTAAAGTGTCTATTTTGAGTGGTTTAATGCCGAAATCAATAGGTATCAAGGCCAGTCAAGCGCTATTGTTTCTATATATTTTGAGTTGTTTTACAACAGAATTATCCAACAGCAACAGTATTGATTCAAGGAGTCAACTATATAATGCATTTCCGTTGTTGTAGACTTGTAGTTCATTCTAAAGGCTTTGCTCGTAAAGCGAGAATTGACTAGTGAGCTCTCTAACTAGTTGGATTTATCCAATAGAGGCCAGTATTTCCTGAAGAGCCGTGATTCAAGACTTAAAGCCGATTGATATCTTCTTCTTCAAGTTCTTTTTTTTTCTTTTGCAATTCAATGTCCTTTGTAGAACTTGAGTAGTATTGGTAAGTTATAATAATATATAAAAAAATGATGAAGGTAACCTCTCATCGCCCAACTCAACTAATACTCCTCAGTCCGGAATTATTAGCAACATTTTTAGTTAATTAAAGTTGATGCTAATTCTAGACAGAGGGAGTAACAAAAAACGGTTCACTGAGGGGAACCAATGTATTTCTCCAAGACTAGCTTTGTTTAAGCTGCATTGTGGACAAGAAGCCTAGGCAGAATCGAGACTTGATGGAGAAGCATCCTTTCCATCTGAAGCAGGGGGTTCAATCGCAAAATGCACATCCAATAGCAACCTAAAGAACAGTTTTTGTCAGAAAAGAACCAAAGAATTCACCCAAAGCCGTTACAAAAAAAAAGTAAGAGACAAACTTGTACCTAAAAGAAAGAGAAATGCTACCAGCGCTCGCAATTGCCCACTCTCAGCCATTGCTCGCCCACCAGGTAGCACTTATTACGTGCAATAAGAATCAATTCCAAGCTGCACTTCCCTTTCATCTAATTTTTTCCCTACTAAAAGCCATTTCATTCACCCATTCATCTTGGCTCTCCACACCCCCTCTTGCTTGTTTTATCCAATCTCCCATGATGATCTTCAAGTCTTCCACTTTGTTTATTACCCCCAAAAAAGTCTTCCACTTATTTGGAATGGCTTCCCATGCTCAAGCCAGTCTTCTAAAGTCCCCCCACTAACACAAAGGAGAAACCGTCAATTGCAATCACAGAATTTTGGAACAGCAATCTCGTAACCGTCGACACAATAGCTAACACGATCGGTGAATTATGTCGAGGCATCTGGAAGGCAGTTCAAATTTTCGTTTTTACCTTTTTCGTATTTTCAAATTAAAATACGGTAATAACAATAAAAAATTACAGGGTAACACACTTTGGCTCCTATGAAGGGTTCATTCAAAAGTTCACCTTGGAAGAAGCTCTTTAAGTCCACTAGAAGAAGAGAAGCTCCCATGAGGGGTGTCAGACCCTTGGTTTAGAAATTTATTTTCTTATTCCTATGTGATAAAAGCATTCAGTGGCAAAAGACGAAATCTATTCTTTTGATTCTCAACAAGAATGATAAACCCTGATGTGAGTTGCCAGTGAGCGGACAAAATTGTAGAGATAATCATTTTATGAAAGCTAATAAAATTATGACATTGGGGGCTAAACTTTAAATTGGGAAGAACCTATTTAAATAAGGACTAAAATACTCTCGGTATTGGAAGTTAGTTCATTAGTGTCACTTCTAATCAGACGACCTGAACGGCTATTAAGCCAGGGGCCACGGCTCATAACTGTGGTCCCCAGAAGAGCTAAATAGCGGTGGGGCCGAAATACACCGCCGTGGTCCACTCCGGAGCTAGATAACAATAAGAGCAATAGTACCTGTTGAGAACCACCTTGAATTAACTATTCTGACATATCCTAAAAGAGGAGCGTTGTCCCACATCTTCCCTATGACAAAAGCTATGTGTAAATGGTTGTGTCAATATCTCCTAAAATTGCATCTTCATTATGGTGGAAGCTTTGCACTCACCTATATGGCTAATGAGCCTGATGGTTTTACTGTGCAGGTTTGGAAGCGTTAGCATTTTAGAAGGCTATGTTCTCCTAGCCTAGAGTTCAGGAGCTGATGTGGTGCGAAACCCTTATATGTAGCAATGATATCCAGCGAGTCTGTCTATATTGAGCAAGACTTAATTATTGAACATGAACTTGGAAAACAATAAAAGACTTCGCTTGAAAGACTAATAAAAGAGGCACGTGGAATTATCTAATAGGTCGCATAAAAGGTTAATGCACCTGTTAACCCAACATTGATAATTGTGTTATGCTATCCCACTAAGTATTGTTATAATCAGCATCCCTCATGATGCAGGTTCTTCAGGAGAGGACTAGCTTCACTTAGTGCTTGGTGATTGACGCTTGGCTGTGAGGACGACTATGCAACTTTTATGTAGGCTTTAGTTTTTTTGTATTAGATGAATTTATGTATTAAGGCGTAAGCGCCAACCCTTTCTAGTTTATTTTGAGTTGGACTTAATTTAGTCATCGATCGTGTAGAGGAAGAATCCTATCATTTCTTGTTGATACTCTGATTCAATAAATGGTTTTAAAAAGGCAGGTCGTGACACTGTCACTACCTCCCATGCTTCCGCGATTGCATCTTTCTCCATTCGCCACCATCGGACCTCTGCCTTTCCAACCTAATGCTGCCACTGGATTTGCTACCTCCGCTACCGTGAACCCTCAACCAGTACCGCTTTCATAGCCCTCGGCGCCGTGTTACCCCCCTCTGTTAGCCGCTGCCACCCCACCCTGCCTAGTTCCTCTATGGGTGGGGAGGGGGGATGGGGGTTTAACCTATGTGACCCATATGGACATGTTTGGCCTTTCTACCCATACAACCAAGTTGTTGGCCCTTGATCTATACATGAAATATGCATTTTATTATCTCCTAAACTTATATTTATGCTAGTGTTTGATTAGAATTATTGCTACTTTAATATAGTTTTTGATTTTTGTAGGAAACAAGAGCAAAACGCAGAAATGGGGCAAAATGCGACTCTAATGATTGAATATTAATAACTTTGATTGCATATCTTTGATGGGACTGATTTAAGCTTCATATTAAAGTACACGAAGTCAGATTTCCAACGCCACTGACTGTTCGCAATTTGGAGTTCTGAGCAAAAAGTTATGATCATTTGAAATATCGCACGCGAAAGAGACACGATTAAAGAGAAGAACCGTCAAGATGAGATTAGATGGATGGGATCGATACAACGGGTTTTATTTAATAAAGAAAAAAAATAAAAAAAAGAAATATGAACCGGTTCAGAGTTAAAAGAAAAAAAAAGGAAACCCGGCCTGAGCCAAAGCTCGGGCCTTTCGTCCAGAAACAGAACAGAGCGCCGGTGCCGGAGAAGACTGGCGAGGTTGGCGAAGACAGCGGTGGGTCTCAACGTCGGTAACTTAGACGGCGGCGATCTTGACAGCGGAAGGCGAGGCTGGGCTGAGCTCCGGCGGCGAGACTCGACGAGCGGGAGAAAAAGAAACAGAAAACAGAGCTCTGTTTGAAAGGACCGACGGCGAAGGGGTTGAGCTTGGCCGGTTCACGACGGCCTGGTCGACGACGGCAAGGATCGCGAAGGAACACCGGCGTGGGCTGAGCTTCACCGGCGAGGATGGACTGGGCGGCAGCGCTGACGGCGACGGAAAAAAAAAGAAAAACAGAGCCGACTCCTATTCAAACTAGGAATTTGATTTCATCTTCGATTGGGACTCGGATTTGGGCTCGATTCGAGTCAATAAGGACTTGAAGGAGGTCTATAAAAGAAGAACAGATCGGTGAAGAAGGGAGAGAGAGCTTCAACGGAGAAATTTCAGAACTTACAGACTGATTTCGGCCGAAAAATAGAGAAAAAAAGCCACCGGAAAACAGAGCTTACAGAGACATTTTCCGCCGGAAAGCAGAGGCTTTCCGGTGTGGTTTTGATCGGAGAGAATAAAGGAGGCCGGAGAAGAGAGGAGCGGCCGGAGGAGGGAGAGAAGGCCGGGATTTTGGGTTCATTGACGAACTGCTACAGTGCACTGTAACAGTCTGCAGTACTTTCGGCTGATTGGAGGGGATGATGAATAGTAACCCATGAATAGTGTTTTGCGTGAACAGTGTTTCGTGAACAGTATTTTTTGGTGAATAGTGCAAAATGACTCCTTCAAATCAACAGCGTTCTCCTTGTCCAATGACCGGCTAAATCCTTATCCAAGGCGTAGATGAAACCCGAGTAAATTGGTTGTATCGTTTTCCTTCATCTTAATTTTACCTTGATTGGTGTATGAATCTTATTATAGAATCACTGTTAATTTATTGAGGTTTATTCTATGTGCTCGAGAGAGGCTAGAGTGAATTCTTGTGAGTTTCAATCCGAGGAATACTTGCGTGTCTGAGAGGAACGTAAGTAGACTAAGGTGTTATAAAGGAATAAGATTTCATTGGTTTATGTTCGAGAGAGATAGATCATAGTTCCATATTTTGAATTGCTTATGTGTTATGTCCGAGAGGAGAGCACAATATTTTGAATTGACAAGTATATGTCCGAGAGGAATATACTAGCCAATTAAGAATTTATTCAAAAGAGAGAGACGATAAGCTGGTTTATTGTGTGGTGGATTCAAAGCCTTGGCACTTCTCCATATTAATTAAAATCCATTTTAAAGTAGTTAAATTTTATTGCTTTCTCTAGATTAAATTAAACTACATCTTTTTCTTCTCTTGAATTTAGTAAAAGATTAATCTGTCCCTGAGGTTCGACAACCCTTTAATACTCACTGTAGTACAATTGCCTTGTGCACTTGCAAGGGTTTAATTTTAAACGATCAGCCCTCCTCACTTATGTGGCCCATTTCATTTTTCATAACTGGGCCCACATGCGCCTATTTATCCGCCTTTGCAGCACGCGTTACCACAACAACACATTTATCGGGAAGATCTTCCCCACACACCACATGCCCATGCTTATGCCAATCGATTAATGATTATGAGAACGGTGATGTCATTTTTGATGATGTTGACCACCCTGCACGTGTTGACAGATGTGGTCGTGGTTGTGGCCGTGTGGACCACTGCTACAGTGACGCGCCCCAAGACCAAGGTGGAATTGTTTAGGACCGCCCCATTCATGTCATGTTTCCTGTATTTAACGGAAGCGAGTTGGATCTGTGGATTTCACACGCCAAGCGCTTCTTTTATTTTCGTTGGGTGCATGAACAATGTGAGTTGGCTTCTTTTCATATGGAGAGTCATGCTATGCATTGGGTGGACCACTATCTAGTGCGGCGACCAGATTCTACATGAAAAGAGTTTGAGCATGCCTTTGGCCAAACTAATCATCAAAATTATAATAGCATCCTCCCTCGGTTCGCCAGCATGGTTCCGTTTAAGACTATCAGGAGAGTTTGAGCAATTGGTGAACCGTGTTCAAGGTTGGCATAAGCATACACTCATGGGAGTCTTTGAGCAGGCCTCATGCTAGATATTAAGGCTGAGTTGCAAACTTATGCTCGTGTTCCATTATTGAAATGATGCATATGACTCGTGTTTGTGAGAAAAAGTTATCTCAGTTGGGGCGTCCCTTCTTTGGGCCATCTATGTTTTGCTCGGCTCCATCATATGGCCAACTGTGTGGTGCTCGGCCTATAGGTAATTCAGCCCCTGCCACTCCTATTACTTGACCTACTTAGATGACAAATCGTCGTTCCAAAGGGCTATATTATAATTGTGATGAAAAACGTACCCCAAGACATCGCTGCACTACTCGTAAGTTGTTTATACTTGATGAGGAGCACGTGGATGACACTTTTGACGATGATGCTGGGGATTATTTGGCCCATGTTGAGGCTTATGAGATGGAGACTACTGTGAAGGCCTTTGCATGTACTTGTACTAGCGTACTATGCATGTAAAAGGGTTTATTAAAATCGATGTTAGTTTTGATTGACGATGAGAGTACCCACAATTTTGTTAATGACCGTGTTGCTCGACCCCTAGGCTATCCTATTAAGGACTTGGAGACTTTTGAGGTGGTGATTGGTTACGATAATCTTCTCAAGAGTTCTTGTGTTTGCTCTAAAGTTGATTTGCAGTTACATGGCCAAACTCACACTATGGACTTATACTTGTTTCCCACCATGGGGGCTGATGCGGTCCTCGATGTTTAGTGGCTTGAGGATTTGGGCCCTATCTCTTGAAATTTCCGTCACATGACTATGGACTTCACTTATGGTGGCAAACCGGTGCATATCACTGCTCAACCATGAGCCGCCTATAGTCTACATAATCAGTTGAGGCACTTTGCCACTATCACTGCCATGGCTACTTGTTGCAGCACCGCCCGTCAGTTGATGTTCTTGAGTCCATTGTTGTTTCACTAGATTGAGGCACTCTCCTAGATGAGCATCATGCAATTTTTGAGGAACATCACGAGTTGCCTACTCCCCATGCCTATGATCATCAGAATCCTATCCAGTCCAATGCGCCTCTTGCTAATGTGAGGCCTTATTGCTGCCCCCATGTCTAGAAGACAAAGATTGAGCGACTTGTTTAGGAGATGCTTTCATCCAGCATTATCCATCCCAGTTAGTCTTTTTACTCTTTCATCTTTGTTCACAAGGATGGTTCTTGGCATTTTTGTGTGGATTATAAGGCACTTAATCTTATTGCATCGAAGGATAAGTACCTTATCCATGTTATATATGAGTTACATGATGAGTTGGCTGGTGCTCAATTCTTCTCGAAATTAGACCACCGTTTCGGTCATCATCAGATCCGCATGCACTCGGATGATATTTCCAAGACGGCGTTCTGAACTCTCGATGACAATTCTGAGTTCCTCGTCATGCCCTTCGGCCTTATTAATGCCATTGCCACCTTTCAGAGTTTGATGAATGATATTTTGAGGGCTTATCTACGGCGATTTGTGCTTGTCTTATTTTATAATATTCTCATTTACAAACCTACTTGGGACGCCCATGATTGATTGTATTTTTAACTCTTTTTATTACTCACAATCGCACGAGTCTACGTATAGACTAATGGAAATAAGGTCGAACCCAAAGGACTTGGAAGATTAATCTAATTCTAACGAAAGATTTGAATTTTTATGATGTAATTAACTAAAGAACTAAACTTTACTGAAAAATCAAATTTATGAGAATATCAAAGCATCGAATCCACCACTAAACATGTAATTATTACTCTCAATTATTATTTCTACAAGATGATATGATATGGTAATTCGTGTTCTTTGGTCTAACACATGAATTACCAGTGAATGCACTACACGTTCTTTGGTCGGACACGAAAAGTTCATTCACTATAAATTATGTAATTAACTTTATCCTTTGGTCGGGCATAGAATCAACACAAACCTGTTCCTTGGTCAGACACAAGGAGTATAAAGATCTAATTCCATTCATCATCACTCAAGTTTATAGTCAAGCACTTAAAAGAAAACTCATGAAATAGCATTAAGCCTGAATCATATCAACTTTTATTAAATTAAACTATCAAGAGTAATTCTAGGCCTTTATCTAGCCTTGATAAGAAAGTTAGCTAGACATAGGAATGGATAAAAGAAAAACCTGATTTGATGTATTCATGGGCATGAATCACTTCCTCTTCAAAAAACTCCTCTTCTTCTCTTCTCTAGCCTCCTCTCTTAGGTCTCCAATTGTTATGTTTTTCGAGCCCTCTCTATGCTTATATAGTAGGGTAAGGTAAGCCACGAAACCCCTGTCACGCCCCGAAATCCCATACCTCGAACGGAGTGCGGAAGCCAATCAATGATATACATTTGGAGGTAGAGAATCTCGGGCGCGAGACCGAACTGTCGAATTAACCACCAATTACGATCATCTCAAAAGGATGTGTAATCGGACATGCCCATAATCAGTGCAATACACATACAAACATTAATGAATACTATGGAATGGAAATTTACTTAATAATACTGATAATCCATTTAAGAAAGTCAAATCAAATAAACCTATGAATCTATGGCACACAATTGCCATTAAATGTCATAAGCATCAAAATAAGCAAAGCAAATAATATAAACTCTAAATCTTCACGGCTCCTGCGACCGCTTCACTACTGCGACTTCCTGATCTCAATTTCCATTTGCGCCTGCATCAGAGGATGCATGAGTATTTCATAGAAACACTCAGTAGGATGTAAAAACCCACTGAATTAGGACAAAAGTATGAATAGGATAAGAATAACAAAGGTTTATGAAGATGCCGCAACATCGGGACTAAACCAAGGATTTATACACCTGAAAGGTTAGTCAATAATAATTCCAACCCGCAAGTAGGGAAAACAACAATAAGGCTCCTACTACACCTATGAGTAAGGAGGGAATGATAATCATATTAAAAAGCTCCAGACATTAAAAGTGAAAGGAGTACAATTTCTGCTCGCTGAACCGATCACCCGCAAGTGACTATACCAGAACCACCCTAGGGGTCCTCTTTTTGGAACCCTGCCATGCGTCTAGGATGCTGGCCCCACCAGTGCTTACGGGCACGATGGGCGGAGACTGATGACCTTCCGTAATGTCAACAATCTAATGTACGTATGTTGCCTCTTTTTGGGCAGTGTGGAACCGCAGTACCACGAATATTAGTGACCCCGCAAGATCAAGCAATGGCATAATTTGAGCATACTATGAATCCACTTCCGGAGAAATCCCGCAAGACCTCTAGTGGAGGAATCAATCAAATAATCATGATGAATAATAATTCAAAGAAATAGAGGCCGCAACGCTCTAACCACATAAGGTGTCAATCACCGGAACAGACTCACATACAGAGTATAAGTGGGAATGTCACACAAAGAGAATAACACAATCCATACATGCATTCATGCTCAGCCCTAGATGGAAATTCATATAGGTCTTATTGAAATATATAAATCAGAGACAAGGTATTAATGAGTCCTAGATGATTTGGATTCCAAATGGAACCTCAAACCGACACAAGCGCTTTATCTTCAAATACATGATTACGGTTTTCTTAACATAGGTATTACCCATCCATCATATTAACCATAACCCAACCTTACTGTGATAATCATAAGGATATAGTCTAGTATTAGTTACTAGCACGTCATATCATCTTCACATCTTATTAAGTGGTTTTACTTAAGTACATAGTATTTTCACTTAGATTCTGCTCACTGTCTTATGCACAACAGTCCCCTTCCGGCGACTCCCAGATACTGTACAGTTAAGGTTATCTTCTGAAATTTTTACTGTGAATACCCTTGTGGGTCTAGTTTCTAACCCCACCGGTTTTATATTTTTCTGATATCATATGAATTAGTTATGAATTATTTACTGTCGACTGTCCGCGCAGAAACAGTTCTGGCCGAAAGTGAAACACATGATTAAACTTTAATATTCTTATTCCGAACCACTTATAGATGATAATATACTCATGATAGATGATAATACTCCCCTCCTAGATCAATTACAGATCCTGGAATTAACTAGAATTACCAAAAGATTCCCTTTTTATCATGTTTTCTCCCCATATAACACAACCTTAGACCAAATATCTTTCAATTAAGTCGATTTAAGCAAATCGATCATTAAAGCATAAGACTCAATCATTAGACATCATAATCAGAACAATATCAGAACTTTTATCTTCTGTAATAATTAATAAAGCATCCATCTTTGATGTGATTTACCATCTAGACATGAAGCATGAAGGCATATATGCATGTATCGCAATACACATGGAAAGACAAGACATAAATCATTAATCCCGCAAGATTCAAAGCAATACTCCAAGAAAATCAGTAAGAACACTCATCATATAATGTGAGAAAAGAATAAGAAGAGAGGGAAAAACCATCCTACTCTTTATCACCACAAGACGTCGCCTTTCTACGCGATGTTCGTCTCCTCCGCTTCCTTCAAAGCTTCCCGATCCAAGCTCTTGAGCAATTCCCACAAGAAGAGGTCTTCTAAGAGAGGGATGAACGTGGGAAGGAGAGGGGAAAGCCTCTGGACGTTCTAGGGTTTAGTTTTCAAAAGCACAAGCCTAGACTCTATGGGTTTATATAGAGTTTTTAGAAGATCTTTGCCCAATCAATTCTACCATATCTTGGGCCCTTTCCACCAATGGGAGAGTCCCTAAATCACCCTAGGAACGTGCAATATAAGTTTAGTTAGGATATGACATCTTTCCCAAACAAATCCGCCTCAAAATTAGGTTAGGATTCGCCAAACCGCAACTGGCGATCGATCGGGCAATACGGCGATCGATCGTCCTGCCCTGATTACCAATCGCGCGATGGCGCCGATCGTAGCCGATCGATCGTGTTCAAAATGCCGATCGATCGTTTTATTGCGATCGATCGCATCTACGGGTATATTTATTCAATTTCCCATATCTTTTTACTCCGAACTCCAAATCGCACATAATAGGTGGCGTTGGAAAGCTCTTCTCACCAGCTTTAATTTTCACGAGGCACAATTCGACCAAATCAAACATTAAGAGGGTCAAATTTGGGTTTTAAAATACTTACGAATTTTCCGGGTGTTACAACCCCTCTTCAATTCCAATTTGAAATAGGTCACTTTTGAAATTTGCGCATACGGCGATCGATCGCACCGTATTGTCGATTGATCGCCTGTTTCCTTCGTTATTTCCTGCGTCTCTGCCAATCGATCTCTTCACACTTGCATCTGCCAATCGATCGCGTTGATTGCCGATCAATTACTGTTACTGTATCGAAAAATTTGAAAATTCCAATAACGACGATCGATTGCATAAGGCAGCCGATCAATCGCTATTACTGTTCATCTACTTGCATAAAAAAACTTCAAATGGTCGCAACTTTTTGCTCATAACTCCGAATTGCGTGCGATCGATGGCGTTGGAAAGCTGACTTCTTGATGTTTAACATGAACTTGAATCAGCCCCATCAGAAATATGCACACGAAGTTATGAAGAGTTAACCATTGAATCACATTTCACCACATTTGCAGTTTACTCTTATTTCCCTACAAAAACCAAAAATAACATTATCAAACACTAATTATCTTCTAATACTAGCATAAATATAAGTTTTAGAGCTGACGAAATGCACAATTTGAATATATATCACACCCCCAAACCTACATTTGCTAGTCCCTAGCAAAACAAAACAAAATAAAATCAAACAAAACAAACTAAAGGAACTAATGCATAAAAGTAAATGCCACTTTCGTAGGGAATACGATTGCATTGAGCATATGCAACAAGCCGTTAAACCTATAGGTGGTCCTTGTAGGACGAGTGTTGTCTCGTGATGGTTTGCAGCCATGCTACCCACAAACATGTAATTATGAAATTAACCTAATTAATCTAAATGTAAGAACAAATCAAAACAATTCAAAACAAGCAAACCTATTATCCCTTCAAATGCATACCACAATACTTAAAAAAATCAACCACACGTACTTGCTTTATAATCAACGGGAATATAGAAGCCCTCAAGTGGTTTTATTCCACACTTTCATCTTGGAAATTTCTGCTCAAATATGATATAGTATGATAATATAAATAGTAAAAAGTGTAGAACATTGTAGTCATACATTCTAAATCTCTGTTTAACACAGATCCAGTGTTACCCATTAACCAAAGAACATCAGAATCTACATAGTCATCGTAATCTTTAGGTTCATGATAGCACAAATGCCTGCGTGCCACATTCGGGTCCAACATTCTAGACTTGAGAGGATAATACACCATAAACTTTTTTTTTCTTTTTTCAATAGGACTGTGTAAGGCTTGACTTCAAGATGTTTAGGTTTAACAATGATTCAGGCCAATGACTCCCAGTCAGTTAGCTTAGGGCATTAGGTTTTAAGTATAGACCGCTTCGGACCTGAGCATGGGCCTAAGTTAACCATATAATAGTCAAGCAGCCCCTTTCTTTCTTTTGTTTTAATTTTTTTTGCATTTTTCATTTTTTCAGCATTCATTCCGTCACATCTTTATCCTGTCGAGACTGTATCATACTCTCAACCTATTTCCAGTTTCAAGCCCTTGCCATTGCCAAGTAAATGGTCTATCATGATCTTTTAAGCTCAACAGACAACCACATATCATCTAATGACTCTGACTAAAGACATCCCACTGAAGATTAGTATTCAACAAATCTCTAGACGGTATTACTTTATGTACTAGAGTGTGTGAGTGAGTTTTCTTAATTCAAGCACCTAATCCAAGAGGATTGTAACAGAAAGATATTCTCAGTTATGTGTTTTTATCCTCCAATATACTTACTCACACTTCCATTGTAATTAATCTCCTAAGAATTGTAATACGCATTGTCACAGGATAAACGATCAAAACCTATAAAAATACTAACAAACAACCTAAAACTAACCTATAAATCAAAAGAGTCCTACGCTCCTACACCCCCAAACCTAAACTGAACATTGTCCCCAATGTGATAACACAAATTGTACGACAAAGACAATTGTAAAGAGGAACAGGAAACGAAAAGCATAGATCAACACAAGATCTAATAAGTAAGAATAAACACAACACAAAAGAACTCCACTGATCATCAAATAAATAATACAGTAATCCATAGAACAGAGAGAGAAACAAAAGAGAAATAAAATAAAAAGAAAGAAAGAAAAAGAAAGAACTCCTGTTTTATGGGCTAGAGCTCCATGGCACTGACAAAATGCAACTCATGCTTCTGGGGCGCCAATATCTTTGCCAGCTGGAGGGGGAAAACGCCATGCATGTAAAAGATCAACTATAGTGTCGAGGCGTCCCGTCATGGTATGCTGAGTCTCCTGAATCCCGAATCTCCTGCAGCTAGAGATATCATCAAGCTATTTCTGCATATCTGCTGATGGTATTGGCTGTGGTGGCTGATCAACAGGTTCCCCATCCTCTTGCTCTTCGAACTGTGGCGCCCGTGGCCAGGCCTGGCGGCTAGAATGACCAAGCAACTGGTTGAAAGCATCAATTCCAATTGGACCAATGCCATGTGATACTCGGGAATGTTCAGGAAAACACACCCCCTGTGCCATGAAGACACGCTCCAGGATATATGGATAGGGCAACTGCTCGTCCTTGCGCCCTATCACCATCTGCTTCATCCGGCTAAAGACAAATGAAGGTAAATCCAAATCTTGGCGCCGGGTATCATCACCAAAAACGTAAAGCAATCGTACCATAGTGGGATCAACGTTTGCCTTCTGAGCGGACCATACATCGTGTTGAAGGATAAGAAAAGCAAATTGGTATTCAGGCAACATATTGACAGCCATGAGATATTGGTTGAGGCCTGGTCCTTCGGGTAATCCCGTGAGTCTACCAGTGTGTTGCTAGAACTTGGGAACTGAAACCCATCAAAGTCTGGATATTTAAGCTGGCCCCTTTCGCAGCCCATCACTTGCGCAATCGTAGATACCAAAAGACGGATAGGAGTACAGCACACAGTACTCCGTATCTCCACCCTCTTAGGATCGTCATGATCTTCAATTGCTACTCGGCCATAAAATTCACGGACGGCATCATCATGCACCGTTTGCTGGATCCCCTGAGTCTTTGTTGCGATATGGGTGAAGTAGTTCATCCAATCAGCACGTGTCTCAATCCATCGTTGTGTCTGAATATAAGGAATGAGGTGGACCTGTCGCTCATATTGAAGCGGCCGTGGCAATGGTTGATTCCCTGGTACGGAAGGGCCATGGGCAGGTTGGGTGGCTGTAGAAGATTCACCCCTTTGGCGTTTTGAGACGAGTGTTTTGTTAGGAGCCATTGTACCTGAATAGAAAGACAAGAAGGCTAGTAAAGGTACAACAATTCACAATTGGTAACATGAAATTGGAAAATCCAGTAGAGCCATGAACAATAAACATCACACAGTGGCCAATAATGGGAAATATCAAGCATGGTGGATCAAGGGGCCAAACGAATTGGAATTTCAGCATTACATAACACAGCATGATGTGAACAACATAACACAAACAGGAATTTCAGTCTAGATTTTTTTTAAACAGATGAAGAAATCCTAAAACGTCTAAGAATCATAGTGAAACTACAAATCCTTGCGCAGACAGCAAACACATAGTCACTAATTGTCCCTCCAAGAACATGCAGGCCATCGATTTCATAACCAGATCACAAGAAGCCCACGAAAAATCGAAATTTGAGAGTTAGGGCTTACCGGAAATAGGCGAGCAAATGCGAGAAAAACACAAGGGGAGCAAAAGAATGTCAGATCTGAATTCTTTGCGCAAAAACCCTTCAAGCGCCGAGATTTCAGGTGAAATGGCAGTCGGCAATGGCGAACAGTGGAAGGTTGTCGTCCTCCGCAGCGCAGTGTCTGTTTTAAAACGAAACTGACAACCTGCGATCGATAGCATATACTGTATGTTTTTATTTTTGCTCGCGATGTGCTGACGATCGATCGCGATTGGATGACGATCAATCATATCTACTGGTTTGCATTTTTT
Organism: Houttuynia cordata; assembly: GCA_039654745.1. Taxonomy (NCBI): domain Eukaryota; kingdom Viridiplantae; phylum Streptophyta; class Magnoliopsida; order Piperales; family Saururaceae; genus Houttuynia; species Houttuynia cordata. The sequence goes on along the minus strand of JBCJFD010000018.1, from coordinate 195,060 downwards.
TGGGTATGTTTTAAAACGAAACTGACGACCTGCGATTGATCGCATATACTGTATGTTTTTATTTTTGCTCGCGATGTGCTGACGATCGATCGCGATTGGATGGCGATAAATCGTATCTACTGGTCTGCATTTTTTTAGCATTACAACATAAAACACAAGCAAACAACTAGATAAACACTTGGGTTGCCTCCCAAGAGCACTAAGTTTTACGTCTTCAGCCAGACAGAGGCCTACAAATCACTATGGGTAAACAGGATCATCTAGATAGGCAGTGGTCATGTCGAAGGTGGCAACTCCCTCTAAGTACGGTTTTAATCGCTGGCCATTTACTTTGAAACTCGTACCGTCTTCCGGGTTATGAATTTCAACAACACCATGAGAAAACACCTTCGTAACAACAAAAGGGTCATACCATTTAGAACGCAGTTTTCCAGGGAAGAGATGCAATCGGGAATCGTAAAACAAAACTTTATCAGCAGGCTGAAAGGACTTCCGAAGAATAGATTTATCATGGAATATTTTAGTCCGTTCCTTATAAAGTTTTGCACTCTCAAAAGCATCGAGTCGCATTTCTTCCAATTCATTTAGTTGCAGTTTACGTGTTGTGCCTGCCTTATGCATATCAAAATTCAAAGCTTTTATTGCCCAATATGCACGATGTTCTAACTCCACTGGTAAGTGACAGGCTTTCCCAAAAACGAGTCGATAAGGTGACATACCAATGGGAGTTTTGTACGCAGTCTTGTAAGCTCACAAAATGTCATTTAAGCTTAAGGATCAATCTTTCCTATCGGGTATAACAGTTTTCTCAAGAATCTTTTTGATCTCCCGATTAGACAATTCAACCTGACCACTTATTTGGGGATGATATGGAGTGGCCACCTTATGAGTAACAGAGTACTTCCGAAGCAAGGCCTCAAAAGATCTATTACAAAAGTGCGCTCCTCCATCACTGATTATTGCTCTTGGGATTCCAAAGCGACAAAAGATGATATCTTTCAGGAATTTTATCACAACCTTATGATCATTTGTCTTAGTTGCAATCACTTCAATCCATTTAGAAACATAATCTACTGCAACTAGAATATAAAGGTGACCAAAGGATTGTGGAAAGGGTCCCATGAAGTCAATTCCCCAAACATCAAACAGTTCTATCACAAGAATGGGTTGGAGAGGCATCATATCCCGTCGAGAGATAGATCCTAAACGTTGACATATATCACAAGATTTGCATAACTCATGAGCATCCTTAAACAAGGTTGGGCAATAGAATCTACTCTGCAAAATTGTGACAACAGTTTTCTTTCCCCCAAAATATCCGCCGCATGCTTGAGAATGACAAGAATGTAAAATACTAGGAAACTCAAAAGAGGTACGGATCATCGCAAAAGTAAGATTTAATCTTAGAAAAGAATAAATCTTTGTCATGTTTAGCCCAATGGGATGGGATTTGACCTATGGCAAGATAATTCACAATGTTAGCAAACCAGGGGGTTTTAATTTGGAAGACGAAAAATAATTGTTCATCAGGAAAAGAATCATGTAGCGGCCCCTCATCTTGAGATGTTTCAACAAGGATTCGAGATAGATGATTGGCCACCACATTCTCCACACCTTTCTTATCTCGGATTTCATAATTAAATTCCTGTAAAAGCAAAATCCATCTAATCAATCGAGGTTTGGTGTTTTTTTTGGACAAGAGATGTTTCAATGCCGCATGATAAGAGAAAATGATGATTTGAGAACCTAACAAGTAGGATCAAAATTTATCCAGGGCATAAACTACAGCTAGAAGTTCTTTCTTTGTAGTAGTGTAATTCAATTGAGCATAAGAGAGGGCATTACTAGCATAGTAAATGACATGGGGGCACCTTATTCACTCTCTGGCCTAGGACGGCACCAATGGCAAAATCTGAAGCATCACACATTATTTCAAATAGAAGAGAGTAGTCAGGGGGCTGAATGATAGGTGCAGTAGACAATAAAGTACGAAGAGTGTCAAAAGCTTGCCTACATGCATCATCAAACACAAACGGCACATCTTGGGCTAGTAGATTGCTCAAGGGGCAAGCAATCTTACTAAAGTTTTTAATGAATCGCCTATAAAATCCTGCGTGACCAAGGAACGATCTAATTTGTTTCACTGAAGAGGGTGGTGGCAGGTTAGTGATGAGATCGACCTTGGCTTTGTCTACTTCAATTCCCCTCTTTGAGACTACATGTCCCAAAACAATGCCCTCTTGAACCATGAAATGGCTCTTTTCCCAGCTCAAGACAAGATTCTTCTCCTCACATCGTTTGAGCACTAATGACAAGTTTTGTAGACAATCATCAAATGATAGACCAAATACAGAGAAATCATCCATAAACACTTCTAGAAATTTTTCTACCATATCAGAGAAGATGGCTAGCATGCACCGTTGAAAGGTGGCAGATGCATTGCGTAGCCCAAAAGGCATCTTTGGTAAGAAAAGGTACCGAAAGGACAAGTAAAAGTCGTCTTCTCTTGATTTAAAGGAAACACTGGGACTTGATTATATCTCGAGTAACCATCAAGAAAATAATAGAATTGTTGACTTGCTAGTTTCTCTAAGATTTCTTGAATGAAGGGTAACAGAAAGTGGTCTTTTCTCATTTTTGTGTTTAATTTTCTATAATCAATACACACTCTCCACCCAGTAGTTTCACGAGTTGGGACTAACTCTCCATCAGAATTTTGCTTCACAGTGATGCCAAACTTTTTAGGCAGAACTTGTATCGGGCTGACCCACTCACTATCAGAAATGGGGTATATGATACCCGCATCCAACAGTTTCACTATCTCTTTCTTAACCACATCTCTCATGTTGGGATTTAATCTCCGCTGATTCTCTCTTGAAGGTTTAACATCCTCCTCCAAATGAATGCGATGCATACAAACGGACGGATCAATGCCTCTTAAATCAGCAACAGTCCATGCTATGGCTCTCCTATGCTCAATTAGAATCCTAAGCAATTGACTCTCCTAGTTGCTAGACAAGCTAGATGAAATGATGATGAAGAGAGTATCATTAGGACCTAGAAAAGCATACTTGAGGGAACTAGGAAGTGGCTTCAACTCAAGTTGAGGATGAGACTCAATGGAAGGTTGTAGTGATGGGCTGGGAGATATTGGCAGATGCTTTACTCTATTTCTATAAGGAAAAGAGTCATGATAGGGGGAAGAGGGTGACATCGCAGGAATATCGTCAAAAGGTGGCTCTATGTCAGAATCATCTATCCCTAAATAGAGTAGAGTAGTCTCTTGAGCAGCAGGCATGAGTTCATTCAAAAGTGTCTCATCTATGAGATCATCAATTTCATCAACGAAAGAACACTCTTGGTCACTTTCAATTGCTCCTTGGTTTGAAGCTTGGAACACATTAAGGATGATTTTCATGTTTCCAAAAAACATCTCCATCATTCCAGATTGACATTGGATACATGCATTGGCTGTCGCTAAGAAAGGGCGGCCTAAAATGACTGGAATGGTGTGAGAAGCATTGGACACAGGTTCCATGTCCAAAACCAAGAAATCAACTGGAAAGAAAAATTTCTCGACCCCAACTAAATCTTCAAGAAGACCTCAGAGTTTTCTAACAGATCTATCGGCTAACTGCAGAGTAGCCGATGTTGGTTGCAAGTCTCCCAAACCTAATTTCTCATATACTGAGTAGGGTAACAGATTGACACTAGCACCCAAATCTAAAAGAGCTCTGTGAATGATATGGTCACCAATGACACATGAAATGGTAGGTGTGCCAGGGTCTTTAAATTTCGGTGGAGTGTCATATTTCAGAATGGAACTGACCTGCTCAGTAAGAAAGACCTTTTTAGAAATATGAGTCCTAGACTTCCACTTTTGTGTGAACAGGTTTTTGAGAAATTTTGCATAGGTGGGTACTTGTTGTATGGCATTTAGGAGTGGAAGATTAATTTTAACTTGTTTGAAGGTTTCTAGCACCTCATCTATCATAGCTTTGTTCTTGTTAAAAGGGGAAGGCATGTCTAAGCACTGAGGAACTAGAGCATGGGGCACATAAGGTACCTCATGATTGGCTTTAGACTTGGTTCCTGAGGAAGATTTAGAAGGAGAAACAATGTCCTTCTGTTTTGGCTGACACAGAGTAGGTGGTGTCTCTACTATTTCATCAATCGCTGGGTTGCTTACTTGTCCCTGATCCGTATCTTCTTTCACCTCAACACCAACCAGATTTTCAATTTGTTTCCCATTATGCAGGGCTGTTATAGCTTGCACATGCTCGTTGGAAGTAGGTTGTTGTTCAAGCATAAACTAACCCTTAGGATTATTCATTGGTTGACTAGGCAACCGACCCTCTTCTCTTTTACTCATCGAATTAGCTAATTGGCCGATTTGTGATTCTAATTTAGCTATCGATTGAGTATGAGAATGCACCAGTTGAGCTTTTGTGATTGTGACTGGTCTTGAAGGCTCTGTAAAGCAGACAAGACCTTGTCCTCAAATTCTATATTTCTAGAGGGTTGTGAAAATTTGGGAGGCATAGTAGATTGTTGAAAACCTGGTGGGTTGTTTTAAAAATTGGCTCTTTGGGGTGGATTAAAAGGAACACCCTGATTCTGGGGACACCAGGAAAAATTGGGGTGATTCAACCTGGTTAGAAAGATCATCTGTTTGTTTCACTTCATACATACCACCTTTAGAGGGGGTAGACGAAGAAGATTCATTTAAACTCTTATTGGCCATCGTATGTTGCAACGAATTTTCACTCAAGTTTTCAAACAGCTCCCACGCTTCATTTTCATTTTTTAACAGGAAAGTGCTTCCACACGAAGCATCTACAAGATGACGGTTCTGCTCTATCAACCCTCTGTAGAACCGTTGCACTAACTTCCATCTTGGTACGACATGATGGGGACACTTCCTAAGGAGGTCCTTGAGTCTATCCCAGCTCTCATGGGATTGCCCAGTAGGCTGTTGGTAAAGGTAGTGATGGCATCTCTCATTTGGTTTGTTTTACCTATGGAAAAGTATTTCTAAAGGAAATCTTGTTACATTTTTGCCCACGAGATAATGGATTTGGGTTCAAGAGAGTATAGCCATTCTTTAGCCTTATCTTTAAGGGAGAATGGGAATAGTCTCAATCTTACCACATCATCTGTAAGATTGTTCAGTTTAAAAGTTGTGCAGATTTCTAGAAACTCATCCACATGCCTATATTGATCTTCGTGATTTCGCCCATGAAATGATGGTAGCATCTGTATTGTGTTAGGCTTAATATCAAAGTTACCAACTGTTGCAGCCGGCACTCGAATGCAGGACGGAGATATATAGGCATTTGGAGTGTAATATTCTTTTAAAGTCTTCAAATTTTCATCCGCCATTTCAAACAAGGGGTTGGTTATACTTAATTGCCTCTTTGGTTTTGTCTGAAGGTTCTCTCAATTTCACCGTTAAAGGCTTCTAAGTTTTCACCCAGTGACCTACGCCCTTGCATAAACTATCACAGAAGCAAAGAAACACAAAAGCAGTCCTAATAGCAACAACTAGCAACCAGCAGTCCTAGATAGCGACAACTAGCAACCAGCAGCCCTAGATAGCGACAACTAGCATTGCATGCTGTCACAGAAATAAAGGAAGACACACAACACCCAATGTTGAAAAGAAAAAAAAGGTAAAGGATGCAAATGAGGGGAAAGGATGGCCTTTCCACGTTGGCGAGAAATCCATGCGTCCTTGATGCCTCTCACTTTGACTCCTACAAAGACAAGAAATCAGATATTAAAATCCTACAAAGAAAAGTCTAACTAATTAGAATTAAATCAAACCGTTACCAAGTCCCCGGCAATGGCGCCAATTGATATATTGTATTTTTAACTCTTTTTATTACTCACAATCGTACGAGATTACGTATAGACTAGTGGAAACGAGGTTGAACCCAAAGGACTTGGAAGATTAATCTAATTCTAATGAAAGATTTGAATTTTTATGATTTAATCTAAAGAACTAAACTTTACTAAAAAATCAAATTTATGAGAATATCAAAGCATCGAATCCACCACTAAACAAGCAATTATTACTCTCAATTATTATTTCCACAAGATGATATGATATGGTAATTTGTGTTCTTTGGTCGGACACACGAATTACCAGTGAATGCACTACACGTTCTTTGGTCGAACACGAAAAGTTCATTCACTATAAATTATGTAATTAACTCTATCCTTTGGTCGGGCATAGAATCAATACAAACCTGTTCCTTGGAGACACATGGAGTATAAAGATCTAATTCCATTCATCATCACTCAAGTCTATAGTCAAGCACTTAAAAGAAAACTCATGAAATAGCATTAAGTCTGAATCATATCAACTTTTATTAAATTAAACTATCAAGAGTAATAATATACATCTATGGCTTCATCTAGCCTTGATAAGAAAGTTAGCTACACATAGGAATGGAGAAAATAAAAGCCTGATTTGATGTATTCATGGGCATGAATCACTTCCTCTTCTTCTCTTCAAAAGACTCATCTTCTTCTCTTCTCTAGCCTCCTCTCTTAGGTCTCCAATTGTTATGTTTTTCGAGCACTCTCTATGCTTATATAGTAGGGTAAGGTAAGCCACGAAACCCCTCTTAAATTCCAACTTGAAATAGGTCACTTTTGAAATTTGCGCATATGGCGATCAATCGCACCGTATTGCCGATCGATCGCCTCCCAATCGATAGCCTGTTTCCTTCGTTATTTCCTGCGTCTCTGCCGATCGATCGCTTCACACTTGCATCTGTCGATCGATCGCGTTGATTGCCGATCGATCTCTTTTACTGTATCGCGAAATTTCAAAATTCTAGTAACGACGATCGCTCGCGTAAGGCAGCCGATCGATCGCTGTTACTGTTCATCTACTTGCATAAAAAAAACTTCAAATGGCCGCAACTTTTTGTTCCTAACTCTGAATTGCGCGCTGTCAGTGGCGTTGGAAAGCTAACTTCTTGTACTTTAAAATGAAGCTTGAATCAGTCCCATCAGAAATATGCATATGAATTTATGAAGAGTTAACATTAAATCATATTTCACCACATTTGCAGTTCACTCTTATTTCCCTACAAAAACCAAAAACAACATAAGCAAACACTAATTATCTTCTAATACTAGTATAAACATAAGTTTTAGAGCTGACAAAATGCACAATTTGAATATATATCAGACCACTTAGAGCACTTGTAACCCGTCTTCTCCCTTGTACATGAGAATAGTCTTGAAGCCGTCAAAATGTTCATTGGGTTGTCGTCAGATGGTGTACTTGGGGCATATTATTTATGTTGATGGCGTGGTTACTGATATAGCCAAGATTGTTGTAGTTCATGAATGGTCTTGACCCTCTACTATACGAGCATTACGTGGTTTATGGGTATTGTAGGTTATTATTGGCATTTTATGTCCACCTACAGCATCATTGTTGCCCCCTTGGCAACTTTGTTGAAAAAGGGAGCCTTTGCTTGGTCTGACACCCTTGAGCGTGCTTTTGAGGCAGTTAACCCGGGCGCGAGGACTAGCCCAGGCACTGGGCTCTACCTAGAGTTGAGGCTGGTTTGGTGCCAGGGCCTGAGATCACCTGATGCCAGGTCGTGGGGCCAGGTGCCTAGGTGTATAGGAGACATGTACTAGGACTCGTATGAGTGAGATGAAGTGGTTAACACTCATGGTAAGTAGTTTGTTACGCGGTGGAGTTGTGTGTCACACGTATGGGACGCCAGAACACAGGACGCCAGAGCACATGTATGTCAAACACGTGGACGTCATAGCCCAGGGATGTCAGGACACGTGTGATCGTGTGAGTGAGTGCAAATCTTAGTTGGTTATCCATAATAATGGGAGAAGATTATGGTAACAGAAAAGATTTGATTACTAGTAGTAAATAAGGTGAGTAATCAGTAGTAAATTAGGAAAGTAACTAAATCGGTTATTGGTAATTATGATAACCAATAAGGGAGTAGAATATACCTAAAATCCCTATCAGTCAATTAGGGAAGGGCGCCAAGTCTTTATTGAGAAGGCCGATGATTGATGTACTTGATTGATTCTCAACAGTAATCAAAGAAAATCTAAATTGATTTGATTGTGTCCTAATTAGTAGTAAATGAGGAAGGTGAGTCAGCTTGCCATTAAATTAGGACGCCAGAAGAAGAAGGGGCGGCAAGAATTTGAAAAGCCATTAAGCAGTTACCTAGTTTGGCGGAGAGAATCTTGGATCTCAATAGGCAGTTTCTAGAAATAGAAGATGAGATCAATTTTGGAAGAAGATTGGATTCTCAAAGATATCAAATTTTAATCAATTTGGGATGCTCAATTTGAGGGATGTCCAAGGCTTATTTGGAATAAGATGAAAGGCTGAGAGGAGGGACGTCCAAGGGGGAAAGCAAATCAGGATGGCAGTTTCCTGATTAGTTAGAATCAATTTGAAAAATTTGATTCGGGAATAGATCCAAATCCTAACTGATTTGAGTAACTAATTGGAAGGGACGTCCTTGGCTTAATCTAAGGAAGTGGAGGATGAATGGCTGAGATTAGAAGGGATGTGTATCAACGGAGGAAAGTGAATACAACTAGGATGAGGAAACCCTCATATATAAACTCTAATTTGGAGTGGCCGGCCCATGTATTTGGCCGATCACCCCTCTTGCTTTGGGTTAGGGTTTCTTCTTCTCTTTTCTTCTCCTCCCAAAATAGTACCCTTACACATCCTTCTTCCTTGTCCTATGAGCCATCGATCAGAGTGCTAAATAGCGGCAACGCGTAGAGGAAGCAAAGGTCTTCACGAGGAAGCGAGAAGATGCTATGTTCAAATCAAGTAGGATGATTTTTCCCCTTTGTTCTCGATTTGAATTCCATACTTGTTATGAGTGATTCTTGTGATGATATTTTGATTCATAAATATGGATTCTTCATTGGAGATAATGGCAAAGTTCCATCATCTTGAACTGTTGATTTTATGAAGTGATATATGCTCGATTGTATGAACATTTGTGTTCAAGTTCTAATCCGTTACACATGCTTGCCTCTTGACACGGAATTTATTCTGTTGTGATGACCTCTTGATACCGTATTGGTTTAGAAGTTTGCTCTCCATATTATATTGTTGTGATTCATTGATGTCTTATGGAAATGGTACAACTTAAAGGTTTTAGGGAATGATTCTTATCACTATTCTCTACCAAAATAGACAATTAATAAGGGACATCACCTGTACATATGCCATGAAGCTACTGTTCAGTCGAAGGTGTCACATGGTCAAAGTCAGTTCCTTGACAATGAGTTTTGATCTGTCCCGAATTAGCTGTCCTATGTATATAATGCATTAGTGGGTAGATTAGAGGGTAATCAGACTTATTAATCGAATAGAACTAGGATTAAGGTTCTCGGCCAGAACTGTTTTTGCACGGACAACCTATACTAAAACACATGTAACTAATTATAGAAAAATTTAAAAAAATATGCCGTCAGTTGGGTTAGAAACTAGACTCATAGGACTACTCACAGTAAAAATTTCAGAGTCAAATTCAATCTGTGCTAATGCTGGGAATCATCGGAAGTCAGCTGTTAAGCAAAAACAGAACACTATAATTATGGTAAAAATTATTAAACCCTCACTAATACAAGAGCCTATGTTAAAATAAGTATACCACGAACTTTATATATATATATATATATATATATATATATATATTTGGGAGGGGTTTACATGAGATCGTTCTCATATAAGGAGCATGAGGCCAATTCTTATAGCCGTTGGATTCCGATCGGAAGATGGATATTAAATCAGTGGGTAGGTGAGTGTGTCACATCAGGGAGTGGGTGAGATCATTATGGCTATATGTAGCTGTTAGATCAAGATCGAAGGGCTACGATTCAAAGTGGCCTCATATAAGCTATATGAGAGCGATCTCATTTAAACTTTTCCCTATATATTTTACAAGATCTTTTAGTAACTATTACAGTAGAATAGACTATGTTATAATATTTAGTATCATGGGTTAATGAAGGGTTCAATAAGTCTTGTGTGCTTCACTTGTAGTATTGACTCGATTCGTGTTTCCAATTAGAATCTGAATCATCATTTCTCATTGATCAAAGTCTTGATCCTTGAAGTTTGGACCAACGTTTTCATAACCCAATTGAGTTTTAGGTTGTTCCATTTAGGGCAAATCATGTGTAGCACTTCTGATATTGAAATCTCATTGATACTCCTTTTGCGAGTCATATGTTGATAGAGATATTGAAATCTCATTGGTACTCCTTTCGTGAGTCATATGATATCCAAAGTGATCTCCGATATTTTTAAAACCTGACGAGGTTTTTGCCCAAAGAGAGGCATATATCTACGTTTTAGGCTGTTGAGATAATTACGAAAGGTCTAGCAATCTCCGCCCATTGTGTCTGAAAGCACTGGTGGGGCCAGCATCCTAGACGCATGATCGGGTTCCAAAGAGTGAACCTCTAGGGTGATCTGGTAAGTATTCACTTACGTGTGGTAAGAGCAGAGAGCAGAAATTGAAATCTCCTTACACTAAGGATGTCTGGAGTCAGTAATGTTTGATATCTTCTCCTTACACTTTTGATGTTTGAAGTCTTGAAATATGGTAATTTCTCTCCTTACACTTGTGATTGTTCGGAGTCGTGGTGATTATTATTCTTTCACCTATACTTATGAGTTGGGAGTGTTGTTGATTGATACTGTTCCTTAAGTAATGGAAATTTTGTGGTACAATTACAAATTCTATTTGCTATTTAATTATCTTCTGATGAATCCTTTTTCTGGCCATACATTGTATTTTCTTTGAGTTTTTGCATCTTACTGGGTATTTCTTCGAAATACTCATACATTCTCTGATGCAGGCATGAAGAAAGAATAAATCTAGGAAGGTTGCAGTGAGTAAAAGCTCGAAGACTACTGTGGATTGATAAAGTTATCTTTTATCTTAGTTAAATAATGATAGTATTATTGGCATGTTGGCCAAGGATATTTTAATTATTTTTTATATCAGTTATTTTAATGACTTTGGTTAATTGTTATTTTAGATTACTTTTATTCTGGCACAAATTTCCATTTCATATGTGCTAATGATGTTGGTTTAAGACTGAGTTGTATTAAAATCGAATACACGTCTATTCGTGATGGTGTATTTGATGTGTGGATCGAGTATTCAGTCACGGGCCTGGGTTTCCGATTTCAAGAATTTTCACTTGAGGGACAACTTCCGCACTTTGACGAAGCCGGGAATTTCAGGGCGTGACAGAAGAGAAGCTTCCTATTGCCTTTTTTAGTAATGCATTACCAGGGTGATCTTTGTTGTCCTTCGCTTATGAGCGTGAGATGCTTGCTGTCTATATTGTGATCAAGTGGCGGCCCAACCTGTTAGGTCATCACGTAAGCATTTGGACTGATCATCAGTCGCTGTTCAAATACTTTACGGACCAGCGAGTGGCAACTCCAGCTCAACAACGTTTGGGATCCAAGTTGATGGGCTATGATTATGAGATGATCTATAAGCATAGTTGAGAGAACCATGTTGTCGATACCTTATCATGTTACCATATAAACAGCCTGCAGCTCGTCCATGAGAGGAAAAATAGGAGTGGAAAGGGACCAGAAGGTGGCGCATTATATTATCTCCTAAACTTATGTTTATGCTGGTGTTTGATTAGAATAACTACTACTTTAATATAGTTTTTGGTTTTTGTAGGAAACAAGAGTAATACACAGAAATGAGGAGAAAAGTAACTCGAATGGTTAAATCATCATAACTTCGTGTACAAATATCGGATTGGACTGATTCAAGTCTCATGTTAAAGTTCAAGAAGTCAGCTTTCCAACGCCACTAACCATGCACAATTCGGAGTTTGGGACAGAACGCTATAGCCATTTGAATTTCATGAACAATAACAACAATCGATCGGCTATCAATGCGATCGATCACCAGAGCCGTAAAACCAATGTATTAAAGGAAACGATCGATCGGACCCCAAAACGATCGATCGTATCTACTGGAATTTTTCAATCGCCGAAGACAGTAACTACGATCGATCGGTATCATATGGCATTGATCGGCAAAGCGATCGATCGGAGGAAAATAACGAAGGAATTATGATCGATCGGCCAGCGAACGATCGTCAATACGGAGCGATCGATCGCAATATGCGACAAACTGAAATAAGACCTACTTCGACTTGGATTTGGAAGGGGACTTCGTGGTTTCTCTTCACTCTTATAAATAGGCCTTATGGGAGAACGTTTTGGGCACCAAATATTCAACCCTTGGAGGCTAGAGCAAAGGAGAGAAAAAGATGAAGAACATGAAGAACACGATGGTGATTTCTCTTCCAATGCGAGGCTAAACACCTTTCCAAGGCATAGATGAAGCCTAATAATCTGGTTGTGTAGTTTCTTTTCTCTCATCTTATGTTTTTACTCTAGTTGGTGTATGGATTTTATTGTGTAATCACCGTTAATTCAATAAAGGTTTGTTCTTTGTACTCGAGAGAGACAAGAGTGAATTCTTGTGAGTTTCAATCCGAAGAATACTTGCGTATCCGAGAGGAACGTGAGTAGACTGAGGTGTTATATATCAATAAAATTTCATTGGTTTATACTCGAGAGAGATAGATCACAATTCCATGTTTTAACCGTTTTATGTGTTACATCCGAGAGGAGAGCACTATATTTTGAGTTGACAAGTGTATGTCCAAGAGGAATATGCTAGCCAATTGGAAATCTTTATTCAATAAAGAGAGAGAAACGATACACTAGTTTATTGTGGTGGATTCAAAGCCTTGGTCTTCTCCACATTGATTAAATCTCACTTAGTTTAGTTAAAGTTCATAGCTTTCTTAGTCTAGAATCAACATTGCTACTTTCTTTTGAATTTGGTAAAATATTAATCCGTCCCTGAGGTTCGACAATCCTTATTAATACTCGCCGTCGTACAATTGCCTTGTGCACTTGCAAGGGTTTAATTTTAAATGATCAAGGATCACAAGGTATCGCCTTGATGGCAAGAAGTAAAAGAAGGAGAAAAGGGTAAAAGAAAACTGAATTCTTTATTGCATAACCCTAGAGGAGGAAGAAGACCTCCTTATAAAGGAGAAGAGATGGCGCGTCTCCCTAGGGGCATGCGCCATTTGTCTGGCCTGATGGGCCTAATTGCCTAATTGTCCACTAACTTCGCCATTACATATTCAGTTACCCAAACGGGCCTGATTACAAGATTATGGCTTTATTTAAAAGGAAATCAAATTAATCCTAGAGATCCGCTCCACTTGTTGTGCTGACGTACACAACACTCCACCACGCTCCGCTACCGAATTGTCCTCAATACGACCATGCTGGAAAACGGGCTAAAAACTCGTCCTCCAATATCCATTCGGCATCTTCCAAAGATTTACCTTTCCATGCAACCAAAACTTCAGTCACAATATGCCCCGAGCGGCACACCCGGCGTTTGTCAATCAGAGAGGCAGGCATAGGATCGTCAGATTCTGGAGGGTCCATAAGTGGCGGAGGTGCACTAGCCGCAACTAATCCCGGATCTCCCACGAATCAACGCTGATGGGACACATGGAACACTGGGTGCACCAGTGAACTGGAAGGAAGGGAAAGACGATAGGCCACCGGACCCACCCTCTCCATAACGGCATATGGCCCATGAAAATGAGCGGCCAACATATGATCAGCCCGAAATAGGGAAGACAGGCGTTGCGGCAAAACGGACACATAAACCAAATCACCAATCTGGAACTTCCGATCAGTGTGCTTCCTATCGTATACCTATTTCATCCGGTTCTGAGCTGAAGCCAAGTTGGCCTTGAGTTGGCAAAGAATCTCATCCCGCGTCTGAAGCATATAATCCACCTCGGCAATGGAGGAACGATAAGGCACATAAGACAAAATGGAAGGAGGATGGCGGTAGTAGACAATCTCGAATGGAGTGAACCCTGCACGTGTATGATAAGCTGTGTTGTAGGACCATTCGGCCCATTGAAGCATCTGAAGCCAACACTGGGGTTGATCCCCGACAAAGCATCGTAAGTACTGCTCGACACACCGGTTGACCACTTCAGTCTGACCATCCATCTGAGGGTGATAGGCAGTACTCATATGTAGCTCCGTACCCTGCAATGTGAAGAACTCCCGCCAGAACTAGGAAAGAAATACCCGATCTTTGTCGGAGACGATAGTACGTGGCATACCATGTAACTTGGCGATCTCCTTCACATAGAGCTCTGCAACTGTTCTAGCAGAAAATGGATGGCTCAAAGCGCAAAAGTGGGCGTACTTAGAGAGACGGTCGGCCACCACCATAATAACCATCTTACCATGGACAGCGGGTAAGGCCTCAATGAAGTCCATGGACACGTCCTCCCAAATTTTATCCGGAATAGGAAGGGGCTGAAGGAGACCTGCAGGTGTTGTGGACGCCGATTTGGCCCTTTGGCATGTGTCACAAGCTACCACATATGCATGCACATCCTTCCGAATACGGGCCCACAAGAAACTATGACTTACCCGCTTGAATGTTCTGAACGTCCTTTCATGGCCAGCTATTAGAGTATCATGGAAATGGGACATCACACGCTGACACAAATCTGGAATAGCTAGTACCCATAAGCGGTCCTTCCAGAATAAAAGATTGTCCCGCCAAGCAAAAGGGGGCTCAGCAGTTGGATCAGCATGAAGTTGGCCAATCAGCTCCTTAGTAGCCTAGTCCTCAATATAAGCACGTTTCAACTCGGATAGGAAAGGGCAGTAGGGAACAGATAGTGCCAAGCAGCCCCCTCCGTGGGCCGACGAGATAAGGTATTAGCCACAGTGTTGTCCACACCCTTCTTGTAGACTACGCTGAGAGGGCGTGGATACCCACTGGTCCAAGAAGTATTTGAGCGGTTGATGATCTGTCTGAACAAGGAACTGTCAGCCGAGTAAGTAGGGCTGCCACTTGGAGATGGCGTGCACAATAGCAAGCATCTCCTTCTCGTATGCAGATATAGTCAAGGAGTGGCCCGATAGAGCTTTGCTGAAGAACGCAATAGGACGTTCTTTCTGAAGAAGGACAGCCCTGAGACCCGAATTAGATGCATCGGTCTCAATCACAACGGTAAGCTGAAATCTGGAAGAACGAAGACCGGAGCAGATGCCATAGCTTGCTTCAATATGTCAAATGCTGCCTGGGCCTCGTCGGACCATGAGAAAGCCCCCTTCTTGAGCAAGGACGTGAGGGGACCAACCATCACCCCATACCGCCCAATAAACACCCGATAGTAAACAGTGAGGCCCAAGAAGCCACAGAGAGACTTCACACAGGTGGGCCATGGCCACGAGAGCATAGTTTCCACCTTCGACAGATCAGTGGCCACTCCATCACGCGAGATGATATGGCCCAAATAATCGACCTGTGCACTGCCGAAGGAGCACTTCGAACGCTTCAGAAATAAGGTATTAGCACGTAGGATGGTAAAGATTGACCTGAGGTGGTAAAGATGGTCATCCCAGGACGAGCTATAGATAAGTATGTCGTCAAAGAACACTAGCACAAACCGGTGGAGATAGGGACGAAATAAGTCATTCATCAGACTCTGAAAAGTGGCCGGCGCATTGGTCAGGCCAAATGGCATGACAAGGAACTCATAGTGCCCATCGTGAGTCCTAAATGCAGTCTTGTGGACATCTTGAAGTTGCATGCGAATATGGTGATAACTCGAGCGCAAGTCAAGCTTGCTGAAAACTGCAGCCCCTGCCAATTCATCAAGAAGTTCTTCGATCAACGGAATATGATACTTATCCTTCACGGTAATCGCATTAAGCACACGATAGTCCACACATAAACGCCATGAACCATCTTTGTTGCGGACCAACAAGACCGGAGAAGAAAATGAACTAGTGCTGGAATGGATTATACCTGATTGTAACATCTCCTGCACTAATCGTTCGATTTCTGCCTTTTGCACACGGGGATACTGGTAGGGTCGTACATTGGCAGGTGGAGCTCTTGGCGTGATAGGGATGGAATGATCATGGCTCTGGGCGGGAAGAAGGCCAGATGGCTCGGCAAAAATATCTGCATGCTCGACAAGCAGGGTGAGCATGTCTTCTAGCATGTCGGGCTGACTCACATCCATTGTAGCCAGTTGCTGGAGGAATAGGCCCTGAGGTTCAAACTGGAAAAGAGAGCTCACCTCCTGGGCTGTGTGTAGGGTGCCCGACTGCGACCCATGTAGACGCACCCCTTGGCCATCTACCCCAAAGTCCATAGTCAGAGGTCAGAAGTTCCAGACAACGTCGCCCAATTCTTGAAGCCATTGGATGCCTAACACCACATCAGGCCCATTCGTGGGCAAGAGAAATAGATCAGTGATGAAGGAATGTCTTTGAATCACCAACTCGACTTGCGCACACATGCCCACGCTCCGGAGGTGTTTGCCGTCCCCAATCAATACGTCAAATGGTTTGGAGTCTGAGACATAGCACCCCAAACGTTGCGCCATTTTGTCATTGATAAAGTTGTGGGTCGACCTACTATCGATGAGTACAGCGACCTGTTGGCACTTGACTTGGCCCTGGACGCGCATGGTCCTGGGAGTGAAGGTACCTGAAAATGCATGGACTGATATCTCAGGTTGCACATGATCATAGAGGCCTGGCGCCTCCTCTGGCTCAACCACTTCCTCTTCCTCAGCTTCCTTGACGAGTAAGCTACCCCGGACGGAGTAGCGATGTCCGGGAATAAATTTCTCATCACATTTAAAACAGTCTATTGGAACGCCGTTCGTCTACATGGGGTGGCATCAGACGGTGGACATGAGGGGAAGTAGGCCCTGGCAGGCTGTCCGGCTGGGGCCAGGCACTGGAGCCGAGACAGATGGCTGGTTGCCATATGGGCGTAGAGCCATCACCCATGGCCCCCTCGTCGCTGACGAGCCAATTTCTCCTCCTCGATCCGTGCATGGTGCACCACATTGCGAATAGTGTGACATGGGAAGTGGCACATCTCATTAGCAATCTCTGGTTTCAGCCCATGCTTGAACGTACCGACGAGGGCCGCCATCGGCCATTCTGGCAAGTGGTTAGCTTTTCATGACTTCTGAGAAATAGGCCCTTATCGTGGTAGTCTGCCTCAGGGTGGATAGCATTTCATTAAAGTCTTGAAACTCATTCGGTCCGAACTGGACGCACAACTCATCGGAGAAGGACGCCCAAGTGGGATATCACGTCTCCTTCTCATAGGTTTGAAACAAAATCGAGGCGTCTTTATCAAGGTAGAAGGCCGCCACACGCAGGCGCTCTGCATCTGAGTACGTTCCCTGGTAAGCAAAGAATTTGTCCGCCTTGTATAGCCATTCGAAGGGGTCCTCATCGCCATTTATCTTGGGAATTGCAACCGAGCCAGTCTGGGCTTAGCACTGCCCCCTGGCCTCTGCGAGACCCCTGGGGCTCCTCCCAATCCTCATCGATCTCGTGCTGGATGTTTCATGGATGAGTAGCCATTGAGGCATTTCCACGAGTAGATGGCATGCCTCAAGCGTCAAGACCAGGGCGGCCACCTTCTGCGTCTGGGTTAAAGGACCCAATTTGGATTCCACGAGGGAGAGAATTTATTGCGGATTGGCCTAGGACTGAGCCGCCAAGCACATGGGAACCCCTTGGTCAGACAGGGGCACCATACCCCCTGATGGCGGCGGCGGCGTGGTCATGGTAGCAGTCTGCGTGGTCTAGTTTTGCGCCTATATAAGCTCGATGTTCTGCAGTCGTATATTAATCTCATTGATCATGGAGATTAGAATGTCTTGACTGGAATCAGCATTCATCCATGGGCTAGGAATCTCCTTCGCAGCCTCTGGCTCAGGCTGTGCTTCAGAGGCCATGGCTGGCTGCTTGCGAGGAGGCATGATCGATCTCAGATCGGAACGGCTCTGATACCAATGTTGTGACCCGACAGTGTGACAAGGTATCACCTTGGGCTCGAGCTCGGCTCGCTAAAATTTTTTATAGAATAAAATTAAAATACAAAATAGTATATTATATATATATATATATATATGAGGACGGTTTACATGAGATCGCTCTCATATAATATCACACTCCAAAATCCCGACCTTGATCGGAGTGCGAAAATCTTCGTCAATACCATATTTGGGATTTTTTTTTCAATTTCAATAAAACAATAAAATAAGATCTCGTGCATTGGAACCCATGGTTATGGACCCGAATCCGTTAGTATGGAACATTTTATCATCTTTTTTCTACTCTTTATAGGTAGGAACCCTTGGACGCGACTTCGGATAGTCGAATCCACCGGTGAATTACATCATCTCAAAAGAATGTGCAATCGACAATACCAAGATCACTCAAGAACGTGGGAATTCATCATGAAATCAAAATAAAATATTGTATATGTATTAAATGAATCCTATATTCTTTATTACATCAATTCTCATAAATTGTCAATTAAACTAAAACATCAAAGTTATGGCACACAACGACCAGAAATATCAAACCAAGCAAATAACTGAAAATTATTTATTCATTTTCACGTCTTCTATGCCACCTTCCTGTCTTGCAATCGTTTTGAATCACTGAACTTTCACGCATGCATCAGAAGATGCATGAGTATTCCGCAGAACTACCCAGTATGATGCAAAAACCCACTGGAGACACAATAATAATGTGAAGAAAGATTTACTCAATAGAAAAGGAATATATAATATATGAAGGACTGATCACAAGGTTTACTTCACCTGAACAGAAAGGTTAGTTAACAACAACAATCCCAACTCGCAAGTGTAGGGACAAACATCAATAAAACTCCGAACAATCACATGTGCAAGGAGAGAATAACAAGTTTACTAATGGCTCATAAGCATCTATAGTGCAAGGAGTTACAATTTCTGCTCGTTGAACTTATCTTTTGCAAGTGACTAAAATATACCAGAACCACCCTAGGGGTTCTCTCTTTGAAACCCTGCCATGCGTCTAGGATGTTGGCCCCACCAGTACTTACGGACACGATGGGCAGAGACTAAAGACCTCCCGTAATATCAACAGTCTAACGTACGTATAGTGCCTCCCCTCGGGCATAAATAATCGAAGACCTCGCAAGATCTAGCAATGGCTTTATTGAGCATACTATGAATCCACTTCGGAGAGAGCCTCGCAAGGTCTCTAGTGGAGAAAACAACCATGTAACAATATAAGCAATATTTCAAAGGAATAAAGGTCACAACACTCTGAGATCATAAGGTATTATTTACTAGAATAGACTCACTCTTTAGAGTATAATTAAATCATCAATATAAATAGACTCTCTCTGGAGTATAATTAAATCATCAATATCTCAATAGAATAGGTTTCTCACAAGAACACAGCTAAGACTCCAATGTCTTGATCACACTAGGTAAGTCGCCAAAAGAGTAATAATAGATCGCAATCATAATTCAAATAATATGCTTCATGTTTAGCATTAGATAAGAACATATCTGGAATTTAGATTCTACTATTTATGGTGCTGAATTCAAGATAGAAGAATGATTAGAATGGTTTGCTCACCAACTGGAACTCAAACCGACACAGAGTTGTAAGTAGATAGATTATAGGTTATAATAACTTATCCATAATATTAATCTTTTAGACCCACTAGTCTTACAATAATAGTTTATATCATATCTTACATCATATATTAGTGATACTTTAATCAGATTAAGTTATATCATTAAGTATTAGTATGTTCTAGTGACTTAGACATTAATTACAGTAAACTGTTTTGTTGATAACAGCCCTATTCCGACTCTCCTCACAGTCAGCACAGTAGGAAACTAAGTCTGAAATTTTAACAGTAGATAGCCTGATGTGTCTAGTTTCCAACCTAATAAACGGCATATTTTTTTGATTTTTTTGTAACTGTTATGAATTTTATATTGTAGGTCATCGGCGCAGGAACAGTTTTGGCCGAGACCATAAGTCTTAATCATACTTACTAATTTTGTATTAGTAACCTTTAATTATGATAATAGAACATTATTAACATTGAATACTCCCCTTATAGGACTATTATAGGTCATTATATGTTCTGGAATATAAGTATTACAAACTTTTATACACTTTTCATTACATAACCCAATTTAAGATACTCCCCTTTGTATAATGAAGACTTTAACAAAAAAAATCCCAACCTATAATCATATGGGATAATTAAACCAGAACGTATACATAATCAAAATATAAATTTCTGACATCTAGATGATCAAGAGATGAATAATGTTCCCATCTAAAGTTATCATACAAGCATTAAAAGATATGTCACTTAGGGATTTCAATAATCAAACTCATAATCATAATTAATATAGAATCTCTCAATAAATCAAGCATTCATATAATCTCTACTACTGAGATAGAATCAAATAACTCATCATAGAATAGATAGAAAAAGTTTTAGAAGCAATTTAGTAGAAAAACCATCCTACCCCCTTTCTAGAACGAAAAATTGTGTGTCCAACCTAGCTCCTCTTCTTCTCCACGCCACAAGACCTTCGCTCCTCCGAATATGACGAGGTTTGAATGAAGAAGAAGGATGAAAGGGTTGCTGGAACAAGGGAGAAGGAGAGAGAAATAAGGCTGGGGCGTTCACAAACTCTCTAGTGTGATAAAACACAAGTTAGCCCCCTTATGGGTGTTTATATAGACCTTATGCCTATACCAACTAGGACATTTTTTCTTTAGGATTTCTTCCTAATCCAATCACTAAATCCTCTTATTAGAAGCTTTCCATGGGTAGAAGGGACGTCCTAAACTTAATACTCATTGATTAGTTAGGATTTGATATCTATTTTAACTATGTTTCTTAAAAACAACACTTTCCGTATTCAATCGCGTACCCCGGCGATCGATCGCATACCCCGATTGCATACCAAAATTCAAACTAGCATAACTTTTTGCTCCGAATTCCAAATTGCGCACCGTCAGTGGTGTTGGAAAGCTCTCTTCGAGTACTTCAACTCCAAATTGCAAAACATTGCAAGAACAAGTATTAAAATTTTGTGTTTTAGATCAATCAATTTTAGTAAGCATACCAAATTTTATTTATTTATTTTTCTGGGTGTTACATCCTCTCCTCCTAAAAAGAACATTTCGTCCTCGAAATGCGGTTACTCAAACTGCAAACAATTCCAGATAGGATTTTCTCATGTCACTTTCAGTTTCCCATGTCATTTCCTCGGAGAGCTGACTTTGCCACAAAACCTTCATCAAAGGTATAGTTTTCTTTCGTAATACTTGGTCTTTCCTATCTAAGATCTTTATAGGCTTTACTAGAAATGTTAAATCCACTTCCAACTCCATAGTTGTATAATCCAAAACGTGAGATGGATCTGGCACATACTTCCTCAACATTGAGACATGAAAAGTATTATGTACTTCTGCAAGATGTGGGGGTAAAGCTAACCGATACGCAGCTGGTCCAACTCGTTCCAAAATCTCAAATGGTCCAACAAATCTTGGACTCAACTTCCCTTTTTACCGAATCGCATAACTCCTTTAGAAGGCGACACCTTCACAAAAACATGATCTCCTACTTGAAAATCTAATTCTCTCCGTCTGCAATCTGCATAACTTTTCTGTCTGCTCTTAGTAGTCTGTAACCTATGTCTAATCTGTTTCCCTCTTTTAAACAAAACTTCCAGTAACTACGATCGACTGCGAATGACGCCGATCGATCGTTACTGGTCGTCTTCTTCGTTTTAAATCTTTAGCGATCGATCGCATCTGGATTGCCGATTGATCGCCGTATCGAAATTGCGATTTTTTTCAATTTTATTGCTCTAAAAATTCACATAAAAATCAATCAGATTTTTGGGAGTTCTAACACCACAACGGAATTGGGGCTCTGATATCACTGAAGGGTAATCGAGCCGCAGCGGAAGCGATTTTGAATCGTCCGTGTGGTGTTGAATCCTTCAAAATCTGATTTGATCCGAAATTCCCTTGCACTCACATAAACAACAATACAGAATACAAGAAATTATGAGCAATATATGCAAATGGAAATTAATCTCATGCACAATGAAATAAAAAAATACAGATTAAATACTACTAACCTGTGGCCTTTGTGCCAATGAAAATCCACGAAAAACAAATATAAATATATATGTCCGAGATCACATTTCAAGAACCGTTAAAGCGTGTGGATCTTTGACTTGCTATTCTCCACGAGATAGCAATATCAATTACGTGCTTTCTCCCAATCCTTTGCTTTTATTCAATCTCCAAGATGAATCACCAAAGCCAAAGAACCAAAGGAAGAAGATGAGCCAATCGAGGAGAGAGATGTTGGAGAGATGAGAGAGAGAGAGATTGAGTGCCAATTCAGCCCAAAAGCCAAAAACGTGGGAAGTAAGAGGGCGTCCCCTCTTCTTCCCCTTTCAATGCTTTTCGGTTACAAGATTTGGGGAATCAATTCCTCAAATCGCTTTCTCTCTTTCCACGTCACAACCCATAAGGAAAGGGGGGCGTGACACTGTTCACGCCCCTATAATTTCTCTCTTTTTCAGTTACCAATTGGGACTTGTAACTTCCCAATTTAAACTCTCCTCCAATTGGTAAATCCTAATTCAATTAGGATTCAATCTAACGGTTACAAATAAAGGTGTTTCATCCATTTTGGTGTTGACCCACCCGGGCCCATGGAAGCCTAATCTCTCCTCACGTGCACACACCTCACATGGGAGGATCGACTCCTCTAACAAGACTATTAATATGGGACGTGAACCCATATCAATATGTTACATATATAACCTCCTAATTAGGGTTGGCCGGCCCACACTATTAGCCGACCAACACCTCTCTTCTCTTTAGGAGTTTTTCTGCTTCTCATACTTTCAAACCAACAACCTTCTCCCTTCTTTCCCACTCTCATATTCAATTAAATTAACCGTTAGAGGGTGGCAAAGCATTGGGTGAATGACGGTATTGTTGGTGAAGCAAAGGACTACATCAAAACACTCAAGGTAGGATGATTTTCCCACAACTCCATTGGGTTTTCTTTCAACTATGTGAATGCCTAGAGATTGAATTATGCTGTCAAATACATTACTGGAGTTGTTGTGTGATCAATTCCTACTCATGATTTAATTGTTGTCATGATGATTTATGGAATCTATAGATATATGTTGTGTTTGTGCACTTGTTCGGTTTCGTGGTTACATGTATTAGACCTAGATAAGAACTTGTTCAGTTTGGAGTCCTTTGTTGATATGATCTTGACTTGTAACAGTTATGTCCGAGTGAAATAGTCCCAATTTTGGAAGATTTAAGTTAGGGTTAAGGGCTCAATACCTTGATATATGTCATCTATAATCTTAAGTCATGTTTTATCGGTTCATTATCACACCTAAAGCTTGCAATTTGATCACTTTGGGTTCTGACTAGTAAGTATAAGAGTCGTGTCGACCTTGGTCAAGTGGTTGTACGTTCTGGAGTGCCCGTGATTAATTGTCTCATTGTCCGATGGGTTCATTGCGATAGAAATAACAGTACTTTCAGGGTTAGGTAGTGTAAGGAATCATATTCATACTAAAATTACTAAACTTTTGATTAACAAGGTTTTGTAATAATGAAAAGGCATAATGTTAATAGGTATATGAATTTACTAAGTGTCAGAAATTAAACATATTAGATGTTAATTAGACTCACTAATCAAGTCAGATTAGGAACATTGTTCTTGGCCAGGACTATTCCTACGCCAATAACCTGCACTAAAACGGGTATAACTAATTCTAGAAAAATCTTAAAAATATGCCGTCAGATGGGTTTGAGACTAGACTCATAGGAGTATCTACAGAAAAATTTCTCGGTTAGTTCGAACTGTGCTGTCCGTGGGAATCTTTTGAAATCAACTGATCTGTCAAAATAGTACACTGCACTTCTACTAAAAGTCACTAATACTTAACTAATATAAGTCATTATGTTATGGATAAACATATGATGAACTTATGAATATTATAAGACTTCAAATTAGAGATTCCAGTAAACTTGACCAAGTTATAAAAGCTATAATCATGGGGTTGATCAAGAGTGTTTCAACCATTCGATAAGTCTCATGTACCATGTTCGTGGTGTTTGTTCAATTCAAGCTTTCAATTGAAACTTGAACCTACTGTTCTTCTTGTCCCAACTCTGATTATTGGAGTCATGGTAACTGTCTCTTGAACACATGTTAGTCTCATTAGTTCTTATCTAGGGTTATTCATATGTAACACGTTTGGTATTGATTACCTCAATTTGTACTCTTTTTGTGAGTCAGTTATCAAAAAAATAGTGAGGATCCTAAAGTGTATTTTTATACTATGTTATGAGAAATACTGCTCAATTATTGATTGTTTCTCCACAAGAGACCTTGCGGGGATCTCTCTGAGGTGGATTCATAGTATGCTCAGAGAGCCATTGCTAGATCTTGCGGGATCTCCAATCTTTTTTGGAACCTTGCAAGGTTTCCGCCCAAAGAGAGGTATATACGTACGTCCTTATGCTGTTGAGACATTACGAAAAGTCTAGCAATCTCTACCCATTGTGTCCGTAAGCACTGATGGGGCTAGTACGTACGTCCTTATGCTGTTGGGACATTATGAAAGGTCTAGCAATCTCCGTCCATTGTGTCCGTAAGCACTGATGGGGCTAGTATCCTAGATGCATGACCGGGTTCTAGTAAGAGAACCTCTAAGGTAATCTAGCAAGTAACCACTTGCGAGTGGTGATGACTGAGAGCAGAAATTGCGAGTGAATTCATTGTGATTTGTGTCTGACCATGAACACAAGTTATCATATTATATTAACTTATGCCTAATAATAATTGAGAGTAGTAATTGCATGTCTAGTGGCGGATTCATTGCCTTGATACTTCTCCATATTGATTAAATCTCAATTAGATTAGTTAAAGTTTATTACTTTATTTAGAATTAGTTAAACTAAATCTTTTCTTCCTTGAGTTTGGTAAATTATTTAACCGTCCATGAGGTTCGACAACCCTTTAATACTCGCCATAGTACAATTGCCTTGTGCACTTGCAAGGGTTTATATTTAAACAATCACGTCTTCCGCACTCTGACGAAGCCGAAAATTTCAGGGAGTAGCATCTATACCCGTCCAAGTCATTATGACACTGATCAAGAGGCGGTATCCATTCTGGACAGCATGCGTGCAAATGCTACCAGCTAACCATGTTTTCTTTTGCAGGGAGATCTAATGATTTGGAAGGGTCGTCTGTGGTGGCAAAATGGCCAACCTGCGCCAAAAGATGCTGGAGCATTTCCACTCTTCTCCCTTGGCTAGACACAAAGGCTTCATCTGAACCTATAAGCGGGTCACTCCGATCTTCTTGTGATGCAGAGTCAAGCGAAAAGTGCAAAAGTTTGTTCATAGACTGCAACATCTGCCAGCGGATGGGATCCAGTCAAACTCTGCCTGCTGGCCATTTGCAGCCCTTGCCAATTCCTAAGGGAGGACGTATCCATGTATTTTATAGGGGTGATTCCTCCCGTCCAAGAAAAATATGCTATTCTGATGATTGTTGACATGCTTTCTAAATGCACCCATTTCTCCACTCTTTGTGCCCCCATCCGTACTCAGCCAAGACAGTTGCAGCCACATATGTTTGAGATGTGGCTAAACTACATGGGATGCCATGCTCCGCTGCATGGATCAAGATCATCTTTTCATGTCCAATTTTGGTAATAATACTTCTCTCACCAAGGCACTAAACTTCAGATGAGCACCGCCGACTACCCACATTTGATCAGCTAGATGGAAATTGTTAATCGTTGCCTCGAGCACTACCTTCATTTGTAGGTGATCTTCGTTCCTTTGAGGTGGGTCATCTTGTCTATGCCAGACTCCAACCATACCTCCATAAATCTTTACGTCAGCCTGTTAATCATAAGTTGGCTCAGCACATTCATGGCCCATATACTGTTCTCGAGTATGTGGCCTCCTCTTGCTTATCATCTTCAATTGCTGGCGCAATCGTAAGTTCATCCAGTATATCACGTTTATTGCCTTCACCGATATGTAGGTGACCCTGCCAAAGTTTTTCCAGCTCCACCACTGCCCTCATCTTCCTCTTGGCCCACCTCTCCAAATGTAATGTGATTGTGGTCTTGGTTGCCTGGCAGGATCACCCTTGGAGAATACTACTTGGATTTTAGAGGATCATTTCCACTGTCAGTTCCCATCATGGAATAGTGGGATGTTATGTCCCAACTATGTTAGGGCCCATTGGAAAAAGCCTACGACAGAGTGTCGAAAGAGCCCATTTAGAGTTTTTGAAGAAGGGAGTCATAAAAGGTTACATAGATATCATAAATGATATGTATGAGGGGGTTGTGACTAGTGTAGAAACCAAGGAGTTTTCGATTACAGTAGGTCTTCATCGAGGATCAGCCTTAGGTCCTTATAATTTCGCTTTAGTTATAGATGAGCTTACTAGATATTTACAAGATAATGTACCTTGGTATATGCTTTTTACAGATGATGTAGTTTTAATTGATGAGTAAAATAGGTTTGAATGTGAAACTGAATTGTGGAGGGAGGCTCTAGAATAAAAAAAATTTAAAATAAGTAAGACTAAGACATAATGCATGAAATTTAATTTGAAGGAAGTAGAACTATAGGTAGAGCCTTAGTTGAAATAGATGGGCAAAAAGTGTCAAGATGTGACTAATTTCGTTACTTAGGATCAATTATCTATAAAGAAAGGGATATTGACAGTGATGTGGTGCATATGATAAATGCGGGATGGGTAAAGTGGAGGGTAGCCTCAGGAGTGTTGTGTGATATGCGTATTCCAAGAATGCTTAAAGGCAAGTTCTATAGGATAGCTATTAGGCTTATAATATTCTATGGAGCAGTGTTGGGCATCAAAGAGAAATTATATAGATAAGTTGAATGCAGCCGAAATGAGAATGCTAAGGTGGATGAATGACATAACTAAGAGAGATAGGATTAAAAATGAATATATTCGTGAAAGTTTAGGTGTAACTCCTTTAGGGGAGAAGTTGAAGGAATGTAAATTGCGTTGGTATGAGCATATGCAAAGAAGACCAATACATGCCCCTTGTGAGAAGATTAGAAGGGGTGCATGTAAATGATACCAAAAGAGGGAGCTGAAGTTAATAAAAGAGAACTTGGATGAAGTTAATAAAAAATATTTGGCTTTACTATCTTTTATAAAAGAGGTAGCCTAAAACAGGCCTGAATGGAGGAGTAAGATCCATGTCGCTGACCCTAAATAGTTGGAAAAATGCGCTACTTGATTATGATTATGATTATGATTATGATGATTGTTATTGTCATTTAGGACACTTTATTTATAAGTAATTGCTCGCCCATTTAAGGGCCGTTTGGGGCGTGAAAAAATATCCAGAGTGGATTTTGGATGTCCACTGTAGCATTCATGTTTTTTTTATATCCAGCATGAAACATGACCTGAGGTTTTTCAGCTGGACACGGAAAAAAAACATGAATGATGTTTTGCTATTAATCACGCCCCAAATGGCCCCTTAGTTGCTTTAAATACCTTTTGTTACTTACTAGGACCATTTAGGCCAAACTATGTCCGGCCGACGGGCCCTCTAATTTAGAATAAGGGAAAGTTAATTCCCATCTAATTATTCCTTCTCCACTTCGTCTACAACTTCTATCCTTTCAATCCCCCCTTCCAGCCTGCACACAAATTGCTGGACAGAAGGCCTTATTTCCCTTCTTCCTACTTTCTCTCCATTGCCACACCCTAACCTTCTCCAAGTAAAATGGTACACCACGCATTCTAAGTACCCTTAGTTATAATGTGCAATTGCTTATAGATTTAAACCTAATTACAAATACCAACTATAAATTCTAAAATTACATACAACTAACCTGCACAATTAAAACAAGAATTTAGCACACAAAAATAGGTAGAAATGTGAGTGACTTACCTCATCCACAGCATGAGAACAAGATCAACACCTGGTGGCTAGCGATGTAATTTGCCATGGGGACACAGAAGGTGGCTAGCGATGTAATTTGCCATGGGGACACAGAAGGTTGTACAGAATGAAGAGGCAGTAAATGAATCCTTTAAACATTGAACATAAGTAGAATTAACCCCAAAAAAAAAGTAGAAACATGAGTAACTTACCTCATTTGCAGCATGAGAACAAGATCAACAAACTGGTGGCTTGCAATGTAACTTGCCATGGGGACACAGAAGGTTGTACAATATGAAGAAGCAGTAAATGAATCCTTCATAAGTTCTGCAGAACGTGAACATTAGATAAGTAGGCTTCATTTACTTGAAATCAAACGGGTTTTAGGGTTCCCCACTTCACCTTAAATTGGCTTTGTTTGGGAGAAGGTTTTCAAAATTCTGGAAGCAGCCAAACAAGCAGATAAACTTTAGGCCACAGTCCTTGTAATTTGGTTCCTGATGCCAAGGCAACTTTTAGATCCATGAAACAGTATGGGGAAAGTGACTCCTTTGCAGAATTAGTTAATCATCACTGGGCTTCCTGAGACAGGAAGCTCTCGGGAGGAAGTTTGCTAAGATATTGGGTGTATTAGACTTTTGAGGCGAGCTTCCTTCTGTTTTATAGTTTTAAAAACCTAAGCTGCATTGAAAGATAGCTGCAAAATAATATCCATGTCATGTGCACAATACTAAGCACCAACTTTCCCATCTACAATGATAGAGAACCAAAACCTTATAATTGAGAACTACAAGTCACACAAAATAATACAAAAGAAAGCATTTAAAGAACCTCCTGAAGCAGGGAAGAATGGAAGATGACCCATACTGGAATACAAGTATGAAAATCAGCATAAGTTAAATTATAAAAACCTAAGCTGCATTGAAAGATAGCTGCAAAATAATATCCATGTCATGTGCACAATATTAAGCACCAACTTTCCCATCTACAGTCATAGAGAGCCAAAACCTTAGAATTGAGAACTACAAGTCACACAAAATAATACGAAGGACGACATTTAAAGAACCTCCTAAACCCCCCTGCCGCCTATCCATGTCATGTGCACAATACTAAGCACCAACTTTCCCATCTACAATCATAGAGAACCTAAACCTTATAATTGAGAACTACAAGTCACACAAAATAATACAAAGGAGGACAAGTTAAAGAACCTCCTGAACCCCTGCCGCCTGTCCATGTCATGTGCACAATACTAAGCACCAACTTTCCCATCTACAATCATAGAGAACCAAAACCTTATAATTGAGAACTACAAGTCATACAAAATAATACAAAGGAGAACACTTAAAGAACCTCCTGAACCCTCTGCCGCCCTGCTCAGCCATGACCACGAGCCCAGCATCATCCCCTCCCCTCTCTCCCCTAGTCCCCAACCTCACCCTCCCCCTAAACAAGTAGCCTCTCTAAATCTTGGTTGGCCAACTCCTTTGCAATCCCCATCATATAACTTACTACATTCAAGAGCAACTCATATTGAAATTTAATTCAGAGTTGCTTTAGGGTCCTTTCTGCTCTCTAAGTTGTTTTTCCTATAACCCGATGGTCTATTATAAGTAGGCCATAGCCTATCCTATCACTCTCCATACCATTAGTTCGAATCTGCGAATATCCACAAATCTACATCTAAACGTCAGATACTAAAATGTCCTGCAAGCTACATTGCATGACTTAAAGAACAAGAATGTAGGATAAGGAAAATGGAATTATAATAGCTTAGCCAAAAAATGATAACTAAATAACCAACTAGTGGCTTGCATTCTAACTTGCTATGAAAACCCATAGGGTCATACGAGATGAACAGGTTGTACAAGATGAACATGTAGTAAAAGAAGATTCTTCAAACTAAGTTCAAATGACCTGCAAAAACTTGAACAAATAAAGAAGTCCTCATTCACAAACTATCAAATTGGTTTTTGTTGGCTGCCCACTTTCTTTATAAAAATGTATTTCCATTTCTACAGCAACTATATCCAAAAACTAATCTACAACTAAATTTTGATGAAAAAATTTGTAGTTGCTGCATTTTAAATTTTGACCTGTTCAACAAAACTATCAAAATTTTCAAACCATTGGAAATAGTCAAACAGGTACAAAAACTTTGGACCTCAATGCCAAAGCCATGATTCATGATCATTAAGGTCCCAGACACAGGTTGGACATTGGGAAAGGTGACTCCTTCAAAGCCGAAGGCTCTAACACCTCTATTTTATTGGGTATGAGACTTTTGAGGCAAAATTTTTACTTTGTAGTTGAGAAATCAAAGTAGAATCTCTAAAAGCGACAAACAGTTTATAATTCAAAAAGATTGAATGATATGAAGTAAATTAGACAACATTAAGCAAAAATTGGATTCTTCCAAGGTGAATATTTTTGTTATCATAATGTAAATATACCCTGATATCCCTATGTTGCACTCGTGACTAGTTCCTAAGAACATAGCCACATGTAGAAGTTTGGTCAGAATTTGCACAAGAACTGCAGCCACATCAGCTGCGTCATATGATCACTAGAGAAAAGAGAGTATATTGAGAGATAAAAAGAGAGTATATTATTTCGAGTGGAGCACTACCAAAGTTGAGAAACAAGCTTAGTTTTCGAAAAGAGAGAGAAAGGGAGGGGATATGCAGGAGAGAGACTGATAAGAGTATGAGAGAGTATGAGTGAGAAGGAGAGAGTATGACTGTGACTCAAGAGAGTATAAGTGTGTGTATGGATATGAGAGAGTCAGTGAGAGTGAGAGAGAATGGAGGAGAGGGAGAGATTATTAGTGAGAGAGAAGAGTATGAGTTAGGGAGAGATTACTAATTATTGAAAGATTGAGAATACGAGTGTGACAGATTATGAGAGACTGAATGAGAGTGCATGAGTGAGTAGATGACATGGCGTATATAGGGAGAGAGTATGGCAGAGAGACCGTCAAATAATATGAGTGAGAGTGAAAGAGAAGATGAGTCTACGAAGGAGTATATTAGGAGGATGACATAGCGTATATTGAGAAAGAATATGAGAGGGAGAGATATGACAGAGAGAGAAAGTATGAGTGAGAGAGCATGAGAGTCTACGAGAGAGAGAGAGAGAGAGAGAGAGAGAGAGAGAGAGAGTATTAGAAGATAAAGTATGAGTGAGAGGTAGTGAGAGAAGTGAGTGTCGGAGAGAGCTAGACAATGGACTATTGATAGAGTATGAGCTAGAAAGAGTATATTAAGAGTGAGTGTATGAGAGATTGATAGTATGAGAGAGAGTATAAGTAGAGTGAGGGTGTGCGAGAGATTATATTATGAGATAGCTAGAGAGATTATATTGCTCACTACAAAAGTCTGTTTTAAAAAAGAGCCATAGAGGGAGAGGGAGAGAATATGAGAGAGAGCTTGAGAGAGTATAAAAAGACAGAGGGAGTCATATAGGCAGTATGAGAGTGCGATAGAGCATTGGAGAGTATAGTGAGAGAGCTCAATAGAGATATTTTGAGGTATTGTGTCTGAGATTACGAGAGAGAGTATATTGAAGTATGAAGAGAAATAGAGAGAGAAAGAGTATATTGAGAGACAAAAAGAGAGTATATTATTTTCTGTGCAACACTGCCAAAGTTTAGAAACAGGCCCAGTTTTCGAAAAGAGTGGGAAAGGGAGGGGATATGAGAGAGAGTGATAAGAGCATTAGAAAGTATGAAAGGGGGAGAGAGTATGAAGTATGAGAGAGAAGAGTGTAAGAGTGAGGAGAAGAGTACGACTAAGAATCAATATAAGTGTGTGTAAGGATATGAGAGAGTCACTGAGAGTGAGAGATGAGGGAGAAGGAGAGATTATTAGTGAGAGAGAAGAGAGTATGAGTTAGTTTATGAGATTGAATGAGAAAGCATGAGTTAGAGAAAGAGTATAATGAAAATGGAGAGTATGATTGAAAAACTATGAGAATACGAATGTGACAGTGTATGAGAGACTGAAATGACAGTGGACGAGTGAGCGGATGACAGAGCGTATATTGAGAGAGTATGAGTGAGAGGGAGAGAGTGGCTGAGATACCGTAAAAGAATACGAGTGAGAGAGAATGAAAGAGAAAGTATGAGTGAGAGGGTGAAAGAGATGATGAACATGTATTAGGAGGATGACAGTGTATATTGAGAAAGAGTATGAGTGAGACAGAGAGATGACAAAGAGAATGAGAGAGAAAGTATGAGTGTGAGAGAGAGTATGAGAGTCTACGAGAGAGAGAGAGAGTATATTAGGAGTATGAAAGAGAGTTTGAAAGGAAGACTCAGACATTGAAGAATGTTTAAGAGAGAGATAATAAAGTATGAGTGAAAGGGAGAGAGAGAGAAGAGAGTGTTGGAGAGAGCTAGACAAAGGACTATTGAGAGAGTACGAGCTAGAAAGAGTATATTGAGAGTGAGTGAGAGATGGATAGAGTATGAGAGAGAGAGAGCATATGGAGTGTGAGGGTGTGTGAGAGAGTATGAGTGAGAGAGCTAGAGAGAATATATTTTGAGATATCTAGAGAGAATATGTTGCTCACCACTGAAGTCTGTTTTCAAAAAGAGACAGGGAGAGAATATGAGATAGAGCTTGAGAGAGTATAAAAAGACAGAGAGGGTCATATAGAAAGAGTATGAGTGTATATTGCAAAAGAGACTATGTGAGAGAAGAGAGTGCGATAGAGAATTGGAGAGTATAGAGAGAGAGAGCTCAATAGAGATAGATTGATCTATTGTGTCTGAGAGTATGAGAGAGTATATTTAGGAAGAGGAAGTATGAAGAGAAATAGAGAGAGAAAGAGTATATTGAGAGATAAACAGATAGTATATTATTTCCAGTGGAACACTACCAAAGTTGAGAAACAAGCTCAGTTTTTGAAAAGAGTGGGAAAGGGAGGGATATGAGAGAGAAAGTGATAAGAGTATGAGAAAGTATGAAAGGGGAGACAGAGTAGGAGAGAGAAGAGCATATGAGTGAGGAGAGAGTATGATTGTGAGACTCAGAGAGAGAGATTATAAGTGTGTATGGATATGAGAGAGAGAGACAATGAGAGTGAGAGAGAATGAGAGGGAGAGATTATTAGTAAGAGAAGAGAGTATGAGTTAGATTATGAGAGATTTAATGAGAAAGAGTGAGTTAGAGAAAGAGGATAATGAAAAGGGAGAGTATGATTGAAAAACTATGAGAATATGAGTGTGGTAGAGAATGAGAGACTGAATGACAGTGCACAAGTGAGCGGATGGCAGAGCATATATTGAGAGAGTATGAGTGAGAAGGAGAGAGTATGGCTGAGAGACCGTCAAAGAATAAGAGAGAGAGAATGAAAGAGAGAAAGTTTGAGTGAGAGAGTGAAAGAGAAGATAAGTCTACAAAGAGGCAGTATATTAAGAAGATGGCATAGCGTATATTGAGAGTATGAGTGAGAGAGAGAGATATGACTGAGAGAGAATGAGAGAAAGTATGAGTGAGAGAGTGAGAGCATGAGAGTCTACGAGATAGAGAGAGTATATTAGGTGTATGAAAGAGAGTGGGAAAGGAAGACTCAGACACAGAAGAGTGTTTAAGTGAGAGAGAGAGAGAGAAGAGAGTGTCGAAGAGAGTAAGACAATGGACTATTGAGAGAGTACAAGCTACAAAGAGTATATTGAGAGTGAGTGTCTGAGAGATAGATAGTATGAGACAGAGAGTATATGGAGAGTGAGGGTGTGTGAGAGAGAGTATGAGTGAGAGAGCTAGAGAGATTATATTTTGAGATAGCTAGAGAGAGTATATTCACTACTAAAGTCTGTTTTCAAAAAGAGACACGAAGGGAGAGGGAGAGAATATGAGAGAGGGCTTGAGAGAGTATGAGAGTATAAAAAACAGAGGGAGTCATATAGACAGAGTATGAGAGTGTATATTGCAAAAGAGACTGTGAGAGAAGAGAGTGCGATAGAGTATATAGAGAGAGCTCAATAGAGATGTATTGAGGTATTGTGTCCGAGAGTATGAGAGAGTATATTTAGGCAGTGGAAGTATGAAGAGAAATAGAGAGAGAAAGGGTATAATGAGAGTTAAAAAGAGTGTATTATTCCAGTGAAACACTGCCAAAGTTGAGAGACAAGCTCACTTTTCAAAAAGTGTGGGAAAGGGAGGGATATGAGAGAGAGAGTGATAAGAGTATGAGAAAGTATGAAAGGGCAAGGGAGAGTATGAGAGAGGAGGGAATATGACTATGAGACTCAAAGAGAGTATAAGTGTGTATGGATATTAGAGAGAGTCAATGAGAGTGAGAGAGAATAAGGGAGAGGGAGAGATTATTAGTGAGAGAGAAGAGAGTACGAGTTAGATTATGAGAGATTGATGAGAAAGAATGAGTTAGAGAACAAGTATAATAGAAAGGGAGAGATTGAAAAACTATGAGAATACGAGTGTGATAGAGTATGAGAGACTAAATGACAGTGCACGAGTGAGCGGATGAGGGTATATTGAGAGAGTATGAGTGAGAGGGAGAGAGTATGGCTGAGAGACTGTCAAAGAATATGAGTAAGAGAGAATGAAAGAGAGAGAAAGAGATGACTGAGAGAGAAAGTATGAGTGAGAGAATGAAAGAGAGTACGAGAGTCTACGAGAGAGAGAGAGAGTATATTAGGCGTAAGAAATAGAGTGAGAAAGGAAGACTCAAACATTGAAGAGTGTCTAAGAGAGATAATATATTACAGATAAAGCATGAGTGAGAGGGTTAAAAAGAAGAGTGTCGGAGAAAGCTAGAGTGAGGATATATTAAGAGTACGAAAGACAGAGCTAGAAAGAGTATATTGAGAGAGAGTGTTTGAGAGATAGATTATGAGAGAGAGAGTACGGAGCGCTAGCATGTGTGAAAGAGAGTATGAGTGAGAGCTAGAGAGATTAATGTGAGATAGCTAGAGAGAGTATATTGCACACTACTAAAGTATGTTTTCAGAAAGAGAGAGCAAGAATGGAAGAGAGGGAGAGGTAGAGAATATGAGAGAATAAAAAGACAGAGGGAATATATTGCACACTATTAAAGTATGTTTTCAGAAAGAGAGAGGAAGAATGGAAGAGAGGGAGAGGTAGAGAATATGAGAGTATAAAAAGACAGAGGGAGTCATAGACAGAGTATAAGAGAGTATATTGCGAAAGAGGTTATGAGAGAGAAGAGAGTGTGATAGAGCATTGGAGAGTATAGAGAGTACGAGAGAGTATATTTAGAGAGGAAGTGTGAAGAGAAATAAAGAGAGTATATTTAGAGATAAAAAGTTAGTATTATTTCCGGTGGAACTCTGTCAAAGTTGATAAACAAGCTCAGTTTTCGAAAAGAGAGGGTAAGGGAGCGCATATGAGAGATAGTGATAAAATTATGAGAGACTATGAGAGGGGGAGAGAGAGTATGAGAAAGAAGAGAGTATGTGTGAAGAGAGTGTATGATAGTGAGACTTAGAGAGAGTATGTGTGTATGGATATGAGAGAGTGAGAGAGAATGAGGGAGACGAAGAGATTATTAATGAAAGAAGAGAGTATGAGTAAGATTCTAAAAGAGATTGAATGAAAAAGAATGAGTTACAGAAAAGAGTAAAATGAAAAGGGAGTGTATGACTGAAAGACTGAGAATATGAGTGTGAGAAAGTGTGAGAGTATGAGAGACTGAATGAGAGTGCACGAGTGAGCAGATGACAAAGCGTATATTGAGAGAGTATGAGTGAGAGTATAACTGAGACCGTCAAAGAATGTGAGTGAGAGAGAAAGTATGAGTGAGAGATTGAAAAAGTGAAAGGAAGTGTATTGGGAGGATGACAAAGCGTATATTAAGAAAGTGTATGAGTGAGAAGGTGAGATATGAGTGAGAGAGAATGAGAGAAAGTATGAGTAAGAGAGTGAGAGTGAAAGAGAGCATGCGAGTCTAGAGAGAGAGAGAGAACATATTAGAGTATGAAAGAGGGTGAGAAAGAAAGCCTCTGAGAGAGATAATATATTACAGATGAAGTATGAGTGAGAGGGAGAGGGAGAAGAAAGTGTCAGAGAGAGCAAGACAGAGGATATGCTGAGAGTATGAGAGCAAGAGCTCAATAGAGATATACTGAGGTATTGTGGACAGTGGCCAAAAGTAGATCTCACTACCCCTAAACAAAAGACAAGCATCATCTTTAGCAGAACGCTCTCTCCTAGACAGTTACCAAAGCAATTTCAAAGCACTTCGAATTTTGATCACATAAAAGAAACATGAAGCAATTGACTGGTTATAGAAAAATAAGTCTAGCTAATAATGCAGAGATGCAGTTACTGCTCCTGTGAGTATTATCAAGTAATAGCAATTCTACACATTTAATATTTACATCAATGCCGTCCTCATTCATCCATCTAATTATAAGCACATCTAAACTATATATCACTAATTAAGTTCAACTTTATGCACTGCAATAAAAGAAAAAAAATATACAGGAAGAATGGAATAATATGAAGGCAAACCACATAATCATCCAAGATAACAGTGATTTTGCTCACAATCAACTGTACCAAGCAGGATTGGCAGCAGCCAGAATGGCGGTTCTTGCGTTAAGAGAGGTGGTAATCCCAGCCTTAGCAATACTGACAGTCTGCTGTTCCATCACCTCATGTATTGCAGTTCGATCCAATTCATCCATTTTGTCAAACTCATCTATTGCACATATCCCCATATCTGCAAGCACCTGCACATATATTTTAACTGGTCTGAGCCCCAACATATGAAAGATCTTCTCAAACGTGAAGGGGGGAGAAAAAAATAAAAATTTAGGATTGACTTGCACTTATCATTGCTTTTTCAGTCAAGTAGCTCTTTCATTTACTTTCAGCCTTTGACTAGTGATAGCAAAAGATGTATGTAGAGCAGAAATATAAATAGGAACTTCCACAATAAATCGAGGGTGACAAATTCTTGAGCTAATGGATCTACAAAAGTTCGAGGATAGTGTTTACCAAAGCTCCGCCTTCAAGAACCATCTCATATGTGACAGGATCCTTCTGCACCGCAGCAGTGAGACCAACTCCACTGCTTCCTCTGCCAGTTGTGTACACTCCTCTTGGTGCCACATTTATTATGTGTTTTAGAAGCTGACTCTTGGCTACACCAGGATCACCCATCAAACAGATGTGCATGTCTCCTCTAATCTGTACTCCACAACACACTCTAAACGTTCAGTATACTATTAAAATATAACAAGTGAGAATATATACGTTATATGCAATATTTCTTTTATCACTAAGGCCTCAAAAGGCGTGTTATATGCAGGATTAGCATTGCCTCCTGTATAAAGTGGCTTCATTAACTTTACCTTCATGCCATCTTTCAACTTGCGATGAGGTGCCCCCACAAGGAGTAAAAGTAGAGCCTTTTTTACATCTTCATGACCAAAAATTTCTGGCGCTAATGACCGTGCTAACTTGTCATAAACATCTTCCCCTTCGGCAAGTGAGGGGATATGAGAGTGATAAGAGTGAGGAGGAGAGAGAGTATAAGTGAAGGAGAGTATGACTGAGACTTAGAGAGAGTATGTGTTTGTATGGATATGAGAGAGAGTGAGAGAGAAAGAGAATGTGAGAGAGAGTGAGAGGGAGAGATTATTAGTGAGAGAGGAGAGTTTGAGTTAGATTTTGAGAGAGATTGAATGAAAAGCGTGAGTTAGAGAAAGAGTATAATATAAAGGGAGATTGAAAGACTATGAGAATACGAATGTGACACAGTTTGAGAGACTGAATGAGAGTGCACGAGTGAGCGGATGACATAGCGTATATTGAGAGAGAGTATGAGTGAGAGAGAGACCGTCAAAGAATATGAGCTAGAGAGAATGAGTGAGAGAGTAAAAGAGAGCATGAGATTCTACGAGAGAGTATATTAAGAGGATGACTTAGCATATATTGAGAGAGTATGAGTGAGAGGGAGTATGGCTGAGAGACCATCAAAGAATTTGAGAGAGAATGAATGATAGAGAAAGTATGAGTGTGAGTGAAAGATAGCATGAGAGTCTAGAGAGAGAGTATATTAGGAATATAAAGGAGAGTGAAAAAGAAAGACTTAGAGAGAAGAGTTTCTAAGAGATAATATATCACAGATAAAATATGAATGAGATGGAGAGAGAGATGAGAGTGTCGGAGAGAGCAAGACAGGATATATTGAGAGTGTGTTTGAGAGATAAGAGTATGAGCGAGAGAGAGAGAGTATGAGTGAGAGAGCTAGAGAGATTATATTGTGAGATAGCTAGAGAGAGTATATTGCACACTACTAAAGTCTATTTTCAAAAAGAGAGGGGGACTGCATAAGAGAGGGAGAGGGTATTATGACTCTGAGACTGAAAGAGTATAAGTGTGTATGGATATGAGAGTGAGAGTGAGTGAGACAGAGAGTATGAAGGAGACAAAGAGATTATTAGTGAGAGAGAAGAAAGAGTATGAGTTAGATTATGAGAGAGATTGAATGAGAAATTGTGAATTAGAGAAAGAGAGAGTATAATGAAAAGGGAGAGTATGACTGAAAGACTATGAGAATACGAGTGAGAGAATGAGACTAAATGACAGGGAACGAGTGAGCGGATGACAAAGCGTATATTGAGAAAAAGTATTCAGTGAGAGGGAGAGAACAAGACTTAGAGACCGTCAAAGAATATAAGTGGGAAAGAATGAATGAGAGAGAAGGTATGAGTGAGAGTGAAAGAGAACATGATAATATGCAAGAGAGAGTGTATTAGGAGGATGATAGAGCATATATTGAGAAAGAGTATATGAGTGGTAGGGAGAGATATGAGTGAGAGAGAAAGTATGAGTGGGAGAGTGAAAGAGAGCATGAGCCTACGAGAGAGAGAGAGAGAGAGAGAGAGAGAGTATTAGGAATATGAAAGAGCATGAGAAAGAAAGGTTCAAAAAGAAAGACTCAGAGAGAGAAGAATGTCTAAGAGAGAGATAACATATTACATATATAGTATGAGTGAGGGAGAGAGAGAAGACAGTGACGGAGATAGCTAGACAAAGGATATATCGAGTGTACAAAAGACAGAGCTAGAAAGAGTATATTGAGAATGAGTGTTTAAAAGAGAGAGAGCATACAGAGAGCGAGTGTGTGTGAGAGGAGTATGAAAGAGAGAACTAGAGAGATTATATTGCGAGATAGCTAGAGAGAGTATATTGCACACTAGTAAAGTCTATTTTCAAAAAGAGTGGGATAGTGAAAGAGAGGGATAGGAAGATGGAGAGAGTATAAAAAGACAGATGGAGTCATAGACAGAGTATGAGAGAGTATATTGCGAAAGATAGTATATGAGAGAAGAGTGATCGATCATTGGAGAGTATAGAGAGAGAATGAGAGAGAGAGAGAGCTCAATAGAGATATATCGAGGTATGAGTACCAGAGAGAGTGTATATTTAAAGAGAGGAAGTATGAAGAGAAATAGAGAGAAAAAGAGTATATTGAGAGATAAAAAAAGATATTGTTTCTAGTGGAACACTGCCAAAGTTGGGAAACAAGCTCAATTTCGAAAAGAGAGGGAAAAGGAGGGGATATGTGAAAGATTACTAGTGAGAGAAAGAAGAGCGAGTATGACAGATTATGAGAGAGAGATTGAATGAGAAAACAGGAGTTAGGGAAAGATTATAATGAAAAGGAAGAGTATGATTGAAAGAATGAGAATACGAGTGTGCGAGAGTATGAGACTGAATGAGAGAGTACACGAATGAGCGGATGATAGCGTATGAGTGAGAGTGAGAGTATGATTGCAAGACTCAAAGAGAGTATAAGTGTGTGTATGGATATGAGAGAGTGAGGGGATATGAGAGAAACAGAGAGTGAAAAGAGTATGAGAGGGGAAGATAGAGGTGAGAGTGAGAGTGAGAGTATGACTGTAAGACTCAAAGAGAGTATAAGCACGTGTATGAATATGAGAGAGAGAATGAGAGAGAGAGAGAGTATATTAGGAGGATGAGGGAGAGGGCGAGATTATTAGTGAGAGAGAAGAGAGTGAGTTAAATTTTGAGAGAGATTAAAGGAGAGCATGATTCAGAGAAAAAGTATAATGAAAAGGGAGAGTATGAGAAGCTCAATGAGTGCACGAGTGAGCGGATGACATAGCGTATATTGAGAGAGTATGAGTGAGAGGGAGAGAGTATGTATGAGAGACAATCAAGGAATATGAGATAGAATGAATGAGAGAGAAAGTATGAGTGAGAGTGAAGGAGCATGAAAGTCTACAAAAGAGAGAGAGTCTATTAGGAGGATGACAGAGCGTATATTGACAAAGAGTATGAATGAGAGGGAGAGATGAGTGAGAGAAAATGAGAGAGAAAGTATGAGTGAGAGAGTGAAAGAGTGAGAAAGAGATTAAGCGAGAGATGAGTGTCTAAAAGAGATAATATATTACAGATAAAGTATGAGTGAGGTAGAGAGAGAAGAGAGTGTCGGGGAGAGCTAGGGGGAGGGATATATTGAGAGAGTATGTATGACAGACCAGAGTATATTGAGAGTCATAGAGATTATGAGCGAGAGAGAGATTATGAATGAGAGAGCTAGAAAGTTTATACTGTGAAAGAGCTAGAGAGTATATTGCACACTACTAAGGTCTGTTTTCAAAAAGAGGGGGAGAGCGAAAAAGAGAGAGGGAGAGAGTATGAGAGAGAGCTTGAGAGAGTATGAGAGAGTATAGATAGAGTATGATAGAGAGTATATGGTGAAAGAGAGTATGAGAGAGAAGAGTGTGATAGAGCATTGGAGAGTATGGGAGATAGAGAGCTCAATAGAAATATATCTAGGTATTGTGTCTCATAATATGAGAGAGTAGATTTAGAGAGTTGAAGTATGAAGAGAAATAGATAGAGTACGCTGCCAAAGTTGAGAAACAAGCTCAGTTTTTGAAAAAAGATGGAAAGGGAGGGGATATGAAGGAGAGAGAGTGATAAAAGTATGAGAGTATGAGGGCGTAGATAGTATGAGAGAGAAGAGAGTATGAGTGAGAGGGAGAGTATGATTGTGTGACTCAAAGAGTATAAGTGTGTGTATGGAAATGAGAGAGAGGGAGAGAGAGTATGAGGGAGAGGGAGAGATTATTAGTGGGAGGGAGATTGAATTAGAAAGCGTGAGTTAGAGAAAGAGTATAATGAAAAGGAAGAGTGATTGAAAGATTGTGAGAATATGAGTGTGAGGGAGTATGAGAGACTGAATGAGAGAGTGCGCAAGTGAGATGGAGAGAGAAGACAACAAAGAGAAGAGAGTGAGTATAAGTGAGATGGAGAGAGTATTACTCAGAGACTGTCAATGAATATGAGAGAGAGAGAATGAGATAGAACGAATGAGAGAACATATAAGTGAGAGAGGAAGGATGAGAGAGAGTATATTAGGAGTATGAAAGAGAGTGAGAGAGAAAGACTCCAAGAGAGAAGAGTGTCTGACGAGAGAGAATATATTACAAAGTATGAGTGATTGGGAGAGAGAAGAGAGTGTCAGAGAGAGGATATATTGAGAGAGTACAAAAGAGAGAGAAAGTATATTGTCCACTACTAAACTTGAGAAATAAAGTCAAGTTGTCAAAAAGAGTGGGAGAGAGGAAAAAAGAGGGAGGGAGAGAGTATGAGGGAGCTTGAGAGAGTATTAGTGAGAGAGAGGGAGTCAGATAGACAAAGTATGATAGTGATAGAGAGAGAAGAGAGAGTGTGATAAAGAGGGCATTAGTGAGTATGAGAGAGAACTCTAGAGAGAGTATATTCATGGTGTGTGAGAGAGTATGAGAGAGAGAGAGACAGTATATTGAAAGAGATGAAGTATGAGATAGAAATAGAGCAAGAGAGTATAGTGAGAGAAAAGAGAGTACATTATTTCCTTTGGAACACTGCAAAAGTTGAGAACCAAGCGCAGTTATCAAAAAGAGAGAGGAAGGGGGAGAGAATATGAGAGAGGGAGAGTCAGAGAGATAACAGTAAGAGAGTATATTGAGAGAGGGGGAGAGAGTAGGAAAGAGATGAGAGAGAGAGCATGAATGAGAGGGAGTACGACTGTGAGACTCAAAGAGTATGAATGAGTTTTATGAGTATGAGTGAGAGGGAGAGTACTAAGGGAGAGGGAGGGAGAGAGTGAGTGAGTGAGCAAAGAGAGAATGATTTAGAGCATGAGATATTGTATAAGAAAGCGTAAGAAAAAGTGAGTCAGAGAGACTAGAATGAGAGGGAAGAGTATGATTGAGAGACTGAGAGTACGAGTGAGAGAGTATGAGAGACTTAATGAGACTACAAGAGAGAGTATGAGAGAGTGTATATTGAGAGAGAAAAGAGAGTGAGAGAATATATTACAAGTATAAGTGAGAGGGAGAGAGAAGAGAATGTCAGATAGAAATAGAGGATATATAGAGAGTATGAAAGAGAGAGCGAGTATGAAAGAGAGCTAGAAAGAGTATATTAAGAGTGTGTAGAGATTGATAGCATGAGAGAGAGTATGAGTGAGAGAGTTAGAGAGAGTATATTGCTTACTACTAAAGTTTGTTTTCAAAAAGAGACACGGAGGGAGAGCGAGATTGAGAGAGAGAGAGTATAAAAAGACAGAGGGAGTCATATAGACAGTATGAGAGAGTCTTTTTAAGAGTGAGTGTAGAGATTGATAGCATGAGAGAGAGTATGAGTGAGAGAGTTAGAGAGAGTATATTGCTTACTACTAAAGTTTGTTTTCAAAAAGAGACACGGAGGGAGAGCGAGAGAATATGAGAGAGAGCTTGAGAAAGAGAGATAGAGTATAAAAAGACAGAGGAGTCATATAGACGGTATGAAAGTGTGAGAGTGTATATTGTAAAAGAGACAAAGTGAGAGAAGAGAGTGTGATAGAGCATTGAAGAGTATAGCGAGAGAGCTCAATAGAGATATATTAAGGTATTGTGTCTAAGAGTATGAGAGAGTATATTTAGGCAGTGGAAGTATGAAGAAAAATAGAGAGAGAGAGAGTATATTGAGAGATAAAAAAGAGTATATTATTTTCCGTGGAACACTGCCAAAGTTGAGAAACAAGCTCAGTTTTCGAAAAGAGTGGGAAAGGGAGGGGATATGAGAGAGAGAGAGAGAGTGATAAGAGTATTAGAAAGTATGAAAGGGGGGAGAGAGTATGAAGTATGAGAGAGAAGAGCGTAAGAGTGAGGAGAAGAGTATGACTAAGAATCAATATAAGTGTGTGTAAGGTTATGAGAGAGTCACTGAGTGAGAGATGAGGGAGGAGAGATTTAGTGAGAGAGAAGAGAGTATGAGTTAGTTTATGAGATTGAATGAGAAAGCGTGCGTTAAAGAAAGAGTATAATGAAAATGGAGAGTATGATTGAAAAACTATGAGAATACGAATGTGACAGTGTATGAGAGACTGAAATGACAGTGGACGAGTGAGTGGATGACAAAGCGTATATTGAGAGAGTATGAGTGAGAGGGAGAGAGTGGCTAAGATACCGTAAAAGAATATGAGAGAGAATGAAAGAGAAAGTATGAGTGAGAGAGTGAAAGAGAGGATGAACATATTTTAGGAGGATGACAGCGTATATTGAGAAAGAGTATGGGTGAGACGGAGAGATGACTAAGAGAGAATAAGAGAGAGTATGAGTCTACGAGAGAGAGAGTATGTTAGGAGTATGAAAGAGAGAGTGAGAAAGGAAGACTCAGACAGAGAAGAATGTTTAAGAGAGATGATAAAGTATGAGTGAGAGGGGGAGAGAGAAGAGTGTCGGAGAGAATGAGGCAAATGACTATTGAGAGAGTACGAGCTAGAAAGAGTATATTGAGAGTGAGTGTTTGAGAGATGGATAGAGTATGAGAGAGAGAGAGCATATGGAGTGTGAGGGTGTGTGAGAGAGAGTATGAGTGAGAGAGCTAGAGAGTATATTTTGAGATATCTAGAGAGAGTATGTTGCTCACTACTAAAGTGTGTTTTCAAAAAAGGACACGGAGGGAGATGGAGAGTATGAGAGTATAAAAACAAAGGGAGTCATAT
The DNA here is from genome assembly GCA_039654745.1 of Houttuynia cordata. Taxonomy (NCBI): domain Eukaryota; kingdom Viridiplantae; phylum Streptophyta; class Magnoliopsida; order Piperales; family Saururaceae; genus Houttuynia; species Houttuynia cordata. Next base: position 151,059 of record JBCJFD010000018.1, on the reverse strand, counting down.
AGAGAGAATATGAGAGTGTATATTGCAAAAGAGACTGTGAGAGAAGAGAGTGCGAAAGAGCATTGGAGAGTATAGAGAGAGAGCTCAATAGAGATATATTGAGGTATTGTGTCTTAGAGTATGAGAGAGAGTATATTTAGGCAGTGGAAGTATGAAAAAAAATAGAGAGAAAGGTATATTGAGAGATAAAAAAAGAGTATATTATTTTCCGTGGAACACTGCCAAAGTTGAGAGACAAGCTCAGTTTTCGAAAAGTGTGGGAAAGGGAGGGATTATGAGAGAGAGTGACAAGAGTATGAGAAAGTATGAAAGGGGGAGAGAGAGTATGAGAGAGGTGGGGGTATGACTAAGAGACTCAGAGACTCCGAGAGAGTATAAGTGTGTGTGTGTATGGATATGAGAGACAGTTAGTGAGAGAGAGAATGAGGGAGAGGGAGAGTTTATTAGTGAGAGAGAAGAGAGTATGAGTTAGATTATGAAAGACATCGCATATATTGAGAAAGAGATGACTAAGAGAGAAAGTATGAGGGAGAGAGTATGAGAGTCTACGAGAGAGAGAGAAAGTATATCAGGCATAAGAAAGAGAGTGAGAAAGGAAGACATAGAAAAGTGTCTAAGAGAGATAATATATTACAGATAAAGCATGAGTGAGAGGGATAAAGAGAAGAGTGTCAGAGAGAGCTAGAAAGAGGATATATATTGAGAGTACGAAAGATAGAGCTAGAAAGAGTATATTGAGAGTGTTTGAGAGATAGATAGAGTATGAGAGAGAATGGAGAGCTAGCATGTGTCAAAGAGACTATGACTGAGAAAGCTAGAGAGATTAAAATGCGAGATAGCTAGAGAGAGTATATTGCACACTACTAAAATATGTTTTTAGAAAAGAGAGAGGAAGAATGGAAGAGAGGGAGAAGTAGAGAATATGAGAGTATAAAAAGACAGAGGGAGTCATAGACAGAGTATGAGAGAGTGTATATTGCGAAAGAGATAATGAGAGAGAAGAGAGTGTGATAGAACATTGGAGAGTACAGAGAGAGAGTACGAGAGAGTATATTTAGAGAGGAAGTGTGAAGAGAAATAAAGAGAGTATATTTAGAGTAAGTGTGAAGAGAAGAGAATGTATATTGTGAAACAAATAATGAGAGAGAAGAGAGTGTGATAGAGCATTGGAGAGTATAGAGAGTACGAGAGAGTATATTTAGAGAGGAAGTGTGAAGAGAAATAAAGAGAGTATATTTAGAGATAAAAAGATAGTATTATTTCCAGTGGAACTCTGTCAAAGTTGATAAACAAGCTCAATTTTTGAAAAGAGAGGGTAAGGGAGCGCATATGAGAGATAGTGATAAGATTATGAGAGCCTATGAGAGGGGGAGAGTATGAGAAAGAAGAGAGTACGTGTGAAGAGTGTATGATAGTGAGACTTAGAGAGAGTATGTGTGTATGGGATATGAGAGAGTGAGAGAGAGAATGAGGGAGACGAAGAGAATATTAATGAAAGAAGAGAGTATGAGTAAGATTCTGAAAGAGATTGAATGAAAAATCATGAGTTACAGAAAAGAGTAAAATGAAGGGAGTGTATGGCTGAAAGACTGAGAATATGAGTGTGAGAAAGTGTGAGAGAGTATGAGAGACTGAATGAGAGTGCACGAGTGAGCAGATGATAAAGCGTATATTGAGAGAGTATGAGTGAGGAAGAGAGCATGACTGAGACCGTCAAAGAATGTGAGTGAGAGAGTGAAAGAAAGTGTATTAGGAGGATGACAAAGCGTATATTAAGAAAGTGTACGAGTCAGAAGGCGAGATATGAGTGAGAGAGAATGAGAGAAAGCATGAGTAAGAGAGTGAGAGTGAAAGAGAGCATGCGAGTCTATGAGAGAGAGAGAACATATTAGAGTATGAAAGAGGGTGAGAAAGAAAGCCTATATTACTGATAAAGTATGAATGAGAGGGAGAGGGAGAAGAAAGTGTCGGAGAGAGCAAGACAGAGGATATGTTGAGAGTATGAGAGCAAGACCTCAATAGAGATATATGATAATGAAAGAAGAGACTATGAGTAAGATTCTGAAAGAGATTGAATGAAAAAGCGTGAGTTAGAGAAAGAGTATAATGAAAAGGGAGAGTATGACTAAAAGATTGAGAATACGAGTGTGAGAGAATGAGAGACTGAATGAGAGTGCACGAGTGAGCACATGACAAAGCTTATATTGAGAGAGTATGAGTGAGAGGAAGAGAGTATGGCTGAGACTGTCAAAGAATATGAGTGAGAGAATGAATGAGAGAGAAAGTATGAGTGAGAGAGTGAAAGAAAGTATATTAGGAGGATGACAAAGCGTATAATAAGAAAGTGTACGAGTGAGAGGGCAAGATATGAGTGAGAGAAAGTATAAGTGAGTGAGAGTGAAAGAGAGTATGCGAGTCTACGAGAGAGAGAGAGAGTATATTAGAGTATGAAAGAGGATGAGAAAGAAAGACTCTGAGAAAGAGATAACATATTACAGATAAGGTATGAGTGAGAGGGAGGGAGAAGAAAGTGTCATAGAGCTAGACAAAGGATATGTTAAGAATATGAGAATAAGAATGTGACACAGTATGAGAGACTGAATGAGAGTGCACGAGTGAGCGGATGACATAGTGTACATTGAGAGAGTTTTTGTGTGAGAGAGAGAGAGTATGACTGAGAGTCCGTCAAAGAATATGAGTGAGAGAGTAAAAGAGAGCACGAGAGAGTATATGAGGAGGATGACATAGCATATATTGAGAGAGTGAGTGAGAGGGATGGCTGAGAGACCATCAAAGAATTTCAGAGAGAGAGAATGAATGATGGAGAAAGCATGAGTGCGGGTAAAAGATAGCATGAGAGTCTATAGAGAGAGAGAGAGAGTATATTAGGAGTATAAAATAGAGTGAAAAAGAAAGACTTAGAGAGAAGAGTGTCTAAGAGATAATATATTACAGATAAATATGAGTGAGATGGAGAGAGAGAGAGCAGAGAGTGTCGGAGAGAGTAAGATAGAGGATATATTGAGAGAGTATGAAAGATAGAGCTAGAAAGACAATATTGAGAGTGTGTTTGAGAGATAAGAGTACGAGAGAGAGAGAGTATGAGTGAGAGAGCTAGAGAGATTATATTGTGAGATAGCTAGAGAGAGTATATTGGACACTACTAAAGTTCATTTTCAAAAAGAGAGGGGGACTGCATAAGAGACGGAGAGGGTATTATGACTCCGAGACTGAGAGAGTATAAGTGTGTATGGATATGAGAGTGAGAGTGAGAGTGAGTATGAAGGAGACAAAGAGATTATTAGAGAGAGAAGAGAGAGTATGAATTAGATTATGAGAGATTGAATGAGAAATTGTAAATTAGAGAAAGAGAAAGAGAATAATGAAAGGGGAGAGTGACTGAAAGACTGAGAATATGAGACTAAATAAGAGTGCACGAGTGAGCAGATACAAAAAGTATATTGAGAGAGTATGAGTGAGAGGGAGAGAACAAGACTTAGAGACCGTCAAAGAATATAAGTGGGAAAGAATGAATGAGAAGGTGAGGTGCTGGGTCGGTATCGCAGGGATTTGCCGTCGAATCCTCCGCCACAGCTGCCATCGTTGGTGTAGGCGGAGAGTCGGCTATTATCTGCTTCTTCTTCCTTGCAGGTTCTAGGATTATCTGTTTTTTTAATCACCGATATATCGGTTTTTAGTGATATATTGGTGTTATATCGCTGATATATGGAAAATACCACCGAACATAGACTACTTGCTCTCGTCGTATCGGGTAGGGCCCGATATCGATATATCGGCGAGACAACATTCCATGGAGAGAGTATGAGGAGTGATTATTAGTGCGAGGGAAGAGAGAGTATGAGTTAGGTTATGAGAGAGATTGAATGAGAAAGTGTGAGTTAGAGAAAGAGTATAATGAAAAGGGAGAGTATGATTGAAAGACTGGGAATACGTGAGAGTATGAGAGACTGAATGAGAGTGCACGACTGAGTGGATGACATAGGTATATTGAGAGAGTATGAGTGAGTGAGAGTATGACTGAGAGACCGTCAAAGAATATGAGTGAGGGAATGAATGAGAGAAAGTATGAGAGAGAGCGGAAGAGAGCAAAGAGTCTAAGAGAGAGAGAGAGAGTATATTAGGAGGATGTCATAGCATATATTGACCAAGAACATGAGTGAGGGAGATATGGGTGAGAGAGAATGAGAGAAAGTATGAGAGAGTGAAAGAGAGCATGAGAGTTACGAGAGAGTATATTAGGATTACAAAAGAGAGAGTGAAAAAGAAAGACTATGAGAGGAGTGTCTAAGAGAGAGATAATATATTACAGGTAAAGTATGAGTGAGATAGAGAGAAAAGATAGAGTGAGAAAGAAAGACTCGGAGAGAGAAGTGTCAAAGAGAGAAATAATAGATAAAGTAGATGTGAGAGGGTATACTGAGAGAGTACGAAAGACAGAGCTAGAAAGAGTATATTGAGAGTGAGTGTTTGAGAGATACAGTATGAGAGAGAGGGTATAAGGAGAGCATGTGTGAGAGAGTATGAGTGAGAGATAGATAGATTATATTGTGAGATAGCTAGAGAGCGTGTGTGGGAGAGAGTACGAGTGAGAGATAGGGAGATTATATTGTGAGATAGCTAGAGAGAGTATATTGCACCACTAAAGTTTGTTTTCAAAAAGTGAGGGGGAGAGGGAGAGAGTATGAGAGAGAGCTCGAGAAAGTATCAAAAGACACAACAGTCATATAGATAGAGTATGAGAGAGTATATTGCGAAAGAGAATATGAGGAGTGTGATAGAGCATTGGAGAGTATAGAGAGAGAGAGAGCTCAGTAGAGTATATCGAAGTATTGTGTATGAGAGAGAGTACATTTAGAGAGGAAGTATGAGACATAGAGAAAGTATATTGAGAGATAAAAAGAGCATATACTATTTCTAGTAGAACTCTAGCAAAGTTGAGAAAGAAGCTCAGTTTTTGAAAAGAGAGGGAAAGGGAGGGGATATGAGAGGGACAAAGAGATAAGAGTATGAGAGAGAAAAGAGTATGACTGAGAGGGAGAGAGTATGACTGAGACTCAGAGAGAGTATAAGTGTGAGCATGGATATGAGAGTGAGAGAGTGTATGAGGGAGAGGGAGAGGGAGAGGGAGAGATTATAAGTGAGAAAGAGAAGAGAGAGTATGAGTTAGATTATGAGAGATAGCATGAGTTCGCGAAACAGTATAATGAAAAGGTAGTGTATGATTCAAAGACTGAGAATATGAGTGTGTGAGACAGACTAAATGAGAGTGCACGAGTGAGAGTTTGACAGCGTATATTGAGAGTATGAGTGAGAGACTGTCAAAGAATATGAGAGACTGAATGAGAGAAAGTATGAGTGAGAGAGTGAAAGAGAGCATGAGAGTCTACGAGAGAGAGTATATTGAGAGGATGACAAAATACATTGAGAAAGAGTATGAATGAGGGACCGATATGAGAGAGAGAATGAGAGAGAAAGTATGAGTGAAAGAGAGCATGAGAGAGTATGAAAGAGAGAGTGAGAAAGAAAGACTCAAAAAGAGGAGAGATAATATATTACAGATAAAGTATGAGTGAAGGAGAGAAAGAAGAGTGTCGGAGAGGGCTAGACAGGATATATTGAGAGTACGAAACTCAAAGCTAGAAAAAGTATATTCAGAATGAGTGTTTGAGAGAGAGAGAGTATGAGCAAGAGAGATAGAGAGATAGAGAGAGTATATGGAGAGCGAGTGTGTGAGAGAGAGTATGAGTGAGAGAGCTAGAGAGACTATATTGTCAGATAGTTGGAGAGAGTATTGCACATTATTAAAGTCTGTTTTCGAAAATAGAGGGGGAGATAGAAAGAGAGGGAGAGGAAGAGAGTATGCGAGAGAGTATGAGTATAAAAATATAGAGGGAATCATATAGACAGAGAATGAGAGTATAATGTGAAAGAGATGATGAGAGAGAAGAGTGTGATAGAGCATTGGAGAGTATAGAGGAGTTTGAGAGAGAGAGGTATTGTAACTGGGAGTATGAGACTATAATTAGACAGGAACTATGAAGAGAAAGAGTACACTGAGAGATAAAAAGAGTATGGAACACTGCCAAAGTTGAGAAACAAGCTCAATTTTTGAAAAGAGAGCCAAAGTGAGGGGATGTTGGAGAAAGAGAGAATGATAAGAGTATGAGAGAGGAAGATAGAGATGAGAGAGGAGTGTATGAGTGAGAGTGAGAGTATGATTGTAAGACTCAAAGAGTGTATGGATACGAGAGAAAGAGAGAGTGATAAGAGTATGAGAGGGGAAGATAGAGATGAGAGACGAGTGGATGAGTGAGAGTATGATTGTAAGACTCAAAGAGAGTATAAGTGCGTGTATGGATATGAGAGAGAGAGTGAGGGAGGAGTGCGAGATTATTAGTGAGAGAGAAGAGAGTATGAGTTAAATTATGAGAGATTAAATGAGAGCGTGATTCAGAGAAAGAGTATAATGAAAAGGTCGAGTATGATCGAAAGATTGAGAATACGAGTGTCAGAGAGTATGAGAAACTCAATGAGTGCACAAGTGAGAGGATGACATAGCATATATTGAGAGAGTATGAGTGAGAGGGAGAGAGTATGTATGAGAGAGTCAATGAATATGAGAGAGAATGAATGAGTGAAGGAGCATGAAAGTCTAAGAGAGAGAGAGTATATTAGGAGGATGACAAAGCGTATATTGACAAAGAGTATAATGAGAGGGAGAGATGAGTGAGAGAAAATGAGAGAGTATGAGTGAAAGACTGAAAGAGAGCATGAGAGTCTATCTCTTTTAGAGAGTATATTAGGACTATGAAAGAGTGAGAAAGAGACTCAGAGAGAGATGAGTGTCTAAAAGAGATAATATATTACATATAAAGTATGAGTGAGGTAGAGAGAGAAGAGTGTCGGAGAGAGCTAGGTAGAGGATATATTGAGAGAGTATGTAAGACAGAGCAAGAAAGAGTATATTAGGAGGATGTCAGAGCGTATATTGACAAAGAGTATAATGAGAGGGAGAGATGAGTGAAAGAAAATGAGAGAGAAAGTATGAGTGAGAGAGTGAAAGAGAGCACGAGAGTCTACGAGAGAGAGTATATTAGGACTATGAAAGAGTGAGAAAGAGACTCAGAGAGAGATGAGTGTCTAAAAGAGATAATATATTACATATAAAGTATGAGTGAGAGGTAGAGAGAGAAGAGTGTCGGAGAGAGCTAGGCAAATGATATATTGAGAGAGTATGTAAGATAGAGCTAGAAATAGTATATTGAGAGTCGGAGAGATTATGAGCGAGAGAGAGAGTACATGGAGAGCGAGTGTGTGAGAGAGAGTATGAATGAGAGTTAGAGAGTTAATATTGCACACTACTAAGGTCTGTTTTCAAAAAGAGGGGGAGAGCGAAAAAGAGGGAGGGAGAGTGTATGAGAGAGTATAGATAGAGTATGATAGAGAGTATATGGTGAAAGAGAGTATGAGAGAGAAGAGTGTGATAGAACATTGGAGAGTATAGAGAGAGTATGGGAGAGTATAGAGAGCTCAATAGAAATATATCTAGGTATTGTGTCTCATAGTATGAGAGAGTATATTTAGAGAGAGGAAGTATGAAGAGAAATAGATAGAGTATGCTGCCAAAGTTGAGAAACAAGCTCAGTTTTCAAAAAGAGATGGAAAAGGAGGGGATATGAGGGAGAGAGAGTGATAAGAGTATGAGGGGGTAGATAGTATGAGAGAAGAGAGTATGAGTGAGAGGGAGAGAGTATGATTGCGAGACTCAAAGAGTATAAGTGTGTGTATGGATATGAGACAGGGAGAGAGAGTATGAGGGAGAGGGAGAGATTATTAGTGGGAGAGAGATGAGAATACGAGTTAGATTGAGAGAGATTGAATTACAAAGCGTGAGTTAGAGAAAGAGTATAATGAAAAGGAAGAGTGATTGAAAGATTGTGAGAATATGAGTGTGAGAGAGAATGAGAGAGTGCGCAAGTGAGAATATGACAGAGTGTATATTTCGAGAGAGAAGACAACAAAGAGAAGAGAGTGAGTATAAGTGAGATGGAGAGAGTATGACTCAGAGACTGTCAAAGAATATGAGAGAGAGAATGAGATAGAACGAATGAGAGAACATATAAGTGAGAGTACAAGTGAGAGAGTGAGAGTACAAGTGAGAGAGTATGAGAGACTGAATGAGACTGCAAGAGAGAGAGAGAGTATGAGAGAGCGTATATTGAGAGAGAAAAGAGAGAGAGAGAGAGAGAATATATTACAAGTATAAGTGAGAGGGAGAGAGAAGAGAATGTCAGAGAGAAATAGAGGATATATTGAGAGTATGAAAGAGAGAGCTAGAGAGAGTATAGTGAGAGGGAGTGTTTGAGAGAGAGTATGAGAGAGATAGAATATGAGCGAGGGAGTATATTGAGAGGGGTGTGTGTGTGAGAGTACGGGTGATAGAGCTAAGGAGAGATTACATTGTGAGATAGCTAGAGAGAGAATACTAAAAAGATGATAAATAAAATCAGTTTTCAAAAAGAGAGCGAGAGAGTATAATGAGAGAGGAAGTTAGAAAGAGTATGAGAAAGACCATGGCACTGAGAGTACATTGAGAAAGAGAGTATGAGAGAGAAGCAAGAGTGTGTAAAGAAAGCATTAGAGTATAGAGAGATAGTTCTAGAGAGAGAATATTGGGGATGAGAGTATGAAATAGAGAGAGAACGTACATTGAGAGAGAGGAAGTATTACATAGAAGTAGAGCGAGAGAGAGAGAGTATATTGAGAGATAAAAAGAGAGTATATTATTTTCCATTGGAACACTACTAAAGTTGAGAAACATGCTCAGTTATCAAAAAGAGAGGGGGAGAGTATATAGAAGAGAGAGTCAGAGAGATAACAATATAAGTATATTCAGAGAGGGGGAGAGAGTATGAGTGAGAGGGAGAGAGTATGACCGACAGACTCAAAAGAGTATGAGTGTGTACTAGATAGTATGAGAGGGAGAGCATGAGGGAAAGGGAGAGAATGAGTGAGAGTGAGAAGACAAGAGTATGAGATTGAATGAGAAAGCGTGAGACACAGAGAGAGTAAAATGAGGGAGAGTATGATCGAGAGACTTTGAGAGTACGAGTGTGAGAGACGGTATGAGAGTGTACGAGTGACGGTATGAGTGTATATTGAGAGAGAGAGAGAGAGAGGGAGATAGTATGACTGAGAGACTATCAAAAAATGAGTAAGAGAATGAGTGAGAGAATGAGAGAGTACGAGTGAGAGAGTATGAGTATGAGAGAGAATATATTAGGAGTATGAGTATGAGTGTATATTGAGAGAGAGAGAGGGAGATAGTATGACTGAGAGACTATCAGAAAATGAGTAAGAGAATGAGTGAGAGAATGAGAGAGTACGAGTGAGAGAGTATGAGTATGAGTGTTTATGAGAGAATATATTAGGAGTATGAAAAAGAGAGTGAGAGAGAAAGATTAAGAGAGAGAAGAGTGTCTGAGAGAGAGTATATTAAGAGGGAGTGCTTGGTAGAGTACAAATGAGAGATAGAGTATAAGTGAGAGAGGTAGAGAGATCTCTAATTCTCTCCCTCTCTGCCCCTCTTTGATAACTGATCTTGTTACACAACTTTAGCCGTGTTCCACAAGGAAAATATTCTCTCTTTCTCTCTCATATCAAAATCACCTACCAGATATGGGTATTTCGATCGAGATACCAGAATAGGGCATTGGTTGGTTATCCACAATCTCAATGTTAGTCCAGGCCCATCATTTTGTTGTTTATGTCAAGTCGACGACCCCCTTAACTCAAAAAGACTATTAAGCCCTAGTGGCTGGGTCGGCTTTTACTACATTGCTTCCTTGTCCATAGTAAAAAGGACTTGGAAATCCTAGGATCACCATTTCGCACCATAGCTTTATTCTCAATGGTCACTAGAAGGAAATTAAGCCCTTCACAAGTTTGGTTGCCCCTTCCAACATCTCCACTTGCTGCAATGAATGACTTACCATCTCTTAACACTTACATAAATCCTCCATCAGCAGAAGGACCCATAATTGTGATGATGCTAAGTCAACGGTAACTGACAACCAAACCCCAGTGGCCAGGTCAACTTGTACAACATTGCTTCCGTGTCGGTAGCAAGATTAGACAGCCAAAAAGGAACTTATCTTCTGCATCATCTCCTCACCTAGGAGAATTTTTCCAGTTTCAGGGGAAATTTCCTTGGCTACTACAAGAAAGAGGCATTTTATAAATAAACATTTAAGTGTTTAAGCAATAGTTAACTTATTGTCCCTTCCTATCAATACTTAATTTATTTCAAAAAATCTAAGTACCAATCTATCATTTCTATTATTCTCTCAGGATGCAGCTTTGTGTTCCCACAAAAGCAGCTTTGATTTAGGTGCCTTATTTCAAAACATACCATCCAAGCTTTGTGTCCTAACCGTGCATGACCTAATCTACCAGAATTTAGCACAAAACAAGAGAGTAAAACTCACTAGTAGCATACCTTAGCAAAAGCATGATAACAAGATCAACACCTCATGGCTTGCAATTTAACTTGCCACAAGGATACAGAAGGGTGTGCAAGATGAAGAGGCCATGAATGAATCCTTCACATATTTCCCACAGTTAAAATGATCTGCATATATTTAAACATAAAAATAAGTAGTCATCATCTATATACTATCAGATTGGCTTTAGTTGGTTTCCATTTCAATCAAAATTTATTGAGGTATTTGGATCATTTAACTTGATAAGCTTTTCTTGTAATTTCATAAAATAAATAATTTCAGTAAATTTCCTGAAAAAAATTGAAGTCGTTACATTTTAGATATGATGTGTTTGGTAAAACTGTCCAAAATCTAAACAAATGAGATAGCTAAAAAGAAAACAGGTGGAAGAAACTTCTAAAAAGCATTACTCGTGAACATTAAAGACCCATGAAATGGAACGAGCAAAGTTTCTCTTTAAAAGACCAAGCAATGAACACAATGTCGCCCAGTTCAATGATCTGCATATATTTAAACATAAAAATAAGTAGTCATCATCTATATACTATCAGATTGGCTTTAGTTGGTTTCCATTTCAATCAAAATTTATTGAGGTATTTGGATCATTTAACTTGAATTGAGGTATTTGGATCATTTAACTTGATAAGCTTTTCTTGTAATTTCATAAAATAAATAATTTCAGTACATTTCCTGAAAAAAATTGAAGTCGTTACATTTTAGATATGATGTGTTCGGTAAAACTGTCCAAAATCTAAACAAATGAGATAGCTAAAAAGAAAACAGGTGGAAGAAACTTCTAAAAAGCATTACTCGTGAACATTAAAGACCCATGAAATGGAACGAGCAAAGTTTCTCTTTAAAAGACCAAGCAATGAACACAATGTCGCCCAGGCTCAAACTCACATCTAATTTATGAGATTGCAGGAAGTTCTTCGGAGTAAGTGAATAAATATATTGGGTGTCAGACTTTTGAGGTGAGCTTTCTGTTATATCTTAGTTGAGAAATTGAAGTAGAACTCTACTTCTCTAGAAGTGACAAACAATTTTTCACATAACAACAATGCTTCGGTAAAGATCAGCTCATACTTAGCAGGATGGTACTATCATACTTGTTGGAGGCCTTGAGACTCAAAATCAATAAGCTGTTGAAAGAACCACTGAAAGAAGGCCAAGATGAAGCTTCCCCTGAAGGTATGGCTAAAAAAAAGTCTCTTGCTGGTTCACCAGAAGATTCCAACTGGACAAGCTTGGAGCAAATAAACCATTTCTTACACAATTCCAGAAACAAGAAAGAGGGGCAAAGATGAATATACCTAACTAGTTTGGCACCACCAGGTAGGAGGATATTGATTAGGAGCACAATTGCTTTTCCACTGGGATAACTCTGCCTGCACCTAATGATCATATAGTTTTTCAATGTTAGCAAAGAAACAATATATCAACAAGCATATTCATAAGTAATTATGCAGTTCTTTGTCATCTACATACAAAAGAGAAATACAGTTCATTAAGATTAAATGAAATGGAAGTAATTTGAACAAGATTTAAGCATGAATTTGATTCTTCCAAGGTGCGCATATTATTGTTATCAAATATTCACTTATCTACGCTTAGGTATCCCTCGATTGCTCTAATGATTGTTTCGTCTCACTCTGAATTTATCTTTATAAAAAAATGCACTAATGTGCTTTATTACTAGTAGATGCCCACGTTGACACGACATGAAGCGTAAAGCCCCTGTTATCCACTACCCCTATTTCTCATTACCCCACCTAATGTTACCCAATTTTTTGTTACCTCTATTTTCAATTCCCCTGCCATGACACAGAGCTTAAGGGCTTCATTTTTAACCACCATGTTTCCTGTTGACAGCGGCGTAAGTCCTTCCAATAGCAAGCAGCAAATTGAGTAGAAACATGTACCAACTGAGAAGTCCTAAACGATGTTGGTGGCAGGACATCCGAGTACTGGTTTGTTATAAACCCTATTGCCATACACGCCTTCGCAAGAGCTTTCTCGTTCTTTTTTCACTGGTGGCATGGGAAGGAAGAGAAAAAACAGAGGAAGCATTAGCAGCAAATTTATGACATCTACTTGTCTAACTGTGATTTTTTATAACAATAAAGAAGCAAACAGTCTGTAATTTTGACGAGCATTATGCAGCCTCACCCAAAAAAAACGACAAATATTGTGTTGGGCTATCGAGTTATAGAAATCGACAATCAACTCCTGCACCTACATAAGTCCAATAATGGTCAGTAAATGAATGTTGCTTCAGCAAGGTAGTCAATGCTACATGAAATTGACAACATTTTCATCTTAAAATAACTTCAAGGAAGAAGAAGAAAGTAAAAAAATATAGTCAGAAAGATTCTGCAACTTAATTACAGAGAAACCAATAATTTCTTACTTTTCACCGTTTAGTGTCCACATGGTTCCGAAGATAACCGAGAAACAGCAATCCAAATTGTATGCCCAAGATATACAGCTTTGATCAACATAGCAATCACCTAACAAAAGGAAATTACGAAAATATAGAACATAAAGTTCTGTTCAATGTAGAATGATATCTAAAATTGCAAAACAAAAGGCAATAAATGCTTTTATATTCTAAAAAAAAACCTTGAATAGACTAAAGAAGCTTTTAGAACATAATTATCCAGTCTTCCTCTTTGGTTGTTTGTTCCAAAACATTGTACTTAGCAATCAGCCAAGAGAGAGGAAGCAGCTTTTAGACAGTGCATAAGGTTAACAACTATCATATTGTTACCTCGTTCCATTTTTGCATTCCCCATACTCTAAGAAGGCATTAGATGTTTTATCCAAGTAAAATTGAGAAAAGTAAGTGATGGTTGCTACTTTTTAAATAAACAAGTTATGATTGTTCAGTGATAAATTGGAATAAGTTTTAGTAAAGTATCATCTTGAATAAATATGACCTGACTACCATTTTCGCACATTGAGGGGATAAAGTGCTGATGAAGATGATGAACTGACTACCATTTTTTTGGTTCAAACTACTTCCAGTCAATTGATTTACTGATACATTCCTTTACATAGGTAAGCAATTATACATTGGTTGGATGGAGAATTCAAATAAAAACAAGTTCTTTTCTATTGGCACTTTGAATGGAAACAGAAAAAAATAAAGCTCAAGCAGCACGGCAAAAGGTACTGGAAGCTGTAAAGAATTGATCCCAGCAATTCCACCAACACTACCATTCAATTGAGTAATAAAAATATGCTAGATTACTTACCTTCCTGAGGCGATCTTTGATGAAACTCTAAATTCAATACATTGTATTCCCTGCCCTTAATCAGAAGCTAAAATCTGTACATCGTGTTTCAAGTCAAGGTCAGGAAATAGCCAAAAATTCTTGGAAGATATATCTAAAGTCAATATAGGAGTGAAAAAGAAAGAGGAAAGAATTCAATCAGGATCATGCCTAATCATTCAATTTAGATAAGGAGAAATATCTGTAAACTATGCACAGTTTGCAATAAACTTTTTATAATAAATGGAACCATCTAATGCCAAAGAATATTTTCTAAGTATAATCAAATGCATACCTTTCTTGAGGTTCAACTGCTTCCATGGCCGCCTTCTCCAGGTTCAGGCTCAGCACACACAGAGAATTCAATCAGGATCATGCCTAATCATTCAATTGATTGTGGAATTTAATAAACTAAAGTAATCAAAGCTCCTAAATAATAACCCCAATTTAACAAATACTTGTATTACATGTCCAAGCATGCCTAGTCTGCAGCTCCATTGAAACGTTCTCACTTCTCATGCCATCCCCCCATTCTATCTGAAGAAAAGAACCATGTCAAATCACAAAATGAAATACCTATAAATAGCTCATTATTGCAGATGACGACAAAAAGTACCCATTTTTGCCCCACCACATAGGGGAGTAATCATTGTTATAAAAACATAAGATTAGAGAAGAAGAGTTGATACCTTGCCGAATCAAGCATGATGATAACTCATGTCTTCAAAAAATAAAGTTTATGTCCATCGTTTCTTCTCAACTCCAACAAAAAGCACCCATCTTTACCCGTTGTTACTTGAATCGACCCCGTTGTCTGCTGAGAGGAGCTTCCAATAGAGGCAAAGCCATCTGCTGTAAGGAGCTACCAGCAGGGTCACCGTCTGAGTCGAGAGGACTGGTCTCCCAAGGTGTTGGCTCATGCCGGGAATGAGTTGAGAGGCAAAGGTTGGATCTTTTTGCAAGAAATGAAGTTCAGAGGCATTTTTTCAGCAGGAAAGCAGGGGAGGAAGAGTAATGTGGAGATGGTAATGATGGATGGATGACAAAAACGGCAAAACCAGATCGCAAAATGAAAAGTTTAGACTATTTTTAGGAGAAATAAAGAGGAAGAAGATGGAAGGGTGTCAAGAAGTGGGGGCTACTCGAGCTGCAGATAGAGACTGCGACTGGAGTGAGGAGGAGAAGATGGAGAGCTGGATGATGAAGCCAAAAAAAAGGAGAGTGGAAGACGGTCTTGGAGGCGGGTTTTGGGGGCATGTTGTAACTTCCCATGTTGAGAGGGGTGGGCAGGTTTTGGCGGGATCGAATCCTAGCCCTCCAATATAAAGTAATCCGGCAGCTGTAAAGTCCAGACAGATTCAATTGGATAATTGTAAATATCTCAAGACATCATATGACTGTAAGTCCTAGACAAATTCAAAACCTATTGTGTTTTATTATATAGATAAACACCTGATCATTTTTCGTGTTATGGCAACCAATTTATCTTGAGGCCTCTCAAAAATCCATAAGCATTCTAGATGCTGCCTGGTTAACATCTCCAATGCGTAGGAATAACAAGTCTTCTCAACATATCCGAACAACTAGAATATAACACAGAAAAAGCGTAGAAACATGAGTATCACATGTTAGCCAAAGCATGAGAACTAAATGAAGTGGCTTACGTCCAGCATACCATGACTATTACACAAGGTTGAACAAATGAAATGGTAGTAGATCTTTAAATATTTCACAAAATTCAAAATGACCTGCAAAAATTTAACATAAAAATAAGTAGTCTTCATTTACACAATGAAATTGGTTTTTGTTGGTTCACCACTTGACCTAAAAGCTTATGCAATTACGGCAGGGAGAATTATTTATTACATACCAATAGTTATCACCAACCATTGTCTGTGTTGGTTTCATTGCTATTTAAACAACCAATACAAATGAGACAATCCATGGACCTAGGACACCTGTTGATCATATTTCCATCATACCATGTCATCCTCCGTCTCCTAAATTTTTATTTTCAGAACTCACAAGAAGATAAAAATTTTAGCAAGTCAAGCAGACATTAAACCAGCATAAACACACAGATTTTTAATAATATAATATTGGCAAGTTAAGCATACACTACCTGAGAAGCTATTCACATATAGCTAAAGACAAGTTAAGTACATTCAGTTGCCAATGCAACAATGAGTTTTTGTTGACAGCTCATGTTCTCCTTTTTTGCTTGTTTAATAAATTCACAACATATAAAACTATGATATGCAGACATAGTTAGCATATGGCAAAGAAAGTTGTATCAAAGACAGGACTAAAATAATGTCAAAGAAATCTGCACGTAAAAGACACAAATCCAAATGAATACCAAAGTCGATTGCAAAACTAATGACCACGAATTTTGCACCTATAATCATAAAAAAAATCAAATCCTATAAAACTACAACTAATAAGAATAAAAAATAGTGCACTTGAAGCTCTCAAATTTTGAAGAACCAACTGTACTAAACTGAAAATACAAAAAGACTTTAGGAACATTGAAAGTGAAAGAGTTGTTTTATGCAAGAAAACACATCCACACTTAGAATTAACAATAAATATAACAAATCGTTGGGTCAACACCTGTACTAGTTTAATAAATTGCACTAATTGACATTTCTGTGCCAATTTTCTTTTTGTATGTTTCTTCCCATTTAGTTCTGTGAATACTTTCCAATTTACCATTTCTACTTTTTCTTAACCAACTGCACGATGGCATTCTTATAAATTAAATGTGGCAAATTTTACATTTTAAATTACACCCAACTTCATGCCAAACCACATACCCAATTATGCCTCAGCCAAGACTTTGTGGACTAAAATAATGTCAAAGAAATCTGCACGTAAAAGACACAAGTCCAAATGAATACCAAAGTCGATTGCAAAACTAATGACCACGAATTTTGCACCTATAATCATAAAAAAAATCAAATCCTATAAAACTACAACTAATAAGAATAAAAAATAGTGCACTTGAAGCTCTCAAATTTTGAAGAACCAACTGTACTAAACTGAAAATACAAAAAGACTTTAGGAACACTGAAAGTGAAAGAGTTGTTTTATGCAAGAAAACACATCCACACTTAGAATTAACAACAAATATAACAAATCGTTGGGTCAACACCTGTACTAGTTTAATAAATTGCACTAGTTGACATTTCTGTGCCAATTTTCTTTTTGTATGTTTCTTCCCATTTAGTTCTGTGAATACTTTCCAATTTACCATTTCTACTGTTTCTTAACCAACTGCACGATGGCATTCTTATAAATTAAATGTGGCAAATTTTACATTTTAAATTACACCCAACTTCATGCCAAACCACATACCCAATTATGCCTCAGCCAAGACTTTGTGGATGCAAGTACAGCTAGCTACAATAAAAAAGTAGAGCATCCAACAAATGGCCCAGGCATAATGAGTAACAACAATGGATAAACGATAATCCACATAAAATTAAGTCATATGAAGCAAAAGAAGATGGACACACATGTGATACAGAGAAGAGTTAAACTATAGTTTGACCAAAACGAATACTACAATCAAGCCAAGAGAACACAGATACACATGTAAAACAACTATCAGTTACTGTAGAATGAAATCTAGACAAGTACACTTGCTATGACTAAACAACTACAAGCTAAAGCAAAAGAACCAAATAACATGGGACCCAAAAGTGTTGTTGCTTGCAGAGTACTACACACTCACCCTAGAGTTTGAAATGCAAAAAAACCCTGCTAGCTGTAGAACCCAGGTTATATCCAGCAAATGAGCCGCACGTCACAAAGCTCAAAAGAGACATACTCCTAAACAACTATATAAAATAATATCTGCATATCTGAATACAATTATGTCTAAATATTATTGCTCTATTATTTGTAGACCTGTACTAATTTCAAATAAATTGTTATAGCAAACTACTTTACAATGATGAAGAAAAAACAAAGACATACAATGATGAAGAAAGGAAATTAACACACATGTAAGAGAAATTAGTTACTCTTTATACTATATTCTAGATAACTTTCATGCAGACTGCCGTCACAAACAAACAACTTGAAGCAAAGCACACAGTCCAAATGGCAAGGGAACCATCAGCAATTGCCAGCAGAGTAACAACACACTCACCCTAAAGTTTGTGCTTGCACGAAATCAATACTAGCTACAGCGACAAGGTAGCATCCCGCAAATAGCCATGCGTCATAGATGATGGCAGATTGTAATAGACACTAACATGTTAGATAATTACTAAAAGCTAACACACATGTAATAAACACTAATAGATTATAGTTTATGGTATAAAGAGGAACTAGTTTCTCTTACATGTGTGTTTATTTCCTTCATTAATCATTGTTTGTGATGACAGTCTACATGAAAGTTATACAGATTATAGAATAATGAGTAACTAGTTTCTCTTATATGTATGCTAATTTCGTTTGTTCATCATTGTATACCTTTTTTTTTCTTAGTCTACATAATAGTTATATAGATTATATGTGTGTTAGCTTTTAGTATTTATCTAACATGTTAGTGTCTATTACAACCTACCATCACAAACAACTTGAAGCTAAGCACACCCCAAATTGCAAGGGAACCATCAGCTAATGCTTGCAAAGTACAACACACACTCACCCTAGGGTTTGTGCATGCAAAAAATCAATGCTAGCTACAGCGACAAGGTAGCATCCCGCAAATGGCAATGCGTCATAGGTGATGACAGTTTATAATAGACACTAACATGTTAGATAATACTAAAAGCTAATGCACATATAATCTATATAACTTTCATCTTAACTAAAGAAAAGAGAAAAAGACAAACAATGATGAACAAACGAAATTAACACACATATAAGAGAACCTAGTTACTCATTATTATATAATCTATATAACTCTCATGTAAACTGCATTCACAAACAATGATTAACAAAAAAAATTAACACACATGTTAAGAGAAACTATTTACTCTTTATTCCATTATCTATAATCTAATAATTTTCATGTAGATTGCCATCACAAACAACTTGAAGCTAAGCACACGTCCTAAATTACAAGGGAACCATCAGCTATTGCCTCCAAAGTACAACACACACTCACCCTAGGGTTTGAGCATGCAAAAAATCAATCCTAGCTACAGCGACAAGGTAGCATCCCGGAAATGGCAATGCATCGTAGGTGATGGCAGCTTATAATAGACACTAACATGTTAGATACACACTAATAGCTAATACACATGTAATCTATATAACATTCCCCTTTCTTTGTTATGGCCCTTTTTCACCATAGGATTGGACCAATTTTTTTACTTAGTTCAAATCTTACTTGCATTAGTGAATTCTATCTCTGGTTGGACTTATGTTTCCACATTTACTTGGACTTCATTTAAGATAAGATCCTAGCCAATGGTTATTATCCTAATATGATTAAAATTCTCCTAATATGGAGGCCTCTACCCAAAACTATATAGATGGCTTACTGCTCAGGAGTTTGTATGTACTGATTACTGAGATATTGAAGCATAGCTCTAAATTTTCCAAATCTCTTCCTTCCCTCTTCGTTTTTATTCTCCCCATTCCCCCTCTACTTCTCCCCTTTCATCCAACAGTCTCTATCGTAATTCCCATGTAAGCAATCCTAAGGGGTCATAATATTTTCCATCAACCCATATATGTCCCTCCTAACATTAGCAAACATCAACTCAGAAATATTGGCCGCCTCAGAACACGTATACACTAGGCAACAATTAAAGTGCATGAAGAAGAGCAAAACGAGGTATGCTTATCCAACTATTAGGGATATTGCTGGTAACCAACATGTCTTAAGATAAGGGTCAATGACATAGAAAGTAGACTTAATGATGCATAAATCACACGATAGAACAAGACTATATGAAAAGATGGGTGAATGACAAATCGCCTATGCAAAAAGTGGAGCTAAAAAGTACAACTCACAGTAAACCAAACATAGTTGGCCTCTGCATGTTCTTCGATGCAGTTGGGAACCTCCCGTTGAAAATGCTAAATTGAAGTTGTGAAGTCCTTTCTTGTTTTCGGGCTCCACTTTTCTCCACGGCGGTTGATAGACATGCACGGACTTCAAAAATGAAAATGAGGACAGTCAAACTCACCGCTGCAAATAGAGAACAAAAAGAACACAAGATCATCAGTTCACTAGGAGAAAAGCCCACTATCGTCTATTTGCTACACATATCAATAAACCAATTATCACCCTCCATGTAACCAGAGTGATATTCTCAAAACCACACACACCACGCATTTAGGAAAAACACCACAAACAGCATATCATCTATTTGCTACACGTGTTGTTTTGAGAATAACTCCCGACTTTTTGTAAAGAGCATAGTGAATAATAAAATAGAGAATATATACATGTGTAAGTTATTTTATATCGAAATTGCAGGGAAAAATCAATTGTCGGAAATGAAAAACAATTAAAGCACCCAAAGAGAATGTAGAATACATGGAGAAAGAGAAAAAAAAAGGAGAAGAGCATAAAATCGCAAAAAAAAGTGGTAGATCCAAATAAACCGTCTAAGAAAAAAAATGGACGCAAGATCATCAGTCGCTAGGAAAAGCCAATTATGATCCTCTATATAGATAGTATGATAAACTCAAAACCGCAGGCCACACTCTAACATAAAGGAAAAACAACCCACCAACAGAATATCCTCTATACACTATACATGTTGTTCAAAGAAAACTCCTAATTTTTTATAAAAAGCATAGTAAATTATAGAATGGAGAATCTATATTTATAGGCTATTTCATACACCAAATTGCAGGGAAGAGAAACAAGTATCAACAATGAAAGCACCAAAAAAGAATGTAAGATACAAAGGGAAAGAAACAAAGCCTAAGAATTGCAAAGACAGAAAACTAGTACCTGAGAACTGCCGCTACAACTTCCACATTCCATCTCTCCGATCAGACCACAAAGCGCTGCATTCTTTCTTTCATCCTCTCAAGCCAAAAAAAGCATCTTTTCTTTCTTCTCAAGTCAAACTCCTGCCCACCCAAATGCCATTCAATACCACCATCAAACACAAACGGAAGACCGAGGAAAGAGGGGGGAACGAACGAACAAAGCTTTCAACACTACCATCTACAGGTTGTTGTACGTCGGTGGTGAGTGCGAGCGTTTGAGAAGTGACCAATCAGAAAGAAACCAAGAACACGACCTCCACAAACCTGACCGGCTTCCCGCATCTTCTCCCGCTCAAGACCGTCACACGAACACGCCATTGCGTAAACTCAAAGAAAAATGAAGAAACTTGGAGAAGACGCCCCTTTCTTCCGATAAGAACATCGCAGGAAAGGCACAGCCCCCCGAGAGAACACCAAACAGCAGCCTGACACCTCGGCAGCAGGGACCCGGAAACAGGACGATCGGCAGGCCCAAGCACCGCCGGGAAGAGCTTTAGGGCAAGGAAGGAGAAGGGGTTTCGGACAAGGTGGCAGAGGGACTCGGCGTTGATTTGACGCGATTCCCTCCAACGGTCTAATCTCTCCCGCCGTTGGATCGTTTCGACCGTTGACGATTTTGTCCTTGAAATTAATGACAAGATATTTGAAGTTAGCCGGGTAAATCTGTTTGTTAAATCCTTTGATAAGGTTACCGTTGCCCATCTTCTTATCTTAACGGTAAGGACTCACAGACGCGGCTCATCTACGCGTTCAAAGACTATTTAGCCCTCTTACTAATGGCATAACTTTGTAAGGCTCGTAGGGTATACGAAGGATTTACATCTCTACAAAATATTTTGCACATGAGTATTACCTGATAGGGTGTGTGTAGCTAAGGGGGTGCATGGCCCAATTTGCCGGCACATTGATGGATGGCCCTTGTAAGTGCCCGTGGTGGTGGGATATGGTGCTCTAAGGTGTTGGCCGCCCTGCCCCTCGTAGTCTAAGTGACAAAGTACGGGTACGGTAATAAAACGGCGAGGTAAACGTACGGAACAAAACGGCAGAAAATAGAATATACGGGAAAATAATTAAAATAAAAAATTAATATAATAGGTATAAGTAATAAATAATAACATGATGCAAAGTTGCGCATTTAAAAAAGAAGTTGCACTTTAAATAAAAAAACGTATTTTACGTGTTTAAACGCGTTTATCGGGATAAAACGCGTTTAAAATGGGAAAAACACGTTTTCCCGTTTTAAATGCGGAGTTTTACGGCTAAGTGGCTAAAACGCGTAAAACGCGTTTTATACGCGTTTCTGGTCACATAGCTCGTAGTCGAGTCACTCAAATACATGTTTACTAGAAAAATTAACTTTAAGGACCATTGATTGTTCTCATATAGCTTGCATCAACCCGAGTAATCTTGAGCCGTTAGAAGATCTGACAGTGATGATAATTCACACTTATCTACCCGTGATTTGATGCCCACCGTCAGACGGATGGAGATGGCCTGGATCATGCAAGCTACATGAAAACAATCTTATGTAAATAGGTCTCTTCCTTTTTTTAGTGTTTGGATAGACAAAAACATCTAATGGCATAATCTTTGTTTTCTCTCATGTGGGGACCACACAAAACCTTTGTTATAATTTTTTCTTTCTAAAAGACAGAAACACGATAAAAGTCTCGCTTCTCCTCGTTTTCTTTTCTTTTTCTTCTTTTTCTCATTTGACTTATTTTCTTTTTCTCTTTAACCAAACAGACCCTTAGTTTTTGGTATAAGAAAAATTTTGGATTTCTTTCTTATTCTGGCTATGCTCCCATGTAAAAGCAGACTGATTTTCATTGTTACTAGCTTTGTGATGGAAGATGGCTATATTAATATTTCATGTGCAACCATCATGTCATGAAGCCAATCCACATATTTGGAAAGGTGTATGATGAATATGATGGTGTTGAATCTTCTTATCATTGTCCCCTCTTCGGAGGGTTGCATCAGGAAGGGATCCGGAGTAAAAAACTTGCCACTATGTTTCTTTGTATGGATTCTGTACCATTTTGATTCCGATAAGAGTCAAATGTTGTATATAATTCATGCCGCCGACCCCATATAGTGGGGATAAGGCGTATGATGATGATGATGGTTGTTGCCTATTAATGTATAACTATGGTTTTTATCAATGGTATAGCATATGGTGTCACTTCATAATCCAGCCACAAATGCACCTCAAATGTAATACTATAATCATAGAAGCTTCTATTGTCAATGAAAGAAGATGAACTAGAATCTCACTAAGTTTCAATTTTAATTCATCCCTCATTTCTTTGACTCCTAAAAGGCTATCTCACACGAAAGCACAACAAATAAGTAAAAAGATAAATAATTTAATCAAAGAACTTTTTATTAATTCTGAAGAAATCCTACAACAATTCCCTGGGCTGATGCCCTATATACCAGGGTTTTATTACAAAAGAGTTATAACACTAAAATCTATCCTAACTCTCCTTGCAATTCTTTCTAAGCTCTTTGCCTTCAGAGATAATCATCCAGTATATCTAAAGCTGCCCAGGTTGGCGCAAGCATCAACTCTGAATGCCACAAAATTTCCCCCATCGACATTTGCGGCCACCTGTAACCCATAGATTTAAACCTATGATACAAGACATTAAACAGTGTTGCATCATCTCTAGCCCGAACATACACCGGGTGATTCCTCACAATTTGGGCCTCTACGACAACAAGTATGGGAGAAGATCCATCTGTAAACTCCACTCGGATCCCACTCTGGGTCATCTCTGGGTAAGGGTTCTACTTCAGCAACTGGGTCCTGAACTTCTTCTATATCAATCTTTAACGGGTTATCTTTTGTTCCACTACCTATGTCCATTTTCTTCCATTCTTCAAGCCACTGCCTAACAGCTTCTTGTTTGTCTTTCTCATAGATCCTGCCGCTTCTTGTTCTAACCATTTAAACTTATACAAGAAACGTCATTAGTATTATTCATAGGATAAGGTTCATCTACAGGTTCCACTCTATCCCCTAAAGTCTTTCTAATCTCACCCATGATCTACAACATTTCTTACATTACAATATTATTTTTAAAATTGATGATCCAAAATTCCAATCCTACTCCCGCTCATTTCTTATGCTCTCACTCAAGATTGAATGTATTGTCGAACTTGTCCCTATTTGCGACTATGATGACATATTCATGACACAAATATCACAACCATATACTATTTAGCAGGAACTTGCCCCTAAACCATATGTTTGCTAACGTTGGGACAACCAGCATCAGTAAAAAACTTCACATAGGTTGCTATTTCAACAGACAGGTCCATGCATCGTGAACGTAAATGGTCCCATGATCACTACATAAACTTCTAAAGCTCCTAAAAATTAATTAAAAAGAAGATTAAAGCTATTTCTAAGCAAATCTAATCCAATTGATCACCTAACATTTTAAATAAGAAGCCAAGTATGTCCCATTCTTTAATTGTCAAAAACAAAAGCAATGTCTTCATGTAAGTTGGTAGGCAGTAACCAGGGAACTACACACATTCTACGAATTGGAGGTAAACCACATGTCCGCTAATGTCGGGACAACCAACAGCCGTAAAGTAGAACTCACGAGTACGCAAGCAAAAAACTTCAACAACGTGGTTGCTATTCCAACATATAGGTCCATGCATCGTGAATGTAAATGGTCCCATACATAAGCTTCTAGAGCTCCTACAAATTAATTAAAAAGAAAATTAAAGCTACTTCTAAGCAAATCTAATCTAACTTCACACCTAACAAGTTAAATAAGAAGCCAAATAAGTACATTCTTTAACTGACACAAACAAAAGCAGTGTCTCCATGTTACAAGACGTAGGTTGGTTGGCAGTATCCAAGGAGCAACACACATTCTACGAGTTTAAGGTAAACCACTTGTCCGCTAAAGTTGGGACAACCAATAGCCTCAAAAAACTTCGATGGCATGGTTGCTATTCCATGCTCCTAGAGCTCCTACAAATTAATTAAAAAGAAAATTAAAGCTACTTCTAAGCAAATCTAATCTAACTTATCACCTAACAAGTTAAATAAGAAGCCAAGTAGGTACATTCTTTAATTGACACAAACAAAAGCAGTGTCTCCATTTTACAAGACGTAGGTTGGTTGGCAGTATCCAGGGAACAACACACATTCTACGAGTTTAAGGTAAACCACTTGTCCGCTAAAGTTGGGACAACCAATAGCCACAAAAAACTTCGATGGCATGGTTGCTATTCCATGCTCCTAGAGCTCCTACAAATTAATTAAAAAGAAAATTAAAGCTATTTCTAAGAAAATCTAATCTAACTTATCACCTAACAAGTTAAATAAGAAGCCAAGTAGGTACATTCTTTAATTGACACAAACAAAAGCAGTGTCTCCGTGTCACAAGACGTAGGTTAACTCTGTCGGTTGGTTGGCAGTATCCAGGGAACTGCACACATTCTACGAGTTTAAGGTAAACCATATATCCGCTAAAGTCGGGACAACCAATAGCCACAAAAAAACTTCGATGGCATGGTTGCTATTCCAACATACAGATCCATGCATTGTGAATGTAAATGGTCACCATGATCACTAATAAACTTCCAAAGCTCTTACAAATTAATAACTATTACTAAACAAATCTACTAACCGATATTTGGCATAAAATTTAGTCCAATTTCATTCGGTCAACAATACATAAACAATTTTTTTGGCATAAACATTGTACACTATTTAGCTTCATATACATCCACAAAAATTTTAGCTCTACAATCATCTCCAAATGCATCAAATAGCCTTTTAATCTATCCTTGTTGAAGTCATGCAAATCTTCTTGCATTGCTAATAATCCCTTACCTTATGCAATCTGAGTTGATCTAGGCACAGAAGATATATAATTGAGTGGTACAAACACTAAACTACACAAACCCAATGCTTTTAAGGTAAACAAAAAATTTGTCCTATATCATTCAGTAAGCATTACTACTTTTATTTTGGTACAATATATAATATTTAGTTTCATATACATCTATAAAAATTTTGAGCTCTATAGTCTTCTCCAAATGCATCAAATAGCTTTTTTATCTACCCTTATTTATAGAAATATTAATCTTCTTGGACCCTTTACTGCAAAATTAGTAAACATATTGCAGACTTTGAACTCAACTAACCCATCTCTTAAAAGTGAAATTCAAGAAAGATACACAAAAGAATGCACCTCAAACATTTGCACATAATAGTAACCACCTCTCAAATAAAATAATTAAACAATGTTACCATTCAAATTGTATAGACATATGAAAAAACATTGAAAGTAACTTCCCTTAATTATAGACAAACCTCCTTTGTGCTATTCTTTTGTTTGTTGGCTAGAATGGTTGACCGCCATCATCGCATATAAAAGGAATTAGCACTGCAAATAGAAGATTAACAAATCACTTCTCATAATTATTATTGTTTTGGTTGCTTGTGGCTTAAAACAAATAAGATAGAAATATCAAGAAAAGTTATCTTTATCCAAGAGAAAATGAATCTCGTGAAAGTCTTAAAAGCGAAAGACAAAAAGGCCACATAAAGTTGCATAAGGCTGAAAGAAACTTGAAACAAACATTGACACCAAAACAAAATTACAGGAAAACCATAGAAAGGAAATCATAGAAATGCCACATTAATAAGAAATAAAGATCACCCACAAGGCTGAAATACTAGGAAAAAAAAGGTGAAATCCTGAATCTGGCATGACATGAGGAAAATAACAACTTGAAGTTCAAAAATTAATATTTTATGAGAAAAAACTACAAAAATAAAATCAAAAGGATTAGGAAAAACTGATTGCAAGCAAAATTTAAAACTTCGAAACATGACGGTTAATAAAAAGTTTTCAGAAAAACCCAACATACTGAATATTTAAAGGGAAAAATAAAATAGTACTGCAACATATTAAATCCACAAACAGCATATCGTTTATGTGCTACATGTGTTGTTTTGAAAAAGATCTCCTAATTTTTTATAAAAACCATAGTAAACTATTATAGAATAGAGATTATATATTTATAGGCCATTCCATACACTAAATTGCAGGGAAGAGAAACAATAAAAAACAATGAATGAACCCAAAGATAGTGTAATATACAAGGGAAAAGAAACAACTCTTCTAGTGCCTAAAAATGATAGATGTTGGAGGATGTGTGTGGACAGTCGAGCCATAAACAAGATTCCAGTTAAGTACAGATTCCCTACACCTAGGTTGGATGACATGTTGGATTTATTGGAAGGTTCAAAGATTTTTTCTAAGATAGATCTGAGTGGCTATCATCAGATAATAGTTAAACCAGGGGGACGAGTGAAAAATTGCTTTCAAAGCAAAAAAAGGTTTGTTTGAATGGTTAGTAATGTCATTTGGTTTAATTAATGCCACTAGTACTTTTATGAGATTCATGACTAAAGTGTTGAAACCCTCATTGGGCAAATCAGTGGTGGTGTACTTTGATGACATCTTGGTGTATAGTCAAAGTGAAGAGGAACATCTCATCCATCTCAAAGAGGTGTTTACAATTATGTGGTCTAACAATTTATTCATCATCTTGAAGAAATGTAGTTTTCTAATTTCTCAGCTTATTTTTCTTGGATTTGTGGTCAGTTCAACATGAATTAAAGTTGATGACAGCAAGATAAGGGCTATTCTAGAGCTGCCTAGTCCTAAAACAGTGAGCCATCTTCGTAGCTTTCATGGTTTAGCGACCTTCTAAAAGACAAAGGCAAACCCATAGCACAACCTACTGGCAAACCGAACAATGACATTAGCATAAAAGTAAAATCTGACATATTATAGTGGACATATATAGTTTGAATTGACGGGAATAGACCATGGGATGCAAAACATGTAATTATGAGGCCTATAGTCTAAACGTAGCACTATGATTCGTCAAATTGATGCAGGTTGTTTGCAACTGGCCATTGAAATAGTATATGGTTGTGACATTTGTGTCACGAATATGTCATCATAGTGTTGTGAACGCCATACCAGGCCAGTAGGAAATACGTCAGCGGGCGACGTCTGCAGCAGTCATCATGATAATTGATTAGTATTGCGTATCTTATTGCAATCAGGCCCGTTTAGGCTAATTGTTAGGTAACGGGATGATTGAAAATAATTAGGCCAATTAGTGGCCCATCAGTTTGGTCAGATGGCGTGCGCCCCTAGGTAGACGCGCCATCTCTTCTCTTTATATGTTGGACGTCTTCCTCAATTGGGGGTTATGCAATAGAAAACCATTTCAGTTATTACTTTTCTTCTTTCTCTTCACTTTTGCCGTCTAGATACCTTGTGACCATTGCCGGTCACAACATTGGTATCAGAGCGGTGCCGATCTGAGAGCAATAATGCCTCCTTGCAAATAACCACTGGGCATGCCAGAAATCCAGGAAGAACCTGAGGTGGCGAAAGAGATGACTAGTCCACGACCGACGACGGAATCCAACCAGGAGGTACTGATCGCCATGATCAGTGCACTGGGTGTCCGACTGCATAATTTGGAGATGATCCATTCCCAGAACCAGGCGCAGAACCCGACCAATCAGACAGCCATAGTCACTCCCCCACCGCCACCACCAGGAGGTCTTGGCGGTCCAGTTCGACAAGGGGGGTCCGGTGTGTTTGGCGACTCTACACAGGCCCTGAACGCTGGGTCTTCCATCGCACATGGAATCCAACTAGGTTCCTTCAACCCAGGCGCTGAAGAGGGCAGATCTGCCTTGTGGGACGAGGCACTCAAGGTGTTCGAGGAAATGACACAATGAATCCGCACCTGCGAAATGTCCAGCGTGAGTTGGACGTGGATTGGGAGGAGTCTCTAGGCTATCGTGGAGGCCAGAGGGGTAGCACAGAACCCAGGTTGGCGCGACTCCAATTTCCGCGATTCAATGGTGAAGAGGACCCCGTGGAGTGGCTATACAAGGCTGACAAGTTCTTTGTCTATCAGGGGACTTTTTCAGATGCCGAACGCCTGCGTGTGGCCGCTTTTCACTTAGATGGTGACGCTTCGGTCTGGTACCAGGCCTTTGAGAAGGAGGTACGATTCCCGACTTGGGTGTCGTTCTCCGATGATTTGTGCATCCAGTTTGGGCCGAACGAATTTCAGGATTTCAACGAGATGCTCTCCACCATCCGTCAAACAACAACTGTGAGGGCGTACTATTCGGAGTTTATGAAGATTGCGAATCGCTTGCCAGACTGGCTGGTCGCAGCACTGGTTGGCACTTTCAAGCGCGGCTTGAAACCGGAGATAGTGGATGAAATGCGGCATTTTCCTTGTCACACGATGAGAGATGTGGTGCGACATGCACGCATCGAAGAGGAGAAGCTGGCCAGACAAAGAAGGGGGGGGACGTGGGAGTTTTTCAGCAAGGGCCCCTGCTAGCCCAGCGCTGGGGCCGCCGCCATCTCCTGCTTCAAATCCCAGTCGACCTATGACGACTGGCTCTGTTGTTCCCCCTGTTCGGAGACTCACAACCGCGCAAATGGAGGAGCATCGTGCCAAGGGGCTATGTTACAGGTGCGATGAAAAGTTTGTTCCTGGGCACCGGTGCGCAGTACGGGGAAGCTTACTTATAGAAGAAGTCGACGAGGATGTTTCATTCCAGGCCGAGGAGATACCTCTAGAGTACCCCGACGTGCAGCCTGAGATCTCCATGCACGCCTACTCAGGGACCTTCACCCCACGCACTATGCGGGTACAGGGACTCCTCAAGCGACAGGAGGTCGCGATATTGATTGATAGTGGATCGACCCACAATTTTATCAACGATAAGGTAGCAGAGCGATTGGGTTGTTATGTGACCGATGCCAAGCCTTTTGACGTGCTCATTGGGGACGGCAAACATCTCAGGAGCTCAGGGGTATGCGCCCAAGCTGCCCTTACTATCCAAGGCCACACTTTCATCACAGATTTGTTCCTACTGCCGACGAAGGGGGCAGATGTGGTCTTAGGGGTCCAATGGCTGCAGGACCTCGGGGATGTGGTCTGGAACTTTAAGGATCTTCTTATGGACTTCGAGGTGCACGGACAGCGGGTTCGACTCCAAGGGTCACAACTAGGTGCCTTGCATACGGCCCAGGCTGTAGGGTCGTTTTTCAAGTTCGCGCCACAGGGGCTATTGTTGCAGTAGCGGGCCATGGTGGATGTTGAGCAAACTGACATGCCAGAGGAATTGCGCTCCTTGCTTGAGGATCATACTGACATATTCTTCGAGCCAACCGGCCTACCACCAGCCCGATCACATGACCATGCCATTCTTATTCTCCCTGATGCTGCACCGGCCAATGTGTGCCCATACCGCTACCCTCATGTTCAGAAGGCGGAGATTGAGCGCCTGGTACACGACATGCTACAGTCCGGTATAATTCAGCCCAGCAACAGCTCCTTCTCCTCTCCGGTTCTATTGGTCTGCAAGAAAGATGGGTCGTGGCGATTTTGTGTCGACTACCACGCCTTGAACGCTATTACAGTCAAAGACAAGTACCCAATTCTGGTTATAGAAGAGTTATTGGATGAACTGGCCGGTGCCACAGTGTTTAGCAAACTCGACTTGCACGTAGGATATCATCAAATCCGCATGAAACCGTCAGATGTCTACAAAACTGCATTCCGGACACATGATGGTCATTTCGAGTTCTTGGTCATGCCCTTCGGCCTGACAAATGCTCCTGCTACCTTCCAAAGTCTCATGAATGACTTGTTCCGGCCCTTTCTCAGACAGTTCGTCCTAGTTTTCTTCGATGACATCCTCATATACAGCCAGTCATGGGACGCTCACTTGGAACATTTGCGGTTAGTTCTCTCCATTTTACGGGCTCATTCCTTATTTCTTAAACGGTCAAAGTGTTCCTTTGGTAGCAGGCCGGTGGAGTACTTGGGCCATGTCATTTCGCACGAGGGGGTTTCCACTGACCCCGCGAAGGTATCTACCATGCTGTCTTGGCTGGCTCCCACATGTGTCAAGGGCCTCCGAGGCTTTCTGGGGCTGACAGGGTATTACCGCAGATTCATCAGCCAGTATGGGATTATTGCCAGCCCCCTGACTGCATTACTCAAAAAGGGGGCCTTTGCATTTACTGGTGAAGCGCAAGAGGCTTTTGATCGGCTGAAACAGGCTATGGTTACTGCACCCGTTTTGGTCTTGCCAGATTTCACGCTTCCATTTGTGGTGGAAACGGATGCATCGGACACAGGCATGGGAGCGGTTCTCTTGCAGAAGGAACGACCAGTGGCTTTCTTTAGCAAATCTTTCACCGGCCGCTCTTTGACACTCTCGGCCTATGAGAGGGAGATGTTGGCCATTGTTCATGCAGTCACCAAGTGGCGACCTTATTTGTTGGGTCGACGTTTCATCATCCGTTCTCACCATCAACCATTGAAGTATTTTCTTGAGCAACGGGTGTCTACACCAGCCCAGCAGCGCTGGGTGAGCAAGCTGCTGATGACTATGAGATCGTCTACAAGAAGGGGTCTGAGAACACTGTCGCGGATGCTCTATCAAGGCGCTCGACGAAGGGGGCCTGTATGGCTATGACTGACCCGACTTGCCCTTTTCTTCCTGATTTGCATTACGCCTATACGGAGGACCCCGACACTCGCCAGCTGATCGAACGTGTCCACGCGCATCAATTGGATGATCCTTCCTTCACTTGGCACGGTACCACTTTATTTTGGAAAGGGAAGCTATGGGTGCCTAACAGTGGGGACTTGCGTCGTCGTGTTCTTTCACATTTTCATGATACGCTGATGGCGGGACATGAGGGGGCCTTTCGGACCTACAAACGAGTATGCCAGAGTTTTCTGTGGCCTGGATTAAGAAAGGACGTTCAAAATTATGTGGCTGCCTGTGACACGTGCCAGCGCGCTAAGGATGTCACTACCTCTCCACAAGGTCTCCTTCAACCCCCTCCCAATTCCAGATCAGATATGGGAGGATATCTCTATGGACTTTGTCGAAGCCTTTCCCGTGGTCCAAGGAAAGTCGGTCATTCTTGTGGTGGTGGACCGGCTCTCAAAATATGCTCATTTCTGTGCTTTGAGCGATCCTTTTACAGCCCGGACGGTTGCTGAAACTTTTGTCAAAGAAATCGCTCGGTTGCATGGAATGCCTAAGACTATCGTCTCAGATAGAGACAAGGTTTTCATTTCTACATTCTGGCGTGAGTTTTTTGCTATCCAAGGTACGAAACTCACCATGAGCACGGCTTATCATCCCCAGACAAATGGCTAGACGGAGGTCGTCAACAGGTGTGTGGAGCAATATTTGCGCTGCTTTGTGGGGTATCAGCCTCGCAAATGGTTACAGCTTCTTCCCTGGGCTGAATGGTCTTATAATACGGCTTATCACACACGGACAGGATTTACACCATTTGAAGTTGTCTATGGCCTTCCACCTCCTTCAGTTCTCTCTTATGTGCCTCACAGGTCGTCCGTTGCTGAGGTCGACTATTTGTTGCAAACAAGAGATGAGGTTCTTTGCCAGCTGAAAGCAAATCTCGCAGCCGCCCAGAACCGTATGAAACAACTTGCTGATAAGAAGAGATCTGATCGGACCTTTCAAGTGGGTGACTTGGTCTACGTGTCCGTCCTACCACAGCGCCAGACTTCTTTGTTCAGATCGGATCAGGCCAAGCTCGCACCTCGTTATCATGGGCCATATTCTGTGCTCGACCGTATCGGGCCCGTTGCTTATCGCTTGACTCTACCCCCGGGGTCATTGGTACACCCGGTTTTCCATGTTTCGCGTCTACGTCGTTTTGTTGGAGACGCATCGTCAGTCACTATAGGCGCTTCCTTATCTCTCGTGCCTCCTGTGGATCCGGATACTCCAGTGCCAGCGTCTATCCTTGACAAACGACGCGTTCGTAAAGCAGGTCGCATTATTACAGAGATATTGGTGGCATGGAAGGGTCATTCACTGGAAGATGCAACGTGGGAAGTGGAGGACGACATTCTGGCTCGCTTTTCGGACTGGTCGCCTTGAGGTCAAGGTGATAAGCGGAGCGTGGTGGATTGTTGTGAACGCCATACCAGGCCAGTAGGAAATACGTCAGCGGGCCGACGTCTGCAGCAGCCATCATGATAATTGATTAGTATTGCATATCTTATTGTAAACAGGCCCGTTTAGGCTAATTGTTAGGTAACGGGCTGATTGGGAATAATTAGGCCAATTAGTGGCCCATCAGTTTGGTCAGATGGCACGCGCCCCTAGGCAGACGCGCCATCTCTTCTCTTTATATGTTGGACGTCTTCCTCAGTTGGGGGTTATGCAATAGAAAACTATTTCAGTTATTACTTTTCTTCTTTCTCTTCACTTTTACCGTCGAGATACCTTGTGACCATTGCCGGTCACAACACATAGTCGCAAATAGGGGCAAGTTCGACAATTCATTCAATCTTGAATGAGAGCATAAGAAATGAGCGGGAGTAGGAGTATGCGGACTTTGATATCATATTCTCTACGATGAAACTAAGTTTCATTTGCTATGTAGGCTTGTGGACTCCAGTTAGCTATCATTCTAATCTTTTATTTCACATATGTACAGAAAAATCCCAAGTAGTTGGACCATCCTATCATTTGAATAGCAAGAAAGGAGAACTGTATTATATCAGCATTAAAAGCTCGAAAACTTATAGCTAAAGGAGGTAGTGCCTTTTTAGCAAGTGTGTTACCCTTAGAAGCTCCTACCCCAAAAATTGAAGAAATTGAGATAGTGCGGGATTTCCCAGATGTCTTTCCCGAGGAGTTGCCTGGTTTGCCACCAAAGAGAGAAATTGAATTTACTATTGATTTGATACCGGAGACAACACCTATATCAAAAGCGCCATACTGAATGGCACCTGCAGAGTTGAAAGAGTTACAAGAGCAGTTGCAGGAACTGTTGGATAAACGGTTATTCAACCTAGTGTTTCGCCATGGGGAGCACCAGTACTGTTTGTGAAAAAGAAGGATGAATCAATGAGGTTATGTATTGACTATCGCATGTTGAATCAAGTTACTGTGAAGAACAAGTATCCATTGCATAGGATCGATGATCTGTTTGATCAATTGCAATCTGCAAAGGTTTTCTCAAGGATAGATCTGAGATCGGGTTATCATCAATTGCGGATTAAGGAGGAGGATATATCCAAGACTGCATTCAGGACCAGATATGGACACTACGAATTTTTGGTGATGCCTTTTGGATTGACGAATGCACCAGCAGCATTCATGGATATGATGAACAGGATTTTTGTTGACCTGTTGGATCGGTTTGTAATAGTGTTTGTGGATGACATCTTGGTGTATTCAGCAAGCCGAGAAGAACACAGAGAACACTTAGCTCAGGTGTTGCAGATATTGGAGGATAATCAGTTATATGCCAAGTTCAGCAAATGCGAGTTCTGGTTGGACAGAGTAAATTTTCTTGGACATGTGTAAGGGTGCTCACGAGCCGAGTCAGCTCGCGAGTTTTTCCGGCTCGACTCGACTCGACTCGAATTTTAGCTCGACTCGAGCCCAGCTCGACTCGACTCGACTTTACTCGAGCTCGAGCTCGAGCTCGAGCTCGAGCCACTCCGTAACTCGATTCGGCTCAACTCGAGAAAGCTCGACTCGAGAATGAGCTCGAAAAATAGCTCGAGCTCGAGCTCGACTCGAGACTCAGCTCGAAAAAAAAATCAAACTTTTCCATACCTCGCCGTCGATCTCGCCTCGCCTCGCCGTCAGCTCGAGCTTCGAGCCCATGGCCGCCGTCGCCGTCGCCGTCGCCGTGAGCTCGAGCCCCGGTGATCGTGAGCCCGTCGCCTCGAGCCCGTCGCCTCGCCGTCGCCCAGAGCCCATCGGCCGTCGCCCCGGAGCCCGTCGCCTCGCCATCGAGCCCGTCGCCTCGACCCGTCGCCCCGAGCCCGTCGCCTCGAGCCCGTCGTCCCGAGCCCGTCGCCTCGAGCCCGTCGCCCCGAGCCCGTCGCCTCGAGCCCGTCGCCCCGAGCCCGTTGCCTCGCCATCGAGCCCGTCGCTTCGAGCCCGTCGCCCCGGAGCCCGTCGCCCTGGAGCCCGTCGCCTCGCCGTGAGCCCATCGAGCCCCGCCGTCGCCGTCGCCATCGCCGTCGCCGTCGCCCGTTGAGCCCCGCCGCCTGTCGCCTCGCCGTCGCCAGTACCCTTCTGGCCTATGGTAAAACACCCGAGCCGAAAAGCTCGGGTTTTTTTTTTTTAATTGGGTCAAGTCACCCGTTGTATCAACTTCATCCGCCAGATCTAATCTGAACGACTCTTCATTTAAAATAAAAACCCATAGTTTTTCGGATGTAAATCAGCGACTTAAATCTATTTGGCGCGTAATCTCAATATTTTAAATAAATTAGGCTCTTTAAAACCTGTCTGCGTATTCAAATGAGTTATTAGATTTCCCCTTGTGTATTTTTGTATTTTTTTTTGA
Organism: Houttuynia cordata; assembly: GCA_039654745.1. Classification (NCBI taxonomy): domain Eukaryota; kingdom Viridiplantae; phylum Streptophyta; class Magnoliopsida; order Piperales; family Saururaceae; genus Houttuynia; species Houttuynia cordata. Next base: position 115,830 of record JBCJFD010000018.1, on the reverse strand, counting down.
GGCCCGGTAGCCTCCGGGCGCCCGGAGAGGACCTTTTCTCCGGGCGCCCTCATCTCAACCGTCGGATTCATCCGACGGTTGGGATCATACTCTCTCCCCCCCTCTCTCCCTCCCTCTTCCTCTGGTTCGACGGGGCGCCCGCCACCCCAGCGACGCCTCGCCGTCCCGGTGACCCCCTCCCACTCCCCCCTTTGGCCTCGCCCTGCCGTCCCGGCGACCCCCTTCTTCTCGCCGGGGTTGCGAGCAGAAGATCATCCACTGCGACATCAAACCAGAGAACATTTTACTGCACGATTCGCAAGTGAAGACTTTCGATTTCGGACTATCGAAGTTGATGACGGCTCGACTCGGGGTTTGATAATATGAGGCAACATTAGTGAAGTTAATCAACGGGGTGTTTGTGTGATTAATAGAACACGTTTCCCTTGAGCGGAGGTTGCCCAATTACAGGGCCCCATGCCCACGTGGGCTGAGGTCATTTAATATGGTATTAAAAATCGGTCACGTTAGATGAGCTCATGTTGTAAATGTGGAGGTCCCCGATAACTGATTTGACTCAGGGTTTGATATTAAAAGACGACATTAGTGAAGTTGATCAATGAGGTGTTTGTGTGATGAATAGAACACGCTTCCTGATTTACTCGATGCGTATGATGGGTGAGCCTTATATGCACCCAAGGGGATTGGCGGCGGGATATAGTACTCTAAGAGATCAATTTCTTTGCCCCTTATAGTCGGGTCTTATTGGATACCCGTCGTTATAAAAAAAATATATCAAAAAAGCCCACTTCGAATATGTAATAAATATTTGTTTTGTACATAAAAGGTATAAAAAAATTGTAGCCCAATTGGTTAAGGCGTGTGGTGTGGTGTGGTTGTGTTTGGGTTCTAATCACCCCAAAGGCAAATGTATTGTTTTTGGCTCGAGCCGAGCCCTGGCTCGAGCTCGAGCCGAGCTCGAGCCCAAATTATATACATCGAGCTCGAGTCGAGCTGAGCCAAAACTCGACTCGGCTCGGCTCGTGAGCAGCCCTAGACATGTGATATCGAAAGATGGAGTATCAGTGGATCCAACGAAGGTGGAGGCAGTATTGAATTGGGAACAACCGGGGAGTGTTACGGAAATTTGGAGTTTCTTGGGATTAGCAGGATACTTCAAAGGTTTATAGAAGGATTTTCAAGTTTGGCACTGCCAATGACTAAACTGACGCGGAATGGAGTGAAGTTTGTGTGGGATGATGCATGTGATAAGAGTTTCAAGGAATTGAAAAGAAGGTTGATTTCGGCATCGATATTAACTTTGCCATCAGGATCAGGAGGTTTTGTCATCTATAGTGATGCCTCTGTTGTGAACGTCACACACCCATGACACACATTCTTATTTTAGGCAGTATTCTCTGGTTAGGATTAGTTTCCCTCTATGAATTATTATAATAAGCCATGATTGGCATTAGAAAGGATTTGATTGTAATCTATGGCACCGATCGTGGCCCATCAGTAAGCCACGATCTGACCCACCATTTTGGGAAGCGCTTCCTCTTTATAAAGGGGTCGTCTTCCTCATTCTAGGGTATGGAATAATAAAGTTGTCTTTTCTTTTTAGCTTTCTCCTTTCTTTTCCCCTTTTTTTCACTATGGCGTTTGATTTCGTTCGTGTTCCCTGTGGGAACACAACATTGGTATCGGAGCCGTTCCGATCTGCCGTGGAAATGGCGATGATGGCCAACGACGATGAAGACGACGGTGACGAGGTCCCCTCTTCTTAGCCGTTCCGTGTCTTCCATCTCGAGGCGAAAATGAGAACAATCCCGCATCTCGCACCTCCCATCCCGATTGGAGACAACGAGGTCCCCTCGTCTCAGACGAATCGCCTGGTTCACTTCTTCGGCCCCGAACACATCCTTGAAGAATCGGATCCACTGCCTTGGTCACCAGCACCCACAGCTGGGGCTTCATGGCTGAGAATATGTCCGCTCCGACGATGACCTCCTTCCCACCCGCGATTGCGTCGCCCAGGAAGGCCTCACCTCGAAACCTGTTGCCGCCATCACCTTCCCCTACCCACAGTCGCTGCCGCCATCGACCTTCTCTCTGACGCCGCCGCGGCCGGTCCCGTCACCTCAAGGGTGCCCAGATCTACACCTAGCCCATCTACCTCACCCTGCAGGCCACCACCCCGGTCGACGCCATGCTCCTTTACGACCTCCGTTCCGCCATCCATCTCCTCATTCCATCCAGTCCCCGTCACAGTCGCCATGGGCTCTGTTCCCTCCTGGGGCAACACCCCCCTCCACGCCATGGGCTTTCAGCCGCTCAGCCAAGCCGTTCAGTCGCTGGCCAAGTCGCCTACCATCGATCCATCTACCGCCTCCAGGCACCCCTACAAGGCGGGGTCTTTATCTGTCCCTAGCCCCCTCCACGACTCCATGACGCCACGACATCCCAGCCCCTGCATCGATGGACTCTAGCAAGGCAATCGTCCAATGGCCATCATCTTCAGCCGCCCCGCCCTTCTCCATCAGCGGTGCCGCCGCCGCCATGGCTTCCGCGCGGTATTTGCCATTGCCGGGGCCTCCTCCACGGACAAGTTCCACCGCGTCCGCCACGACTTCTGCTCCACCAGATCACCCTCCTCCTTCGCCAGGCCAGACCCAAGGCTCCTCTCATCAAAGTTGCCAACTTTCTGCCGCGATTCCTTCTGTAGGTTCCCCCCTCGTTCACTCCGTCCTCTTCCCTCATTCTCCGGCAGTGTCAGGAAGCCTCACGACGTTCCCTGCCGCTGTCCCACTGCCCAGGACGTCTTCCTCTACGACAACCGCTCCGCCAGCCGTAGGAGTACGACCCTCCAATGTGCGGCGTCGAGCCTGCCTCTGCCGGCCATCACAGATAGCATTTCCACCTCAGATGAGTTCAGGATGTTCTCGTTCAAGGTCTGGCCCTACTCACGGGCCCACTCTCACGACTGGACAGAGTTCCCTTTCGTCCAGTGAAACTTAGGTTGTTCCCCTTCACCTTAAAAGATAGGGCCAAGGAATGGCTGTACTCCCTCGAGCATAACTCTATTTCCACTTGGGAGGAACTTCAGGCCGAATTCCTCAAGAAATACTTTCCTGTGGGGTGGACCAATAAGATCCGCCATGAAATCATCACCTTCACCCAGATAACTAATGAACAATTCCATGAAAGCTGGGAGAGGATGAAAGCCCTACTCCGGTCCTGTCCCCACCATGATGTGCCCAAGTGGCAATTAGTACAGAGATTTCATGAGGGTGTGTGCGATCAGCATAAGACCCTAATAGATGCCTCTTGTGGAGGCACATTCATGAAGAAAACTACGGATGATGCTTGGGATCTACTAGAGGACCTGAGCGAAAACTCTCTACACAGTGCCACCCTCTATAGATCTGAAGGCCATATGCCTGACAGGAGTGCCTCAAGGGGAGGCATGTATGATGTTAAAGCTACCACGAACCTAGAACACCAAGTGGCATCCCTTACTGAGAGGTTTGACAGGTTTTTCTCACAGACTACACCTTATAACCCAACCTCTAATGATGCTTGCACCATTTGTGCCAGCCCTATGCACACCATAGTTGACTGCCCTTCTGCTTTCCAACATCCAGATCTTGTACAGGATCATGTCAACCTTGCACAAACCTATCCTAGAGCCAATAACCCCTACTCAAATACCTATAACCCGGGGTGGCGAAATCATCCTAATTTCGTCTGGAAACAACCTGACCAGGGGCCAGCTTTCAACCCATCCTTAAGACCAGAATTTCAAAGCCAGCCCCAATCCAACCAACCCGCACCGACTCCCTTTGGCCAATCTAATAGGCGACCTTCCTTAGAAGAACAAATGAGCCAAATAAGCCAAATGCTCCTCTCCCACTTAACCAAGATTAAAACTGAACAGAAGGAGATAAAAGCATAGCTACGAACCCAGGCCCAGCTTGTCCATTCCCATACACAATCTATTGCCAAGATCGAGACCCAATTGGGACAACTAGCTCAAACCATGAACCGTAGAGAAGCAGGAACCTTGCCTAGCCAACCCCAGCAAAACCCTCGAGACCAGTTTGTAGCTGAGGCCTCCCATTACCCTCCTAAACAAGTGCAAGCCATAACCACCTTGAGGAGCGGTAAACAAGTTGACAACAGAGTTCGAGATCCATTTGTTGGCCCTTTGAGTGAGACACCTTCCTATGAGGATGAAAAAGAACCCACTTCCATCAAAGCTATACCCGTTAGTTCTAGAACCCAGCCGGATAACCAACCCGAGGCCTAGAAAGAGAGATCTTATATACCCAGGGTACCATTCCTACAATGCCTTGACAAACCCTCCCCGTTTAATAAATCTCATCAAAAGACGGAGGAAATGTTCGAGGTGTTTAAACAGGTTAATGTCAATCTCCCATTGTTAGATGCCATTAAACAAGTCCCTGCTTATGCCAAATTACTGAAAGACCTTTGTACCCAAAAGCGAAAAGCTAAATCTAATTTGACTAAAAAGGTCTTCCTTACTGAGCAGGTGAGTTCCCTATTGACACATAACCTTCCACCGAAATTTAAGGACCCAGGATGTCCAACAATTTCATGTGTTATAGGGAACCATACTGTTGACAAGGCATTATTAGATTTGGGGGCCAGTGTAAATTTGTTGCCTTACTCTGTGTATGAGCAACTTGGGTTGGGAGAGTTAAAACCGACTACCATAACACTACAACTTGCAGATCGATCCATTAAAGTTCCACGTGGTGTTATTGAAGATGTTTTGGTACAGGTTGATAAATTTTTCTTCCCTGTGGACTTCAGTGTCTTAGATACACAACCTGTACCGAACATTGGTAGTCAGATTCCAGTAATTTTGGGACGTCCATTCCTGGCGACATCCAATGCTATTATAAACTGTCGGGATGGGGTGCTGAAATTATCTTTTGGAAATTTAAATGTCAAACTGAATATTTTTAATACCCATAAACAACATTCTCCGCCAGATGATTCTTATGCAGTTCATATAATTGACACTCTGGTGGATAGTGCACCTCCATGGAGGTGTCCTGATGATCCAATTGCGATTTTTTACATTCATCCTATTGTGCGCAGTAGGACCACCGATGGACTGAATGTTGGATTGAAAGACCCTGGATAAGTTGGATTAATGGTGTTTCGTGTGGCTGAAGACGTTAAACTTAGCGCTTGGTGGGAGGCAACCCACGTATTCAGGTGTATTCTCTCCTTTATCTGATTTTCTTTGTTATATGCTCATTGTCATGCTATATTTTGTTCACAATGAGGACAATGTTCATAATAGGTTTGGGGGAGGGAATAGTGCTTGCATATATAAAAAAAATTAAAAAATTAAAAAAAAATCATAAAAATTTGATTAGTGAGGTTGTTTGTTAGTACTTTTTATTAGGTTTTGATAGTTTATCCCGTAATGATGCATGTTACAATTCTTAGGAGATTAATTTACATTGGAAGTGTGAGTAAGTATACTGGAGGATAGATACACTTAACTGAGCATATCTTTCTGTTACAGTCCTCTTGGAACAGGTGCTTGAACTAAGAAAACTCACTCACACACACTAGTTACATAAAGTAATACCATATAGAGATTTGTTGAATGCTAATCTACAGTGGGATGTCTTTAGTCATAGTCATTGGATGATGTGTAGTTATCTGTTGAGCTTAAAAGATCATGATAGACTATTTACTTGGCTATGGCAAGGGATTGGAACCGGAAATAGGTTGAGAGTATAATACAGCCTGGACAAAATAAAGATGTGCTGAAAAATATGTGCTAAAAATGAAAATGCGAAAAAATGAAAATAAAATGAAAAAAAGGGGCTGCTTGACTTTATAGGATTAACTTAGGCTGATGCTCGGGCCCGAAGCGGTCTCTTAAAACCTAATGCCCAAAGCCAATTTGGCTGGGAGTCATTGGCCTGAGTCATTGCTAAACCTAAGCATCTTGAAGTCAGGCCTTGCACAGTCCTAGCAGAAAAAAAAAGTCTGTGGTGTATTATCCTCTCAAATCTAGAATGTTGGACCCGAAGGAGGCGCGCAGATTTGTGCTATCATGAACCTAAAGATTACGGTGGCTATGTAGATTCTGATGTTCTTTGGTTAATGGGTAACACTGGATCTGTATAAAATAGAAATTTAGAATGTATTGCTAAAATGTTCTACACTTTCTACTATTTACATTATCATGCTATATAATATTTGAGCAGAAATTTCCAAGATGAAAGTGTGGAATAAAACCACTTACTTGAGGGCTTCTATATTCCCGTTGATTATGAACCAAGTACATGTGGTTAATTCTTTTAAGCATTGTAGTATGTATTTGTTGGGATAATAGGTTGTGTGTTTTGCAATGTTTTAATTTTTGCTTTGTTTTTTTTCACTTAAGTTAATTAGATTAATAAATACATGTTTGTGGGTAGCATGGCTGCAAACCCTCACGAGACAACACTCGTCCTACTAGGGCCACCTAGAGGTTTAATGGCTTGTTGCATACGCTCAATGCAATCGTGTTCCCTACGAAAGTGGTATTTTCTTTTATGCATTAGTTCTCTAGTTTGATTGTTTCATTTTGATTTTTTTTTGTTTTGCTAGGGACTAGGAAAATATAGGTTTGGGGGTGTGATCTATACATGAAATATGTATTATATTATCTCCTAAGCTTATGATTATGCTAGTGTTTGATTAGAATAACTGCTACATTAATATAGTTTTTGGTTTTTTGTAGGAAACAAGAGTAATACACAGAAATAAAGAGAAAAGTAACTCGAATGGTTAAATCATCATAACTTCATGTAAAAATATCGGATTGGACTGATTCAAGTCTCATGTTAAAGTTCAAGAAGTCAGCTTTCCAACGCCACCAACCACGTGCAATTCAAAGTTCGGGACATAAAGTTATAGCCATTTGAAGTTTATAAATAGTAACTACGATCAATCGGCTATCAACGCGATCGATTGCCTCAGCAGCAAAAGCAATGTATTAAAGGAAATGATCGATCGGACCTCGAAACGATCGATCGGACCTCGAAGCGATCGATCGTATCTACTAGAATTTTTCAATTGCCGAAGACAGTAACTACGATCGATCGGTATCATGCGGCGTCGATCGGCAATGCGATCGATCGGAGGAAAATAATGAAGGAATTGCGATCGATCGTCCAGCGAATGATCGTCAATAAGGAGCGATCGATCGCCGTGTGCGGCAAACCGAAATAAGACCTATTTCGACTTGGAATTGGAAGGGGACTTCGTGGTTTCTCTTCACTCTTATAAATAGGCCTTATGGGAGAACGTTTGGGCACCACATATTCAACCCTTGGAGACTTTTGAGCTTTATTGGAGACTAGAGCAAAGGAGAGAAGGAGATGAAGAACATGAAGAACACGATGATGATTTCTCTTCCAATGCAAGGCTAAACACCTTTCCAAGGCGTAGATGAAGCCCAATAATCTGGTTGTGTAGTTTCTTTTCTCTCATCTTATGTTTTTACTCTAATTGGTGTATGGATTTTATTGTGTAATCACTGTTAATTCAATAAAGAGTTGTTCTTTGTACTCGAGAGAGACAAGAGTGAATTCTTGTGAGTTTCAATCCGAAGAATACTTGCGTATCCGAGAGGAACGTGAGTAGACTGAGGTGTTATATATCAATAAAATTTCATTGGTTTATACTCGAGAGAGATAGATCACAATTCCATGTTTTAATTGTTTTATGTGTTACATCCGAGAGGAGAGCACTATATTTTGAGTTGACAAGTGTATGTCCGAGAGGAATATGCTAGCCAATTGGAAATCTTATTTCAAAAGGGCAAGAGAAACGATACACTAGTTTATTATGGTGAATTCGAAGCCTTGGTCTTCTCCACATTGATTAAATCTCACTTAGTTTAGTTAAAGTTCATAGCTTTCTTAGTCTAGAATCAACATTGCTACTTTCTTTTGAATTTGGTAAAATATTAATCCGTCCCTGAGGTTCGACAACCCTTATTTATACTCGCCGTAGTACAATTGCCTTGTGCACTTGCAAGGGTTTAATTTTAAACGATCAGTCGCATTGAGGACAATGCGGTAGTGGAGCGTGGTGGATTGTTGTGAACGTCACACACCCATGACGCATATTCTTATTTTAGGCAGTATTCTCTGGTTAGGATTAGTTTCCCTCTATGAATTATTATAATAAGCCATGATTGGCATTAGAAAGGATTTGATTGTAATCTATGGCACTGATCGTAGCCCATCAGTAGGCCACGATCTGGCCTACCATTTTGGGAAGCGCTTCCTCTTTATAAAGGGGTCGTCTTCCTCATTCTAGGGTATGGAATAATAAAGTTGTATTTTCTTTTTAGCTTTCTCCTTTCTTTTCCCCTTTTTTCCACTATGGCGTTTGATTTCGTTCGTGTTCCCTGCGGGAACACAACAGCCTCTAAGTGTGGATTAGAATGTGTACTGATGCAGCACGGACGTGTAGTGGCGTACGCATCTCGACAATTGAAGAGCCATGAACAAAATTATCCGACACATGATTTGGGGTTAGCAGCAGTGGTGTTTGCATTAAAGATCTGGAGACACTACTTGTATGGAGAAACTTTTGAAGTATTCACGGATCACAAGAGTTCGAAGTATATCTTTTCTCAGAAGGATTTGAATATGAGACAGAGACGATGGTTGGAATATCTGAAGGATTATGATTTTTCAATTCACTATCATCCAGGAAAAGCAAATGTGGTAGCGGACGCACTGAGCAGAAAGACCGGAATGGTAGCGAGCATGATGGTTCATGAATGGAAGCGAATACAAAGATTGGGGGAATGCCATTTTGAATTAATGATATCTCAAAGGACATCATTACTCGGTAATATTTCGATAAGGTTAGCTATATATGAGAAGGTGCTTGAAGCACATAAGGTGAATCAACAATTGCAGATATTATTGGACAAACCAAATTACGGGAGAGGTACGAATGGTAGTATTTGTTTCAAGGGAAGATTGGTTGTACCTAAAGATGCAGATTTGAGGCAAGAGATTCTTCGAGAAGCTCATCATTCTCGATACACTATTCATCCGAGAGGTACGAAGCTGTATCAAGATCTTAAGAGAAATTTTTGGTGGAACGAAATGAAAAAGGATATTGGAAAATTTGTGTCGAAGTTTTTAACTTGTCAGTAAGTGAAAGCAGAACACCAGAGACCAGCTAGATTATTGCAACCGTTGGAAATTCCACAGTGAAAATGGGATCACATCACGATGGATTTCGTGGTAGCTTTGCCAAAGACACAGAAATAGAAGGATGCTATTTGGGTTATTGTGGAAAAAAGCAGCTCATTTTCTCCCAATCCGATAGAAGCAAAATCCTGAAAGTTTAGCAGAACTGTACATAAGGGAGATTGTCAGGCTACATGGGACACCATTGTCAATTGTATCAGATAGAGATACACGGTTTACATCAAGAACGTGGAAGAGTATTCAGGATGCTTTGGGAACGAAGCTTAACTTTAGTACAACTTTTCATCCTCAAAGTGATGGGCAGTCAGAGCGAATGATTCAGACACTGGAAGACATGCTTAGGGCATGTGCAATAGATTGGAAAGGTAATTGGGATGACCATTTGCTATTAATTGAGTTTGCATATAACAACAGTTACCATTCAAGCATGGGGATGGCACCATTCGAATCATTATATGGAAGACCATGCAGATCACCTACTTGTTGGACTTAAGTTGGAGAAAATCAAGTGTTACAATCAGAGTTAGTTCAGTACTGTGCAGAGAAGGTGAAACAGATTAGACTGAGATTACTGACTGCTCAAAGCCGACAGAAAAGTTTTGCAGATTGTCGTCAGAGAGAATTAGAATTTCAAGAAGGAGATCATGTATTCGTAAAAGTGTCGCCTTCAAAAGGAGTCATGAGATTTGGTAAAATGGGAAAGCTGAGTCCCAGATTTGTTGGACCATTTGAGATCTTAAAGCGAGTTGGACCAGTTGCATATCAGATAGATTTACCCCCACAACTGTCAGAGATACATAACACTTTTCATGTTTCAATGTTGAGGAAGTATTTGCCAGACCCTTCACATGTTTTGGACTATACAACTATGGAGTTGGAAGCGGATTTAACTTTTTCGGTAAAACCTATTAAGATTTTGGATAAGAAAGATCAGGTGTTGCGAAGAAAGACTATTCCTTTAGTGAAGGTTTTGTGGCAAAGTCAGCTCTCCGAGGAAATGACATGGGAAACCGAAAGTGATATGAGAAAATCCTACCCTGAACTATTTGTTGATTGAATACCGGCATTTCGAGGACGAAATGTTCTTTTTAGGAGGGGAGGATGTAACACCCGAAAAACTGGTACGTTAACTAAAGGTTTCTATTTTAGGAAACTGTTCTAAATTAGGAAAATTTTGTTGCCTGATTTGATTTCTGGTTGTGCGATGTGCTTTGATGTTTATGATGTGGTATGATTCATTAATCGCATGACTAATCGTGGCAGAACTCCAGGACGCAAGGGTTGGTCCTGGCGCTGGGCACAACCTTGCGCTGAGGCCAGCCTGGCGCCAGGGTCTGAGAACACCTGACGCCAGGAGTGGGGCCAGGCGCTAGGGTATGTGTTCAGTGGATGAGACACATTTGAATTTCATAATTAGTTAGTTAATTTTGGTTTGATACGTGGTACGTGGTCTACGCGAGATAGTATAACAAGTAGTGCAACCGCGGGACACCAGAGTCATGTGTGCGCAGGACTCAAGCCAAGACGCAGGACCTGAGCGCTGAGCCACATGGCACTGGCCCAGGGGTGTCATGTGAACGTGGGAGACATGGTTTACGGTGATCTTCAGGTGGTTGGAGTGATCTCGAGTTGATTGGAGCAAATCTTGATGCAAATCTACAGTTTGACCTAATCGCAGTGGATAAGGTAAGTACTGCAGTAATTGGAAAGTTATCGTTTCAGCTGAGATAATTATGAAGATAAATATGAATTAAAAAGGAAGTAATTAGAGTATCTTCTACCAGCCAATAGGAGGAGGAGATGCCACATAAGCAAGAGAGAGAGGGCGTCCTATTGGAGGGTTCCTATTTGGTAGTTTCCTAGTTGAGTAGGGAACTAGACTTGATAGAGTAATATCCTAACTAAGAAGATTGCAACCTATCTAATGATGGAGTTAAATTGCTGGGCGCCCTAATCATAATTAAGGGAAGGATTCTAATTGGTTAGTTGGGATTTGGGATTAGGAAGGATCTAATTAGGAAATATCCTAGTTGGAGGAGGCTTTGGCTATAAAAGCCAAGGAGGAGGTCGCCCATATGCTTCACGCCAAAAGCTTTGGACGCCTTGTGCTAAACCCTAGCCCTTCTCCCTCGCCTTGCCACCAATTCCAGCAACCTTCTACCTCTTCCCTCAACCTCTTTTCTCGTGCGATCGAAGGTGTGGAGGCGTCGTTGCGAAGGAGAGGTGACGAGCTACGCATAGAGGTGTATTTCGCATACATCTAAGTGGTAGGATGGTTTTTCCTAACCAATTCGGTTTGCACTTCATTGGTTCTTTCATATTGTGATTAATTGATGATCCTATTCATATTATCTCAGAGATAAGAGTGCCTAATGTTTGATTCATGAGAGATTTCTTGTTGTTTGACAAATAAGAGTGCTCATAATGACATACCATGTTTAATGCTTCATGTTGATGCATATATGCCTACTTTTGATGGGAATATCTATTGGTCATGTCTCTTGAATGTGGATGGTCATGAAAGTTATCTTCTTTGTTATGTCATGTCCTGATTTAATAGTCCAATATGGTTAAGGGATGTATTAATAATGTTAAAAGCTTAATTAGATCAAGATTGATGCCTTGAATCTAGTTAAGGTATTATCGTCAATTAGAATCATTGAAATCATTAAGTTCCAGAATATACCAGAGTCTAGAATTACACTAGGAGGGGAGTAATTAAGGGTATTAATGTTATATTATCATGGTTAATGGGTATTAGTACGAGATTACCTATTATAAGTAAGTAATGTGCTTTCGGCCAGAACTGAGTAATTAAGTGCTCAGTATAAAAATCATAACTAAATGTACAAAAATCATTAAAATATGCCATTAGTGAGGTTATAAACTAGACTCATAGGGATATCTGTTGTTCAAATTTCAGAGTTAGAGTCCTTCTGTGTTGATGGTGGGGTCAGTTGAAAGTGGGCTGTATAGTATAAGACAGTTTACTAGAATTAGGGTTTCAAAGTACTAGTAAGTATTATTACTCATAGTATGATATATTTTGATTAAAATAATATTAATATAGTATGATAAAACTACTTAGGAGTCACTGTAATAAGTGAAGAAGTTTAAAAGATTAAGACTTTGGGAAGAATCAGTGTGCACAAGAGTCAATTTGTTCTTGTCTCTATGGTTCATCGTGGTGTCGGTTTGAGTATCCAATTGGAGATCAAACTTTCCTAAAAAAGTATTTTGAGATTAAAAGTAATACAATTCCATACTTAGAGATATCCCTATCAGAGGTAAGACATGATGCATGATGTGTACTCTAAGAGTGAAATTCATTACTCCTCATATGGTGAGTCTTCATTATTCTCTTCATTATGCAAGATATGTGAATCTTCTTGTTACTCCCTGAGAGAGAGCCATATATTGTTGAGAAACCTTGATTATCTGTTTCATACTCCATGAGGGAGACATTGCGGTAAGAGTTACCTTATTCTCATAAAGGTAAGACTTGTGTTTTTGTTGAATTATTGTCCAGCTTGACATTGACCTATTTCTCCACTTATTAAAAGGTGGAATCATAGTATGCTCACGAGCCATTGCTAGATCCGTGGCGATCTCCGATATTTATGGAACATGGTTTCCCTATTACCCGAAAGGAGGCAAATACGTACGTCTTAGACTGGTTGACATTACGGAAGGTCTTTAGTCTCCGCTCATCATGCCCGTAAGCACTGATGGGGCTAGCATGCCTAGACGCGTGGCCGGGTTCCAAAAAGAGAATATCTAGGATGTTCTGGTATATATTTTACCTCTTGCATATTGGTAAGTTCAGCGAGTAGAAATTGTAACTCCTTGCACTATAGATGCCTGGAGCCTTGAGTATCTTGACCATTTTCTCCTTACACCGATATTTGTTTGGAGTCATATTGAGATTATTCTTTCCTATACTTTTCTACTAGAACGGTTATTGGTTGACCTTGCTATTCAGATATCATAAACCTATGAGTGGTCTTTCAGAGAGTGTTTATTCCTATTTATCTGAGTGATCTATTCTTCATAACCTATTTTACCTTCCTGGTGGATTTTTACATCCTACTGGGTATTTCTACGAAATACTCACGAATCCTCTGATGCAGGCTTCAAAGATCAGTAAGTCAGGATTTTGCAGTTCAGAAAGGCATAGCAGATGCGTGGGAGATGTCTGGAAGAATTGCTTTATTTACTCTATTGCATTTTGTTAGAACTTCTTTAGTGTTGGCCAGTGTGTGCTTGGATTTGATGCTTGCTTTATTTGATAGTTTTTATTTAATATGCTGTAATAATTTTAGTAGGAATCATGATGTTTGGATGTTAGTTGTGATTTATCTAATGATAGATACAATTAATAATTCGACTTTCATGTATTGATATGCAAGAGAAGACAAATTTTATTTCGAAATTTGTATGCTTTCGTGCTGAAATTTTCCGTGAGAGAATAGATTGAATTCCAAATCTCTAGGAGATAATCTTGAGAAGAATTGCTTATTTTGAATAATTGCTCCTAGAATTATTATGTGCTGATTCTTATGCCCTAGTGTTTTTAGTTCTTGATTAAAGTTACAATTTTTATTTGTCAATTAGGTTTCTTTCCTTAGATTAATTATCTGCTTTTACATTAGTTGTTTAGTTAAAATCGTTCAATCAATTTTAGTCTTTGGTTAGTAACTGTCGTAATTAATCCAATCAACGTAATCTTTCGAAAGGGTAGTTAATTTGATCTTAGAATTTGAATTCCATAAATACAAGTCCCTGTAGGTTTGACCTCATAAATTGCACGACTTCACTCTAATTTGATTCGTACACTTGCGAGTAGAATAAAAAAAATATTTAAAATCACAACATTAATGTTGCCCCGGACACGTACGATGCTGGTATGGCCTTGGATACGCATGGTTTGGATGCAAAGCTTATCTTTACCGAGGATGAACAAGGATGAGACTTGTTCATCATGGGGCAGGATGCAGCATGCAACATTGAGGAAGGATGCAAGTAGATTGATCAAGTGCCATGCAAGAGGCAGCAAAGAAAAAAGAGAGAGGTGAAGAGGGTAGGGTGTCACCACTGGAGGAGGCTCTTACGAGCCGTGCAGGAATTAAGGTTCCAAATATGGGGCTCTACAGTGGCTTAGATGTTGAATCTAAAGGCATCTAATGACCTAATAGAAAACGCAAACAAGAAGCCACCAGTGAGCAAGCCGGTGATGCATATGTTGAAGATACTTGATTGTGAACCAGCTGCACTTTTTTATACTTAGGTTGTGTTTGATGTATGTGTAGTTGTGATAGAGTTAGTTTGTAATTGTGACGTTATATCTATCTATTGTGGTAGATATCGAATATTAAGTTGAATTGATATACTTGTAGGTTGTGATATATGTCATATTGAATTGTGATGATATCTCTCTAAGTTGTGATAGTAGTTGTGTCTAATATGTGAATAAGCTGACATGGTTGTGGTAGATATCATATAATAAATTGTGATGATTTAAATGTAGGTTGAGATAGCCATTATATTGACTTGTGATGGATTTTATGCAAATGAGAATATTGAGTTGTGATGATATCTCTCTAGGTTGTGATAGTGGTTGTGTCCAATGTGTGATACGCTGATATGGTTGTGGTAGATATCTTATATTGTGTTGTGATGGTCTAAATGTAAGTTGAGATAACCTTTATATTGAGTTGTGATGGATTATATGTATATGAGGATATTGAGTTGTGATGATATATGTATAGTTGCGATATATATTATATTGAGTTATGATGATATCTCTCTAGGTTGTGATAATGGTGTTGTCCAATATGTGCATACGTTGATATGGTTGTGGTAGATATCGTATATTACATTGTGATTGTGTAATTGTAGATTGAGATAACCCTTATATTGACTTTTGATGGATTATATGCAAATGAGGATATTGAGTTGATATGATATACTTGTAGGTTATGATATGTCATACTGAGTTGTGATAATATATCTCTAGGTTGTGATAGTGGTTGTGTCCAATATGTGCATACGCTGATATGGTTGTGGTAGAATCATATATTGCGTTGTGATGGTCCAAATATAAACAAAATATATAAAATGACAATGACAGAAAAGAAGAAAATAAGAGAATACACATGAATACGTGGGTTGCCTCCCACCAACCGCTAAGTTTAACGTCTTTAGCCAGACGAGACTCCGTTAGTCCAACTTATCCAGAGTCTTTCAATCCAACGTTCATGCCATATGTGGTCCTACTGTGCACATTAGGGTTAATGAAAGAACTCGCAAGCGAATCATCAGAACAAATCCATGGAGGTGCACCATCCACCAGAGTGTCAATCATATGAACTGCACAGGAATCATTTGGCGGTGAATGTTTTTTTTGAACATTAAACACATTCAGTTTGACATTTAAATTTCCAAAAGACAATTTTAGCACCCCATCCCAGCAATTGATAATAGCATTGGACGTCGCCAGGAATGGACGTCCCTCCCAAGATCACAAGAATCTGACTACCAATGTTCTGCACAGGTTGTGTATCTAGGACAATGAAGTCCACAGGAAAGAAAAATTTATCAATCTGCACCAGAACATCCTCAATAACACCACGTGGAACTTTAATGGATCGGTCTGCAAGTTGTAGTGTTATGGTAGTCGGTTTTAACTCTCCCAATCCAAGTTGCTCATACACATAATAAGGCAACAAATTGACACTCGCCCCAAATCTAACAATGCCTTGTCCACAGTATGGTTCCCTATCACACATGAAATTGTTGGACATCCTAGGTCCTTATACTTTGGTGGAAGATTATGTGTCAATAGGGAACTCACTTGCTCAATAAGGAAGACCTTTTTAGTCAAATTAGAATTAGCTTTGCACTTTTGGGTACAAAGGTCTTTAAGGAATTTGGCATAAGCAGGCACTTGTTTTATTGCATCTAACAAAGGGAGATTGACCTTAACCTGCTTGAACACCTCGAACATCTCCTTCATCTTTTGGTGGGATTTGCTAAACGGGAAGGGTTTATCTAGGCATTGTGGATATGGTGCCCTGGGGATATAGGATCTTTCTTTCTGGACCTCGGGTTGGTCATCCTGCTGAGTTTGAGAACTAACAGGTAGAGCCTTGATTGGAGTGGGTTCTCTTTCTATCTCAGGGGCAATGTTCTCACTCAATGTACCTTGGGACAAGTCCTTAACCCTATTGTCGATTTGCCTCCCACTCGTCATGGTAGTTATGGCTTGAACTTGCTCAGGAGGGTATTGGGAGGGCTGAACTGTAAATTGGCCTCTAGTGTTTTATTGGGGTTGGCTCGGTAAGGTTCCTGCTTCTCTACGGTTCATGGTCTGAGCTAGCTGTCCTAATTGAGTCTCTATTTTGGTGATAGACTGTGTATGGGAATGGACAAGCTGGCCCTGTGTTCTTAGCTCACTTTTCAGCTTGTTTATGTCGGACTTCATCTCATTCTGGTAAGTTGCTAGCTTGGTTAAGGCTGTGAGGATGGTGGATTGAGTGGCTAACATTTGGCTCATTTGGTCTTCCAAGGTTGGTTTCTTATTGGAGTGGCCAAATGGGGAAGTTGTAACTGGTTGGTAAGGCTGAGCTTGACTTTGGATTTTTTGTCTTAGGGTCTGATTGAAGGTAGGACCTAGATTAGGTTGCCTCCAAGAGAAATTAAGATGATCACACCACCCAGGATTGTAGGTATTGGAGTAAGGATTGTTTGTTGCTCTTGGGAAGGTCTGTGCAGCGTTGACGTGCTTATGTACTAGGTCTGGATATTGGGAGGCTAAGGGGGCAGTCAACTATGGTGTGCATAGGGCTGGCACAAATAGCACAGGCATCTTGAGAGGTTGGGGTAAATGTGGAGTCTGAGAGAAAAAACATATCAAACCTTTCTGTCAGAGATGCCACTTAGTGTTCTAGACTAGTGGTGGCTTTGACATCGTACATGCTTCCCCTTGAGGCACTCCTACCAGGCATATAGCCTTCAGATCTATAGAGGGTAACACTGTGTAAAGAGTTTTTGCTCAGGTCCTCTAGTAGATCCCAAGCATCATCCGGGGTTTTCTTCATCAATGTGCCTCCACAAGAGGCGTCAATTAGGGTCTTATGCTGATCGCACACACCCTCATGAAATCTCTGAACTAATTGCCATTTGGGCACATCATGGTGTGGGTAGGACCGGAGTAGGGCTTTCATCCTTTCCCAACATTCATGGAATTGTTCATTAGGTAGTTGGGTAAAGGTAATGATTTCATGGTGGATCTTATTGGTCCGCCCTACAGGGAAATATTTCTTCAGGAATTCAGCCTGAAGTTCCTCCCAAGTGGAAATGGAGTTATGTTTGATCGTTTAAAATTAAAACCCTTGCAAGTGCACAAAGCAATTGTACTACAGTGAGTATTAAGAAGGGTTGTCGAACCTCAGGGACAGATTAATATTTTACCAAATTCAAGAGAAAATTGCAATTTTGATTCTAGACTAAGAAAGCAATGAATTTTTAATTAAACTAAGTGAGAATTAATCAATGTGGAGAAGACCAAGGCTTCGAATCCACCACAATAAACTAGTATATCGTTTCTCTCTCACTCTTTTGAATAAAGCTTTCCAATTGGCTAGCATATTCCTCTCGGACATACGCTTGTCAACTCAAAATATAGTGCTCTCCTCTCGGATGTAACATATAAAACAATTAAAACATGGAATTGTGATCTATCTCTCTCGAGTATAAACCAATGAAATTTTATTGATATATAACACCTCAGTCTACTTACGTTCCTCTCGGATACACAAATATTCTTCGGATTGAAACTCACAAGAATTCACTCTTGTCTCTCTCGAGTACAAAGAACAAACCTTTATTGAATTAACAATGATTACACAATAAAATTCATACACCAACTAGAGTAAAAACATAAGATGAGAGAAAAGAAACTACACAACCAGATTATTGGGCTTCATCTACGCCTTGGAAAAGTGTTTAGCCTCGCATTGGAAGAGAAATCACCATCGTGTTCTTCATCTCCTTCTCTCCTTTGCTCTAGCCTCCAATAAAGCTCAAAAGTCTATTCTCTGATTTCTCCAAGATTGATTCTCTAGTACCCAAAACGTTCTCCCATAAGGCCTATTTATAAGAGTGAAGAGAAACCACAAAGTTCCCTTCCAAATCCGAATTGAAATAGGTCTTATTTCGGTTTTCCGCAAATGGCGATCGATCGCTCCGTATTGACGATCGTTCGCCTACCGATCGATCGCAATTCCTTCGTTATTTTCCTCCGATCAATCGCAATTCCTTCGTTATTTTCCTCCGATCGATCGCTTTGCCGATCGACGCCGTATGATACCGATCGATCGTAGTTACTGTCTTGTGCGATTAAAAAATTTCAGTAGATACGATCGATCGTTTTGAGGTCCGATCGATCATTTCCTTCAATACACTGCTTTTTCGGCTCTGGCAATCGATCGCATTGCTAACCGATCGATCGTGGTTACTGTTCATAAATTTCAAATGGCTATAACTTTCTGTTCCGAACTCCGAATTGCACATAGTTGGTGGCGTTGGAAAGCTGACTTCTTGAACTTTAACATACAACTTGAATCAGTCCAATACAACATTTGTACACGAAGTTATGATGATTTAACCATTTGAGTTACTTTTCTCCTCATTTCTATGTATTACTCTTGTTTCCTACAAAAACCAAAAACTATATTAAAGTAGTAGTTATTCTAATCAAACACTAGCATAAATATAAGTTTAGGAGATAATAAAATGTATATTTCATGTATAGATCAATGTTCAAGGGAGTATAGCCATTCCTTGGATGTACCACCTCTCACATTGGATGACCTCCTTGCCCAATAGTTGGAAGACTCACGAGTCCCTCCGAATAGGGAACTCTCAGTCATCTCCTTTAATTCCACTGATGTTGAAGGAGGAGAACCAAGAAGTTCACTTGCGAAGCAACCCTCAGTTATCACCATCGCATCTTATTCCACCCTTGGTCGCCGCAAGTTGATTCCAGTTCTCGACCTTAAGTCACTTATGGTAAGTTTATTCTTTTGTTAGTTGTTGTGATGAATTATAGATAGGTCGTGTTTGGTTAAATACTTGTTGTTGTGGTTGACCATTTTTTATTCATATGTTGCAGGATCCTTTGTTAATGCACGTGGAGGTGGACAATAAACAAGAGAAATCAATTGCTCAATCCCGCTTAGTTCATAACTATGCCAAGAGTGTCGTTCTAAGAGCACAGTGTAGATCACCCTACTACGTCTCCAATGCTATTCAAAAAAATCGTAGGGAGGGGGCGGGAATGAGGACTTCTCACTAGCCAAGGAGGAAGAAGCGATGGTTGACCATGTTTGGATGATCCCACCTCCAAATGGAGCAGACATGGGCAACACTATTAATGTTGGCCTTACTTGTGGGATTCAAGTGAAGGTCTTCCACCTCCAAAGTCGTAGGTGGTCAGGGTTCTCATGAGTGGACCCTAAAGATGAAAGTGATACCTGATCTGTACATGAAATATGCATTTTATTATCTCTTAAACTTATATTTCTGCTAGTGTTTGTTTAGAATTATTGCTACTTTAATATAGTTTTTGGCTTTTGTAGGAAACGAGAGCAAAACGCAGAAATGGGATAAAACGTGACTCTAATGATTGAATATTTACAACTTCAATTGCATATCTCTGATGGGACTGATTTAAGCTTCATGTTAAAGTACACGAAGTCAGCTTTCCAACGCCACTGACTGTTCGCAATTCGGAGTTCTGAGCAAAAAGTTATGATCATTTGAAATATCGCGCGCGAAAGAGACACAATTAAAGAGAATATCCGTTCAGATTATATCCGGCGGCTGAGATTATGACGACGGGTTTTAAAGAAGAAAAAGAAAAAAAAAAGAAAAGAAAAGGGCGCTGAACCGGCTGGTTCAGTGCCGGTTCAGTTAAAATAAAATAAAAAAAAATAAAAAACCCGGCCCGAGCCGAAGCTCGGGCGCTCGGGCTTCGGCCGTTTCAGAACAGAAGCCGGTGCTCTGTTTTGGATGAGATCGCCGGAGAACGGCGGCTGGGCGGACGGTGGGTCTCGCCGGTGGGCTGAGAAGACGGCGACGATCACGGAGAAATTCACGGCGGCTGGGGCGGCGGACGGCGGCCTGGGGCGACGCCGGCGAAGGGGCTGAAATGTTCTGTTCGAGCTCAGGCAATGGCGGCGAGGTCCGATGAAGAATGGCGGTGGAAGACGGCGACTGGCAGTGAGGAACTGAACGACGACGGCGGTTGGTCCTAGTTGGCAGAATACGGCGGAAATGGGAGGAGCATCCCACGGAACAGAGCCGTGCTAAATCAGGAAACAAAAATAAACAGGCGTGCTCGATATGGGAAGTCTGGATTTGGACTCGATTCGACTTCAATTAGGATTTGGACTCTGAATCTGCTATAAAAACGAAGAAAAGGAGAGAGCTTTGGGGGATATAGAAAAAAAACAGCGGACAGAAGGAGCGAAAACAGAGCCGCCGACAGAAAAAAAACAGAGCCTTTTCCGTCGGGATTTTGGCCGGAATCCGGCAGGTCTTTGGCCGGAAGAAGAGGTGGGTCTTCGCCGGAGCAAGAGGAGTCGAACGCCGGAAGAAAGCAGTGATTTTGGGCCGGATTTGGATCTGCTACAGTGCTGTTCGAATTGCTACAGTAACCGCGTTCCGTCGGAGAAGACGATGAATAGTGCTACAGTGCTACAGTGCGCGTGAACAGTGCCGGGTGAATAGTGAACAGTGTACCTGCGACCAATCCAATGAATCAGGCTTTTTCTTCCCTTCTTTTCATGTCTAGCTAAATTTCATTGTACTAAGATTAGATGAAGCCCTGCTGATTGTTTGACTCTCAATACTTATTTGTAATTCTAAAGTTGTGATTTTTACTCCATATGCTTAATATTTTGTTACGATGATTCTGTTGCTCGAGAGAGGGTAGAGTAATTGTTAGTGAAATTAAACTAAGGGTTTGTTAATGTTCGAGAGATCTTAGCGAATTCCAAGGTGTTATTTGAATAAAAATTGCATTTTTATGATTGGTCTTTGCTCGAGAGAGGGAGATTAATTAAGATAGATTTAATTGTTTAGTTGCATGTTCGAGAGAGCTGCACACATTACGATTATTCGTGACTTCGAGAGGGGCACGGGTAATTGACCACTTGGAATTGTACGGGTTTAACGGAGAGGATAGCTATTTGGTTTGGGTGGATTCAAAGTCTTAGTATATTTCTCATCATATTATTTTCTCATAAATTTCATTGCTTTGTTAAATTAGAACTTTTCATTCTGTTATAACTAGTTTCATAAAAAGTCAAATCTTTCATTAGAATTAAGTTGAATCAGTCCAAGTCCTTTGGGTTCGACCTCGTTACCACTAGACTATACTGAGTCTCGTGCGATTGCGAGTAAAAATAGTTAAAAATCAATCAACCAATTGGCGCCGTTGCCGGGGACTTGGTAACGGTTTAATTTAATTCTAATTAGTTTCAAATTTTTTTTGTAGGATTTTGATACTTGATTTTCTTGTCTTTGTAGGAGTCAATTTGGAGAGGCAGATAGTGACACTTGGAACTCGCCGACGTTGGAAAGGACACTCCTTCCCCTCGTTTGCAACCTATCAACCTTTCTTTTTAAGTAAATTTAGGTGTTTTTTGTTTTTCTCTTTATTTCTGTGATAGCATGCAGTGTTAGTTGTGGATAGATAGGATTGTTAGTCGTTGATATTTAGGACTGTTGACTGCTAGTCGTGGATATCTAGGGTTGTTTTGTGTCGTGGATGTGTGATGGTGTGGTTATAGTGTTGGTGATTATGTGGTGAAAGAAAAAAAATGACTTCACCTTCCTATGGATTTAGCTATAATAACCCATACATGTACTTTAATGATTATTATTCCTCACACACAACTACTTCCCCTCCCTTTGAAGTATCATTCCCTCCATGTCACTCATATCTTGATACTTATAACCATGGGTGGGAAATTCAATCCAACTTTGGGAGTAGCATATCTTCCCTACAACCCACGACCCCTTTTATTTTGGAACCATGTGCCATTTGCTTAAGCCCTACCCATACCCTAGTGGAGTGCCCTTCGGCCCATGAGTATCCGGAATTGGTGCGCGATCATGTACGTGCGGCCCAAGGTCTTCATAGGTGGGAGGATCAATCTAATTTTTCTTGGCACACACTCAATGAAAGGGCAATGTTTGAACCAACTACTACTCCACCGTTACAAGGTATGACATGCCCTGTTCCACCACCACCACTGCCCCAACCCCAAAATGCCCAACCCACATGGAATCCTAGCTTTGAAGATAAGGTCTTGTCCATATTGGATAATATAACGGGGATCTATAGTAGTGCATGGGGTGATAGTAATGAAGTAAACCCTTTACCTATCCAATCACAATACCCGATGGGCCAATTTGTTGAGGAGGGGATAAGTTTTTTCCCCGACCATGTTCAAAATGTTACAACCCTTCGGAGTGCACAGCAATTTGAAAATAAGGATGGATATAGTGCAGGAAATAAGCAAGGAGGGGTAGAAATTAAAGAAGAAGTGAATGAGTCATTAGAACAAATTTTTAAATCTTCTATCTCTGGGGAGTCACTGTCTACGACAATATTAATGGAACCTTCTGTTCCTGAAGCACCACCCATACAATGTTTAGACCAACCTTTCCCTTTGATTGTTGAACGTGACTTAGAGTGTTCTATCGATTGCCCAGTCAATCCATTATTTGAGAGTCATTCCCCAAATGTGTTAAGAGAGGAGGCCACTAAGGCCAAATTGGGTGATGTGGCAGAGGCAAAACCCTTTATTTTGAAATTCTCTAATGACCTCTTTCCATGGCCAATGAAGGGGGCTCTATTCCCAAAGCTTACCCACCCACCACTCCACCCCTTCATTCCACGATATGATCCGTACTTAAGTAACAAGGATAGGAGTGTGTGGGGCAATCATTTAATTGATCCAGGTTGACTTGTTGGGGTTACGTCTGGCTGAAGACGTAAAACTTAGCGCTCTTGGGAGGCAACCCAAATGTTAGTTTCTTGTTGTTTTTCTATTTTTGTTTTTGTTTTTATTGTAGGTTATTTCTCACCTATGTGGGGATGCTACAGTCGAGGTTTGGGGGTGTATTTAATTTTTCCATATTTATATTATCTCCTCATTCGTCGATTATGACTTTCATGCTTTACATCTACCATGAGGCTCTCCATTCAGGTGACTTCTTTCCTCACTTCTTTTCTTTTACTATTCATTGTAGTATTATTTTGGTAAACATTGAGGGCAATGTTTAGTTTAGGTTTGGGGGTGTAGAAAAGAAAAAGTGTTATTTTGTTTCATTATTATCTTTTTTCGTTAATGATTTAAAAAAAAACGAAATAAATTTTTTGATAAAAAAATAATAAAAATAAATAAATTTTGAAAAAAAAAGATAGTTTTTAGGTTGTTTGTTAGTATTTTTCTTAGGTTTTGATAGTTTATCCCGTGATGATGCATTTTACAATTCTTAAGAGATTAATTTATATTGGAAGTGTGATTAAGTATACTGGAGGATAGAGAACTTAACTGAGCATATCTTTCTATTACAGTCCTCTTGGAACCTGTGCTTGAGCTAAGAAAACTCACTCACACACACTAGTACATAAAGTAATACTCTCTAGAGATTTGTTGAATACTAATCTTCAGTGGGATGTCTTTAGTCAGAGTCATTGGATGATATGTAGTTGTTCTTTGAGCTTAAAAGATCATGATAGACCATTTACTTGGCTATGGCAAGGGCTGGAACCGGAAATAGGTTGAGAGTATAATACAACCTGGACAAAATAATGATGTGCTGAAAATATGAATGCTGAAAATAAAATAAAAATGCGAAAAAAAAATGGAAACAAAATGAAAGAAAGGGGCTGCTTGACTTTATAGGATTAACTTAGGCTGATGCTCAGGCCCGAAGCGGTCTCTTAAAACCTAATGCCCTAAGCCAACTGGCTGGGAGTCATTGGCCTGAGTCATTGCTAAACCTAAGCATCTTGAAGTCAGGCCTTACACAGTCCTAGCAAGAAAAAAAAAGAAAAAAAAAAGAGTCTGTGGTGTATTATCCTCTCAAATCTAGAATGTTGGACCCGAATGAGGTGCGCAGATTTGTGCTATCATGAACCTAAAGATTGGGATGACTACGTAGATTCTGATGTTCTTTGGTTAATGGGTAACACTGGATATGTGTAAAACAGAAATTTAGAATGTATTGCTACAATGTTCTACACTTTTACTATTTACATTATCATGCTATATCATATTGAGCAGAAATTTCCAAGATGAAAGTGTGGAATAAAACCACTTACTTGAGGGCTTCTATATTCCTGTTGATTATGAACCAAGTACGTGTGGTTGATTCTCTTAAGCATTGTAGTCTGCATTTGAAGGGATAATAGGTTTGTTTGTTTTGCAGTGTTTTGATTTGTTTTTACATTTAGGTTAATTAGGTTAATTCCATAAATACATGTTTGTGGGTAGCATGGCTGCAAACCCTCACGAGACAACACTCGTCCTACTAGGGACACCTAGAGGTTTAACGGCTTGTTACATACGCTCAATGCAATCGTGTTCCCTACGAAAGTGGTGTTTACTTTTATGCATTAGTTCCTTAGTTTGTTTGATTTTATTTTTGTTTTGTTTTGCTAGGGACTAGCAAAATCTAGGTTTGGGGGTGTGATCTGTACATGAAATATGCATTTTATTATCTCTTAAACTTATATTTCTGCTAGTGTTTGTTTAGAATTATTGCTACTTTAATATAGTTTTTGGTTTTTGTAGGAAACGAGAGCAAAACGCAGAAATGGGATAAAACGCGACTCTAATGATTGAATATTTACAACTTCGATTTCATATCTCTGATGGGACTGATTTAAGCTTCATGTTAAAGTACACGAAGTCAGCTTTCCAACGCCACTGACTGTTCGCAATTCGGAGTTCTGAGCAAAAAGTTATGATCATTTGAAATATCGCGCGCGAAAGAGACACAATTAAAGAGAAGATCCGTTCAGATTATATCCGGCGGCTGAGATTATGACGACGGGTTTTAAAGAAGAAAAAGAAAAAAAAGAAAAGAAAAGAGCGCTGAACCGGCTGGTTCAGTGCCGGTTCAGTTAAAATAAAATAAAAAAAATAAAAAAACCCGGCCCGAGCCGAAGCTCGGGCGCTCGGGCTTCAGCCGTTTCAGAACAGAAGCCGGTGCTCTATTTTGGATGAGATCGCCGGAGAACGGCGGCTGGGCGGACGGTGGGTCTCGCCGGTGGGCTGAGAAGACGGCGACGATCACGGAGAAATTCACGGCGGCTGGGGCGGCGGACGGCGGCCTGGGGCGACGCCGGCGAAGGGGCTGAAAGGTTCTGTTCGAGCTCAGGCAATGGCGGCGAGGTCCGATGAAGAACGGCGGTGGAAGACGGCGACTGGCAGTGAGGAACTGAACGACGACGGCGGTTGGTCCTAGTTGGCAGAATACGGCGGAAATGGGAGGAGCATCCCACGGAACAGAGCCGTGCTAAATCAGGAAACAAAAATAAACAGGCGTGCTCGATATGGGAAGTCTGGATTTGGACTCGATTCGACTTCAATTAGGATTTGGACTCCGAATCTGCTATAAAAACGAAGAAAAGGAGAGAGCTTTGGGGGATATAGAAAAAAAACAGCGGACAGAAGGAGCGAAAACATAGCCGCCGACAGAAAAAAAAACAGAGCCTTTTCCGTCGGGATTTTGGCCGGAATCCGGCAGGTCTTTGGCCGGAAGAAGAGGTGGGTCTTCGCCGGAGCAAGAGGAGTCGAACGCCGG
Source organism: Houttuynia cordata (assembly GCA_039654745.1). Lineage (NCBI taxonomy): Eukaryota > Viridiplantae > Streptophyta > Magnoliopsida > Piperales > Saururaceae > Houttuynia > Houttuynia cordata. Next base: position 89,689 of record JBCJFD010000018.1, on the reverse strand, counting down.
AAGAAAGCAGTGATTTTGGGCCGGATTTGGATCTGCTACAGTGCTGTTCGAATTGCTACAGTAACCGCGTTCCGCCGGAGAAAACGATGAATAGTGCTACAGTGCGCGTGAACAGTGCTGGGTGAATAGTGAACAGTGTACCTGCGACCAATCCAATGAATCAGGCTTTTTCTTCCCTTCTTTTCATGTCTAGCTAAATTTCATTGTACTAAGATTAGATGAAGCCCTGCTGATTGTTTGACTCTCAATACTTATTTGTAATTCTAAAGTTGTGATTTTTACTCCATATGCTTAATATTTTGTTACGATGATTCTGTTGCTCGAGAGAGGGTAGAGTAATTGTTAGTGAAATTAAACTAAGGGTTTGTTAATGTTCGAGAGATCTTAGCGAATTCCAAGGTGTTATTTGAATAAAAATTGCATTTTTATGATTGGTCTTTGCTCGAGAGAGGGAGATTAATTAAGATAGATTTAATTGTTTAGTTGCATGTTCGAGAGAGTTGCATACATTACGATTATTCGTGACTTCGAGAGGGGCACGGGTAATTGACCACTTGGAATTGTACGGGTTTAACGGAGAGGATAGCTATTTGGTTTGGGTGGATTCAAAGTCTTAGTATATTTCTCATCATATTATTTTCTCATAAATTTCATTGCTTTGTTAAATTAGAACTTTTCATTCTGTTATAACTAGTTTCATAAAAAATCAAATCTTTCATTAGAATTAAGTTGAATCAGTCCAAGTCCTTTGGGTTCGACCTCGTTACCACTAGACTATACTGAGTCTCGTGCGATTGCGAGTAAAAATAGTTAAAAATCAATCAATCAATACCCCTGGGTGGGTTGACAACTTTTATGTGGATGCATTCATGGCATTAGTGCCCAATGATGTGATTAACTTGGCGATGAAGGATTTGAATGGAGGTGGCAATCCCACTATTCACATTTTTGGCCCCCATTGGATTGTAAGTTACCTTCACTATTAATCTATATCATCACTATATAATGTTTGTGTAAGATCCATAGAGATTGACAGAGTTTTTATAGCTGGCTATCAACCTGACGCTAACCCTCCTCCTTTTCCCTGGACTTGGGACCAGGCATTGTGAGACACATTGGCGGGGTTAGACATAATGGCCAAGGTGTGATCAATTCCGTTATTTAGGATCCATTGTCCTTAAAAGAATGGGATATTGGTAGTGATGTGGTGTATAGGATAAATGCGGGGTGGGTAAAGTGGAGGGAAGCCTCAGGTGTGTTGTTTGATAGGCGTGTTCCAAAAAGGCTTAAAAGCAAGTTCTATAGGACAACCAGTAGGCCTACAATAATCTATGGAGCAGAGTGCTAGGCACCAAAGAGAAGTCATATACATAAGTTGAATCTAGTCGAAATGAGAATGTTAAGGTAGATGAGCGGGATAACTAGGAGAGATATGAATTAGGGGTAGCTCATTTAGGGGAGAAGCTGAGGGAATGTAGGTTGTGTTGATATGGGCATATGCAAAGAAGACCAATAGAGGCCCCTGTGAGAAGATTAGAAGTGATGTATGTAAACGATGCTAAAAGAGGGAGAGGGGCTTAAGAGAACTTGGATAGAGTTAATAAAAAAATATTTGACTTTACTATCTCTTACAAAAGAGGTAGCCCAAAACAGGCATGAATGGAGGAGTAAGATCCATGTTGTCGACCCCAAATAGATTGGAAAATATACTATGATTATGATTATGATCATCACTATATAATATTGTGAAGGTTACTCTCTATGTTGAGATGTTTGTTATGGTGGCTGTTTATTTTTTCATTATAAGTTGTGTTTACTTATATTGTGGTTGTGATATAGTTCCATATGGATGATTATTTCTTACAGTTCACGTTGTGAATCTGTATGTATAGGTTGAGAGGAATGTTATGATGCAATATTATGATGATCATTCTAGGTTGTGTTTATGTATGTTGTGATGTAGTTGTGTACCTATGATTATTTCTTGCCATTCAGGTTGTGAGTATTTATATATAGGTTGAGATGTTTGTTGTGATACATGATTATGTTCACCTTTATATGTACAGTTGTGTTGCAGTTGCGTATCTGTGATATTATCTTATAGTTCAGGTTGTGAGTCCTTATGTATAGGTTGAAATGATTGTTGTGATGCTTAATTATGATGTTCATTCTAGGTTATGGAGTGACTGATGATCTACACATGAAATATGCATTTTATTATCTCCTAAACTTATGATTATGCTAGTGTTTGATTAGAATAACTAGTACTTTAATATAGTTTTTGGTTTTTGTAGGAAACAAGAGTAATACACAAAAATGAGGTGAAAAATAACTCGAAAGGTTAAATTATCATAACTTCGTCTACAAATGTCGGATTGGACTGAATTAAGTCTCATGTTAAAGTTCAAGAAGTCAGCTTTCTAACGCCACAAACCACGCACAATTCGAAGTTCAGGACAGAGAGTTATAGCCATTTGAAGTTTATGAACAGTAACTACGATCGATCGGAAATCACTGCGATCGATCGCCAGAGCCGCAAAAGTACTGTATTGAAGGACACGATCGATCGGCATAAAAACGATCGATCGTATCTACTGGAATTTTTCAATCGCGCGAGACAGTAACTACGATCGATCGGTATCATACGGCGTCGATCGGCAAAGCGATCGATCGGAGGAAAATAACGAAGGAATTGCGATCGATCGGCCAGTGAACGATCGTCAATACGGAGCGATCGATCGCCGTGTGCGGCAAACCGAAATAAGACCTATTTCGACTTGGATTTGGAAGGGGACTTCGTGGTTTCTCTTCACTCTTATAAATAGGCCTTATGGGAGAACGTTTTGGGCACCACATATTCAACCCTTGGAGAATCTTGGAGCTTTATTGGAGGCTAGAGCAAAGGAGAGAAGAAGATGAAGAACATGAAGAACACGATGGTGATTTCTCTTCCAATGCGAGGCTAAACACCTTTCCAAGGCGTAGATGAAGCCCAATAATCTGGTTGTGTAGTTTCTTTTCTCTCATCTTATGTTTTTACTCTAGTTGGTGTATGGATTTTATTGTGTAATCACTGTTAATTCAATAAAGAGTTGTTCTTTGTACTCGAGAGAGACAAGAGTGAATTCTTGTGAGTTTCAATTCGAAGAATACTTGCGTATCCGAGAGGAACGTGAGTAGACTGAGGTGTTATATATTAATAAAATTTCATTGGTTTATACTCGAGAGAGATAGATCACAATTCCATGTTTTAATTATTTTATGTGTTACATCCGAGAGGAGAGCACTATATTTTGAGTTGACAAGTGTATGTCCGAGAGGAATATGCTAGCCAATTAGAAATCTTTATTCAAAAGAGAGAGAGACGATACACTAGTTATTGTGGTGGATTCGAAGCCTTGGTCTTCTCCACATTGATTAAATCTCACTTAGTTTAGTTAAAAGTTCATAGCTTTATTTAGATTAAACAAAAACTGCAACTTTCTTCTCTTGAATTTGGTAAAATATTCACTGTCCCTGAGGTTCGACAACCCTTTAATACTCACCGTAGTACAATTGCCTTGTGCACTTGCAAGGGTTTATATTTAAACAATCAAGTTTTTAGCGCCGTTGCCGGGGACGGCACAATAGTTTACTAAATTCTTAGCATAGTTAGTTTTAGAGTAGTTTAGTTTAATTTAGATTTCTTTTTAGTAGCTTAATTGTCTTCTTCTTCTTTTGCAGGATTAAGAGAGGACGCTGATTTTTATCATCGTTGGAAGGGCCATCCCTTCCCACTGTTTGCACTCTCTTAACCCTCTTTTAGAGTAAATTTGGGTGCTTGGTGTTTTTCTTTTCTTTGTGGGATTGCATGACGTGCTAGTTGTCGCTATCTAGGACTGATGCTTGCTAGTTGTCGCTATTAGGATTGCACAGGTTTTGTTTGATTTTTATTGTGCATGCATGGTCGTCGATCCCTGAACCCCGACCTTGCCTTTGATCCTGATCCTGAGCACCTATATAGAATTTGTAGAACTCCTAGCAAACTAATCCCTGAAATTCATCCAATGGCAGACAACATGAACCTTGGGGGTGGGAATGGCCTAAATCAGAATCCACTAATGCCCCATGCCCGTACCCTGCAAGACTACTACCGTCCCACTACCTACATCCAGATGCTGCCCACATACCATGGCCAATTAAATGAGAACCCCTATAGGCACCTACAAAATTTCCTAGAGGTTAACACAACCTTTAAACTTACACTATCTGATGACCAGGTGCGCCTTAGGTTGTTCCCCTTCACCTTAAAAGATAGGGCCAAGGAATGGCTATACTCCCTTGAGCATAACTCTATTTCCACTTGGGAGGAACTTCAAGCCGAATTCCTCGAGAAATACTTTCCTGTGGGGCGGACCAATAAGATCCGCCATGAAATCATCACCTTTACCCAGATACCTAATGAACAATTCCATGAAAGCTGGGAGAGGATGAAAGCCCTACTCCGGTCCTGTCCCCACCATGATGTGCCCAAGTGGCAATTAGTTCAGAGATTTCATGAGGGCGTGTGCGATCAGCACAAGACCCTAATTGATGCCTCCTGTGGAGGCACATTCATGAAGAAAACCCTGGATGATGTTTGGGATCTACTAGAGGACCTGAGCGAAAACTCTTTACACAGTGCCACCCTCTATAGATCTGAAGGCTATATGCCTGGCAGGAGTGCCTCAAGGGGAGGCATGTATGATGTCAAAGCCACCATGAGCCTAGAACACCAAGTGGCATCCCTTACAGAGAGGTTTGACAGGTTTTTCTCATAGACTCCACCTTATACCCCAACCTCTAATGATGCATGCACCATCTGTGCCAGCCCTATGCACACCATTGTTGACTGTCCTTCAGCCTTCCAATATCCAGACTTAGTACAAGAGCATGTCAACAGTGCACAAACTTTCCCCAGAGCCAACAATCCATACTCCAACACTTACAATCCCGGGTAGCGTGATCACCCTAATTTTTCTTAGAGGCAACCTAATCCAGGGCCTACTTTTAATCAGGCCCGAAGACAGGAATTTCAAAACCAACCTCAACCTTATCAACCATCCTCAGCCCCGCAATTTGGCCAATCTAATAAGAAACCAACCATTGAAGACTAGCTGAGCCAAATCATGGCCACCCAATCCACCATGCTTACGGTTTTGACTGAACTAACAAATGAATAAAAGTCCCAGGCCCAGCTAGTCCATTCTCATACACAATCTATTGCCAAGATTGAGACCCAATTGGGACAGCTAGCTCAACCCATGAACCGTAGAGAAGCATGAACCTTGCCTAGCCAACCCCAGCAAAACCCTCAAGGCCAGTTTGTAGCTGAGGCCTCCCATTACCCTCCTGAACAAGTGCAAGCCATAACTACCTTGAGGAGCGGTAAAATAGTTGACAACAAGGTTCAGGATCCAATTGTTGGCCCTTTGAGAGAGACACCTTCCCATGAGGAAGACAAAGAACCCAATTCCATCAAAGCTATACCTATTAGTTCTAAAACCCCACCGGATAACCAACCCGAGGCCCAGAAAGAGAGATCTTACATTCCCAGGGTACCATTTCCACAATGCCTGGACAAACCCTCCCCGTTTAGTAACTCCCACCAAAAGACGGAGGAGATGTTCGAGGTGTTTAAACAGGTGAAGGTCAATCTCCCTTTGCTAGATGCAATAAAACAGGTCCTTGCATATGCCAAATTCCTGAAGACCTTTGTACCCAAAAGAGAAAAGCTAAAACTAATGTGATTAAAAAGGTCTTCCTTACTGAGCAGGTGAGTTCCCTATTGACACATAACCTTCCACCGAAATATAAGGACCCAGGATGTCCAACAATTTCATGTGTTATAGGTGACCATACTGTTGACAAGGCATTATTAGATTTGGGGGCGAGTGTAAATTTGTTGCCTTACTCTGTGTATGAGCAATTTGGGTTGGGGGAATTAAAACCGACTACAATAACACTACAACTTGCAGATCGATCCATTAAAGTTCCACGTGGTGTTATTGAAGATATTTTGGTACAGGTTGACAAATTTCTTTCCTGTGGATTTTATTGTCTTAGATACACAACCTGTACCGAACATTGGTAGTCAAATTCCAGTAATTTTGGGACGTCCATTCCTGGCGACATCCAATGCTATTATAAACTGTCGAGATGGGGTGCTGAAATTATCTTTTGGAAATTTAAATGTCAAACTGAATGTTTTTAATGCCCATAAACAACATTCACCACCAGATGATTATTATGCATTTCATATGATTGATACTCTGGTGGATGGTGCACCCCCATGGTTTTGTCCTACTGATTCACTTGCTACTTCTTTCATTAACTTTAATGTGTGTAGTAGGACCACAGAGGGACTGAATGTTGGCTTGAAAGACCCTGGATAAATTGGACTGAAGGAGTTTCGTCTGGCTGAAGACGTTAAAAGATCATGATAGACCATTTACTTGGCTATGGCAAGGGATTGGAACCGGAAATAAGTTGAGAGTATAATACAGCCTGGACAAAATAAAGATGTGCTGAAAAATATGAATGATGAAAATGAAAATGCGAAAAAAAATGAAAACAAAATGAAAGAAAGGGGTTGATTGACTTTATAGGATTAACTTAGGCTGATGCTCGGGTCCGAAGCGGTCTCTTAAAACCTAATGCCCTAAGCCAGATTGGCTGAGAGTCATTGGCCTGAGTCATTGCTAAACCTAAGCATCTTGAAGTCAGGCCTTACACAGTCCTAGCGAAAAATGAAGAAAAAAAGTCTATGGTGTATTATCCTCTCAAATCTAGAATGTTGGACCCGAAGGAGGCGCGCAGATCTGTGCTATCATGAACCTAAAGATTACGGTGACTATGTAGATTCTGATGTTCTTTGGTTAATGGGTAACACTGGATCTGTATAAACAGAAATTTAGAATGTATTGCTACAATGTTCTACACTTTCTACTATTTATTTTATCATGCTATATAATATTGAGCAGAAATTTCCAAGATGAAAGTGTGGAATAAAACCACTTACTTGAGGGCTTCTATATTCCTGTTGATTATGAACCAAGTACGTGTGGTTAATTCTCTTAAGCATTGTAGTATGTATTTCTCGGGATAATAGGTTTCTTTGTTTTGCAATGTTTTAATTTTTGCTTTGTTTTTGCACTTAGGTTAATTAGTTTCATAAATACATATTTGTGGGTAGCATGGCTGCAAACCCTCACGAGACAGCACTCGTCCTACTGGGGACACCCAGAGGTTTAACGGCTTGTTGCATACGCTCAATGCAATCGTGTTCCCTACGAAAGTGGTGTTTACTTTTATGCATTAGTTCCTTTAGTTGTTTGATTTTATTTTATTTTGTTTTGTTTTGTTTCCAAGATGAAGGTGTAGAATAAAACCACTTACTTGAGGGCTTCTATATTCCAGTTGATTATAAATCCAAGTACATGTGGTTGATTTTCTTGAACATTGCAGTTTGCATTTGATGGGATATTAGGATTGTTTGTTTTGTAGTGATTTTTTATTTTTTTTATACTTAGATTAAATAGGTTGATTTCATAAATACATGTTTGTGGGTAGCATGGCTGCAAACCCTCACGAGACTTCACTCGTCCAGCCAGGGACACCTGGGGGTTTAAAAGGCTTGTTGCATACGCTAAATACAATCGCGATTTCCTGCGAAAGTGGATTAGTTAGATTTCTTTTTGTTGTTTTGTTTTGTTTTGCTCGAGGACTAGCAAAATGTAGGTTTGGGGGTATTTGATATATGCAAAATATACACATTTTTATATGCCTTTCTACCTATATGTTAGTCGTAATTTCAGTTAAAATAAGGATAATTAATGGTTATTAGTGTTAAGTGAATAATTAGGAGTTTGGTAATTAAACGTGCTTAATTGAGTTATTTAGATGCATTAATTAGTTTTAATAGATTTATATTTTATTATGCGTCTAATTACGATTTATTTTTTATTTATGCAGGCTTTAGAGCTCCAAATCAGATCGCCGAATGTGAAACGCGTTAAACAGCTCATGTGAAGCTATCGAAGATCCGACGGACGTGGTTGCTACGACGGGTTTTAACCCATTAAAAGAAAAAAGGAAAAGAACCGGAACTAAAACCGGTTCAGCTGTTTAGTAGTCCGGGTTGGTTTGGTTTAAAAGAGAAAAAAAAACAAGCGACCCGAGCCAAATGCTCGGGCGCCTGGAACAGAAAACAGAGCCTCACCTGGAAGCTCTGCTCAAGCGTCGGGCGAGGCTGAAATCCGGCGGCCATGGGCGATGGGTCGGGTCGGCTGATAGCTTGGTGGCAAGATTGACGGCAGACGACGGCGATGGCTGAGCTCACAATCGGTAGGACTCACGGCGAACGGCGGCAGCGCGGTGAAGAACAGCAAAAGTAGCTGAAATTTCTGATTTTTGGAAAGTCGGAATCGGGAAGATCAGAGGCGTCCTTCAGATGGAAAGTTTGTTCGATTGGGAAGGAGATTAGGGCTGGCCGGAATGATATAAAGGGGGATAAAGAGGAGGTCTGTTAGAAGGGGGCGGCTTCGTGCTGTGGGGTTGTGTTCTGTCTGTGGAAGAGGGTCGGCGGCTGTGCTGTGGTGGTTGGAGGAGAGGTTGTTGGTGGCCGGAATTGGGAGGACTGGGAGGTGGCTCTGTTTGGTTCTGGATGGTTGGCTGAGCAGAAGAAGGGGAGGCCGGAAGGTGGAGACTGCGCTGAGGAGTTCTAGAGGTCGACTGCGCAGAAAAGGTGCTGCCTTTCCTTGAGAGAGGAAAAGTTGTGCTATTTTGTTTGTGCTGAGAGAGAGTTCTGTTCTGATCGAGAGAGGAAGACAGAGCTGTTTCAGATTGATTCGAAGGGTAGAACTGTTGCAGACGAGGAACAGAGCAGAACTAATTTCGTGGGAGACTGTCTTGCTCGAGAGAGGAGACAGACTGATTTGGGCTGAGAGAGGAGACAGACTGATTTGGGCTAAGAAGGAGACTGTTTTGGTGGTGCTGTTTTGGAGAGAACTGGTTCTGTTTCGGGCGGTTGTTGACGTACGGCTGTTGATTGAGAAGAGGGCTGTCTGCTCGAGAAAGAGGCAGACCTGAACTGGATTTGTTTGGCTGGGTAAACGGGTGAGAGGAACTGCTGGGTTCGTAGATTTGAGAAGAATTACTGCTGGAGAGGAAAGACTGAACTGGGGCTGCTTTGCTTTGGCTGAAAAGGGGACTATTCTGTTCTATTCGAGAGAAAGAGCAGATCGGTTGAGGCGTGCAATCGAGAGATTGTTGCAGAAGGTGGAGGAAAGAGGAAAGCAGGATGGGATTACAGACAGACTGAAAGCAGCAAACAGGTTTTTTATTATTTTATCTTTTATTTAGCCAATTTCTGTGTTTTAAGTTTAGTTGAACATCTGATTGCTTAATGAGAAAATAAAAACTAGAACTTTTCATTTCATTGTTGCTTGTTACATGCTCTTAGAATTAGGTTGAATATCCTACTAAGTCTCTGAGGGATCGACCTTGTAGCCATTATTCTGCATTAGATTCGTGCGCTTGCGAGTATTATATTAAAATTTACATCAAGTTTTTGGCGCCGTTGCCGGGGACTACGTAGGATAATTTACCAAATTCTTAGTGTAGTTTAGTTTCAGTTTAATTTAGTTTAATTTTTGTTGCTTATTAGTATTTTGCCTTTTTGTAAGACTAAGAGAAGACACGAAATTCTCGCCAACGTCGGAAGGGCCGCCCCTTCCCCTCGTATGCTTTCTTTTTCCTTCTCTTTTAATTTTTTTAGGTGCTTGGTATTTTTATATTTCTTTCTGTGATTGCATGCTTGTGTTAGTTGCGATTTTTAGGATTGTTATAGGTATTTAATTTTTAGTGGTGTTAATTAGTGTATGCTTGGTCGTCGGTCACTGGGTGAAAAGCTTGCACCTCTTGACCTAGAAATTGAAAGAACTGTTAAAGCAAGATTAAAACATACAATGGATATTGCAAATCAATTAGGTAGCATGGAAAATGAGAATGTGAGGAAGACATTAAAAGATTATTCATCCCCCATTCAATTCAACTCACCTTCCTGCATAGTGTTGCCGCTCACCACGGCACACCACTTTGAGTTGAAACCAGGGGTGATGCAACTTTTGCCCACATTCTATGGTTCCAATAAAGAAGATCCCTATGATCACATTAAAGAGTTCCTTGACATTTGTGCTACATTTCCCTTTTTTTGAAAGAAAAAGCGAAAGCATGGTTGAACTCTTTAGAAGTTGGAACAATAAGGAGTTGGGATCAATTAACTGAAAAATTCTTGAACAAATTCTTCCCGGTTCATAAAACTCATGCCCTTCGTAGAGAAATTACAAATTTCATGCAGAAGGAGGGTGAACACTTTTATGAGTGTTGGGAAAGATGGAAGAATTTGCTTCTTTAAGTGTCCACACCATGGATTTTTAAAGTGGCAACAAGTACAATTCTTCTATGACGGTTTAACACCTCAGAACCGCCAAATGGTTGATGCCGCTAGTGGTGGGTCAGTTATGATGAAGAGTGCAGAAGAAGCATGGGATTTTATTGAGACTCTATGCGAGAATTCTCAGCAATGGGATTGCTCAAGTAGAGTTGACCGAACGTTTCCTTTTCAAAAGAAAGGAAGCGTATATGAGGTAGATAATAATGCACATTTGATCTCCAAGATAGACAGCCTGACACAACGCTTTGATGCGTTGATGTCTGCTGGTGGGCCCCAAATGCCATCACATGTCAATGTGTGTGCTATGTGTTCTAACCCCTCCCATATCACACAAAACTGTCCTTCTAACACCTCTGTAGTGGAATACAATAGTGATCAGGCTAATGCTATCAACGCCTTCCCTCGACCTGGCAATAACCCATATTCGGAAACTTATAAGCCAGGTTGGGATAGGCATCCCAATTTTTCATGGTCCAAAGGACCACATCAAGGAGGACCACCAGGGTACCCTCCCAATCAGTCTTACCCTCAACAAGTTCAAACATTCCCTACACAACCCAAGAAACCATCTCTTGAGGATACTCTGAATTTGTTGATGCAAAGCTCTCTACAATTTCAAAAAGATACCTAACATTCTTTACATGCCAACTCGCAAGCAATTGCGAAGCTGGAACTTCAAATGGGTCAATTGGCTTCTGCATTAAATGAGAGGGAAAAAGGTAGGTTCCCTAGTCAACCTGTAGCAAATCCCAAAGGACAATTTGAAGTGGGATCTAATTCTTGTCAAGACCAACCTCCAATGCAAGTTAAAGCCATAACTACACTTAGGAGTGACAAACAGATTGACAACAATGTTGAACCACCTAAGACTGCCATAGAAACAACCGCTAGAAAGGGTGAGGAACAAGAGAGTACTACTAGACCAGATGCGAGTCCTGATACATTGAAGAAGAGCCTAGAAGCTTCTTCATGTCGTGAGTCTAACCATATGCCACTCTATATACCCAAGGCACCTTTTCCCCAAAGACTTGCAAAAACATCTCAAGGGAACAAACTTGATGAGACAATGGAAATTTTTAAGAAAGTGCAAATCAATATTCCATTGCTTGATGCTATTAAGCAAGTTCCCGCTTATGTAAGATTCTTAAAAGACATGTGCACCCAGAAAAGAAAATTGAATGTACACAAGAAAGTGTTTCTCACTGAACAAGTTAGCTCAATTCTTAAGCATAACACTCCTCCTAAGTTCAAAGATCCAGGATGTCCCACAATTTCATGCGTTATAGGAGACCATACTATGGAGAGGGCATTGTTGGACTTAGGAGCTAGTGTAAATTTGCTACCATTCTCTATTTATGAGCAACTTGGATTAGGAGAGTTGAAACCGACTACCATAACACTGCAACTTGCAGACAGATCAGTTAAAGTCCCACGCGGTGTTATTGAGGATGTTCTGGTTCAGGTGGATAAATTTTACTTCTCAGTAGACTTTATCATCTTAGATACCCAACCTGTGCAGAATCGTAGTCAGATTCCTATGATTTTGGAAAGGCCATTCTTAGCCACATCCAATGCCATAATAAATTGTAGAAATGGGGTTATGAAGTTGTCTTTTGGCAATTTAAAGGTCAAACTCAATGTCTTTAATGTTAGACAACAAACCCCAGAGTCAGATGATTCTTATACAGTGAATATGATTGAAAGTTTAGTAGAAGAATCTCTGCAAACTGTTTTAAATGATGATCCCCTCCAGACATGTTTAACTCATTTTGGCTTAGACTTTGACATCGAAGGGTCCATTAGAGACGTCAATACATTGCTTGACTCTACCCCTATATTGGACCCGACCAAATGTACAGCCAGGGTGGAACCTCTTCCAGTTCCCGAGTCTAAACTTGTCCCATCTATTGAAAAACCACCCCAACTTGACCTAAAACCATTATCAGAGACACTTAAATATGCATTTTTAGGTTCTTCGGATACCTTGCCTGTTATCATTTCTTCAGACCTTAACTTAGAACAGGAAGGCAAGTTGCTTAATGTTCTTCGCGAACATAAGACAGCTTTGGGGTGGACAATAGCAGACATTAAGGGTATAAGTCCTGTTCTGTGTATGCATCACATTTATCTTGAGGAGCATGCAAAATCTTCCCGTGAAATGCAACGCAGACTTAACCCTAATATGAAGGAGGTCGTCAGAGCCGAGGTGCTAAAATTGTTAGATGCTGGCATCATTTACCCCATATCAGATAGTACTTTGGTCAGCCCAGTTCAAGTTGTTCCTAAGAAGTCAGGAATCACAGTAGTCAGAAATGATAATAATGAATTAGTCCCCACCCGAATGACCACTCGGTGGCGGGTTTGTATTGACTACAGAAAATTGAACTCGGTCACAAGGAAAGATCACTTTCCTTTACCATTCATTGATCAAATGCTTGAGAGACTTGCTGGTCATAGCCACTATTGCTTTCTAGATGGCTATTCAGGCTACAATCAAATTCTCATTGCTCCAGAGGATCAAGAAAAGACCACATTCACTTGTCCTTTTGGAACATATGCCTATCGCCGCATGCCATTTGGGTTATGTAATGCACCCGCCACATTCCAGCGGTGCATGATGAGCATATTTTCAGATATGGTTGAGTGATCTATACATGAAATATGCATTTTATTATCTCCTAAGCTTATGATTATGCTAGTGTTTGATTAGAATAACTACTACTTTAATATAATTTTTGGTTTTTGTAGGAAACAAGAGTAATACACAGAAATGAGGTGAAAAGTAACTCGAATGCTTAAAATCATCATAACTTCGTGTACAAAGTTCGCATTAGACTGATTCAAGTCTCATTTAAAGTTCAAGAAGTCAGCTTTCCAACGCCACCAACCACACGCAATTCGGAGTTCGGGACAGAAAGTTATAGCCATTTGAAGTTTATGAACAGTAACTACGATCGATCGGTTATCAATGCGATCAATCGCCAGAGCCGCAAAAGCACTGTATTAAAGGAAACGATCGATCGGCATAACAACGATCGACCGTATCTACTGGAATTTTTCAATCGCGCAAGACAGTAACTACGATCGATCGGTATCATACGGCGTCGATCGGCAAAGCGATCGATCGGGGTAAAATAACGAAGGAATTACGATCGATCGGATAGCGAACGATTGTCAATACGGACGATCGATCGCCGTCTGCGGCAAACCGAAATAAGACCTATTTCGACTTGGATTTGGAAGGGAATTTCATGGTTTCTCTTCACTATTATAAATAGGCCTTATGGGAGAACATATCACATATTCAACCTTGGAGAACCATAGCTTTATTGGAGGCTAGAGAGGAGGAAGAGAAGGAGTCTTGAGCAAAGAAGAAGAAGAAGGATTCATGACGATGGATCTACTTAAACAGGCTTTTCTTTTCTCTCTTTCTATGTGTAACTAAACTTTTATTCAAGGCTTGATGAAGCCCTAGATATGTATTGCTACTCTTGATAGTTTAATTTTATAAAGTTGATTATGATTTATGCTTAATGCAATTTCATGAGTTTCTTTTGAGTGCTTGACCATAGACTTGATTGATTTGCATGAAATTAGATCTTTTCAATTCCTGCGCTTAGCTAAAAGTAGGCTGGTGTTAATTCTATGCCCGACCAAGGATAGGATCATTAGCCCAAATGATAATTCTATGCCCGACCAAGGATAGAATTATCTACATTAATTTTTAGTGGATGAACTCTCGTGTCCGACCAAGAACGTGAGTGAATTCATTGTGATTTGTGTGTCTGACCATGAACACAAATTACCATATCATGTCAATTTGAGCGTAATAATAATTGAGAGTAGTAATTGCATGTCTAGTGGTGGATTCTCTGCCTTGATATTTCTCCATATTGATTAAATCTCAGCTTAGTAGTTAAAGTTCATAGCTTTACTTAGATTAAATAAAAACTGCAAATTTCTTCTCTTGAATTTGGTAAAAGATTAATCCATCCCTGAGGTTCGACAACCCTTTAATACTCACCGTAGTACAATTGCCTTGTGCACTTGTAAGGGTTTTAATTTTAAACGATCATTGAGCGATTTCTTGAAATTTTCATGGACGACTTCTCAGTGTTTGGATCCTCTTTTGATGAATGTTTACACCACTTGTCTCTTGTCTTGACAAGGTGTAAAGAAACAAATCTTGTGCTAAATTGGGAGAAATGTCACTTTATGGTTCGTCAAGGGATAGTTCTGGGGCATGCCATTTCTAATAAAGGAATTGCAATGGATAAGGCCAAAGTTGACTTAATTTCAAGTCTGCCTCCACCAAAATCGGTAAAGGAGGTTCGATCTTTTCTTGGCCATGCTGGGTTTTACAGAAGATTCATCAAAGACTTTAGCAAAATTTCTAGACCTTTGTGCAATCTGCTTGCTAAAGAAACTCCTTTTGTCTTTGATGATGATTGCTCTAAAGCGTTTGATCAACTCAAGCAATTTCTCACATCTGTACCCATCATCCAACCACCGGACTGGAATTTACCTTTTGAGCTTATGTGTGATGCATCCGATTATGCGGTTGGAGCTGTCTTGGGGCAGCGGGTGAATAAGATACCCCATGTCATTTATTATGCAAGTAGAACTCTCAATGATGCTCAGCTCAATTATTCTACTACAGAAAAAGAGTTGTTGGCTGTAGTTTTTGCTCTAGACAAGTTCCGATCATATCTCTTAGGATCCAAGGTCATAGTGTTTTCAGATCATGCAGCTTTGAAATATCTTCTTTCAAAGAAAGACACTAAACCTCGTTTAATTCGTTGGGTCTTATTACTTCAAGAATTTGATATTGAGATAAGAGACAAGAAAGGTTCTGAAAATGTTGTTGCTGATCACTTGTCTAGACTAATTGACGAGTCTGCTGAGGAACCCTTACCTTTGAATAAGTCATTCCCTGATGAATAACTTTTTGTTGTCTCTCAATTACCTTGGTATGCTGATATTGTGAATTATCTTGTCACAACTCAACTTCCTGAACATTAGACAAAACAAGATAAATCCATATTCTTCGCCGAGGTTAAGCATTTTTTCTGGGATGATCCATACCTGTTCAAGTATTGCCCAGATCAAATCATTAGGCGATGTGTGCCGGAGCATGAGGTTGATAGTATCATTTCTTTTTGCCATGCTCATGCATGTGGTGGCCATTTCGGTGCGAAAAAGACCGCTGCAAAAATTTTACAGAGTGGTTTCTATTGGCCTACTTTATTCAAAGACACTCATGAATTTTGCACCAAATGTGACAGATGCCAACGTATGGGTACACTATCATGTAAATCCATGAAGCCCCTTACAAACATTCTGATTATTGAACTTTTTGATGTTTGGGGTATTGACTTCATGGGCCCATTTCCTCCATCGTTTGGTTATCTCTATATCCTTGTTGCAGTAGATTATATTTCCAAATGGGTTGAGGCAATTCCCTGCAAAACAAATGATCACAAAGTGGTGGTTCGTTTCTTGAAAGAAAACATATTTTCTCGTTTTGGAACCCCTCGTGCAATTATAAGTGATGGTGGTACACATTTTTGCAATAAAGCTTTTGAATTACTTCTGAAAAAGTACTCCATTACTCATAAAATTGCCACCCCATATCATCCGCAGACTTGTGGACAAGTTGAAGTTTCAAATAGGGAAATTAAACGCATTCTTGAGAAAACAGTTCATCCCGACCGAAAGGATTGGTCTGAAAGATTAAATGATGCATTGTGGGCTTACCGTACTGCATTTAAGACACCGATTGGAATGTCTCTATCTAGACTTGTATTTGGAAAACCTTGCCATTTACCTGTGAAATTAGAACAAGTTAGCTCAATTCTTAAGCATAACACTCCTCCTAAGTTCAAAGATCCAGGATGTCCCACAATTTCATGCGTTATAGGAGACCATACTATGGAGAGGGCATTGTTGGACTTAGGAGCTAGTGTAAATTTGCTACCATTCTCTATTTATGAGCAACTTGGATTAGGAGAGTTGAAACCGACTACCATAACACTGCAACTTGCAGACAGATCAGTTAAAGTCCCACGCGGTGTTATTGAGGATGTTCTGGTTCAGGTGGATAAATTTTACTTCTCAGTAGACTTTATCATCTTAGATACCCAACCTGTGCAGAATCGTAGTCAGATTCCTATGATTTTGGAAAGGCCATTCTTAGCCACATCCAATGCCATAATAAATTGTAGAAATGGGGTTATGAAGTTGTCTTTTGGCAATTTAAAGGTCAAACTCAATGTCTTTAATGTTAGACAACAAACCCCAGAGTCAGATGATTCTTATACAGTGAATATGATTGAAAGTTTAGTAGAAGAATCTCTGCAAACTGTTTTAAATGATGATCCCCTCCAGACATGTTTAACTCATTTTGGCTTAGACTTTGACATCGAAGGGTCCATTAGAGACGTCAATACATTGCTTGACTCTACCCCTATATTGGACCCGACCAAATGTACAGCCAGGGTGGAACCTCTTCCAGTTCCCGAGTCTAAACTTGTCCCATCTATTGAAAAACCACCCCAACTTGACCTAAAACCATTATCAGAGACACTTAAATATGCATTTTTAGGTTCTTCGGATACCTTGCCTGTTATCATTTCTTCAGACCTTAACTTAGAACAGGAAGGCAAGTTGCTTAATGTTCTTCGCGAACATAAGACAGCTTTGGGGTGGACAATAGCAGACATTAAGGGTATAAGTCCTGTTCTGTGTATGCATCACATTTATCTTGAGGAGCATGCAAAATCTTCCCGTGAAATGCAACGCAGACTTAACCCTAATATGAAGGAGGTCGTCAGAGCCGAGGTGCTAAAATTGTTAGATGCTGGCATCATTTACCCCATATCAGATAGTACTTTGGTCAGCCCAGTTCAAGTTGTTCCTAAGAAGTCAGGAATCACAGTAGTCAGAAATGATAATAATGAATTAGTCCCCACCCGAATGACCACTCGGTGGCGGGTTTGTATTGACTACAGAAAATTGAACTCGGTCACAAGGAAAGATCACTTTCCTTTACCATTCATTGATCAAATGCTTGAGAGACTTGCTGGTCATAGCCACTATTGCTTTCTAGATGGCTATTCAGGCTACAATCAAATTCTCATTGCTCCAGAGGATCAAGAAAAGACCACATTCACTTGTCCTTTTGGAACATATGCCTATCGCCGCATGCCATTTGGGTTATGTAATGCACCCGCCACATTCCAGCGGTGCATGATGAGCATATTTTCAGATATGGTTGAGTGATCTATACATGAAATATGCATTTTATTATCTCCTAAGCTTATGATTATGCTAGTGTTTGATTAGAATAACTACTACTTTAATATAATTTTTGGTTTTTGTAGGAAACAAGAGTAATACACAGAAATGAGGTGAAAAGTAACTCGAATGCTTAAAATCATCATAACTTCGTGTACAAAGTTCGCATTAGACTGATTCAAGTCTCATTTAAAGTTCAAGAAGTCAGCTTTCCAACGCCACCAACCACACGCAATTCGGAGTTCGGGACAGAAAGTTATAGCCATTTGAAGTTTATGAACAGTAACTACGATCGATCGGTTATCAATGCGATCAATCGCCAGAGCCGCAAAAGCACTGTATTAAAGGAAACGATCGATCGGCATAACAACGATCGACCGTATCTACTGGAATTTTTCAATCGCGCAAGACAGTAACTACGATCGATCGGTATCATACGGCGTCGATCGGCAAAGCGATCGATCGGGGTAAAATAACGAAGGAATTACGATCGATCGGATAGCGAACGATTGTCAATACGGACGATCGATCGCCGTCTGCGGCAAACCGAAATAAGACCTATTTCGACTTGGATTTGGAAGGGAATTTCATGGTTTCTCTTCACTATTATAAATAGGCCTTATGGGAGAACATATCACATATTCAACCTTGGAGAACCATAGCTTTATTGGAGGCTAGAGAGGAGGAAGAGAAGGAGTCTTGAGCAAAGAAGAAGAAGAAGGATTCATGACGATGGATCTACTTAAACAGGCTTTTCTTTTCTCTCTTTCTATGTGTAACTAAACTTTTATTCAAGGCTTGATGAAGCCCTAGATATGTATTGCTACTCTTGATAGTTTAATTTTATAAAGTTGATTATGATTTATGCTTAATGCAATTTCATGAGTTTCTTTTGAGTGCTTGACCATAGACTTGATTGATTTGCATGAAATTAGATCTTTTCAATTCCTGCGCTTAGCTAAAAGTAGGCTGGTGTTAATTCTATGCCCGACCAAGGATAGGATCATTAGCCCAAATGATAATTCTATGCCCGACCAAGGATAGAATTATCTACATTAATTTTTAGTGGATGAACTCTCGTGTCCGACCAAGAACGTGAGTGAATTCATTGTGATTTGTGTGTCTGACCATGAACACAAATTACCATATCATGTCAATTTGAGCGTAATAATAATTGAGAGTAGTAATTGCATGTCTAGTGGTGGATTCTCTGCCTTGATATTTCTCCATATTGATTAAATCTCAGCTTAGTAGTTAAAGTTCATAGCTTTACTTAGATTAAATAAAAACTGCAAATTTCTTCTCTTGAATTTGGTAAAAGATTAATCCATCCCTGAGGTTCGACAACCCTTTAATACTCACCGTAGTACAATTGCCTTGTGCACTTGTAAGGGTTTTAATTTTAAACGATCATTGAGCGATTTCTTGAAATTTTCATGGACGACTTCTCAGTGTTTGGATCCTCTTTTGATGAATGTTTACACCACTTGTCTCTTGTCTTGACAAGGTGTAAAGAAACAAATCTTGTGCTAAATTGGGAGAAATGTCACTTTATGGTTCGTCAAGGGATAGTTCTGGGGCATGCCATTTCTAATAAAGGAATTGCAATGGATAAGGCCAAAGTTGACTTAATTTCAAGTCTGCCTCCACCAAAATCGGTAAAGGAGGTTCGATCTTTTCTTGGCCATGCTGGGTTTTACAGAAGATTCATCAAAGACTTTAGCAAAATTTCTAGACCTTTGTGCAATCTGCTTGCTAAAGAAACTCCTTTTGTCTTTGATGATGATTGCTCTAAAGCGTTTGATCAACTCAAGCAATTTCTCACATCTGTACCCATCATCCAACCACCGGACTGGAATTTACCTTTTGAGCTTATGTGTGATGCATCCGATTATGCGGTTGGAGCTGTCTTGGGGCAGCGGGTGAATAAGATACCCCATGTCATTTATTATGCAAGTAGAACTCTCAATGATGCTCAGCTCAATTATTCTACTACAGAAAAAGAGTTGTTGGCTGTAGTTTTTGCTCTAGACAAGTTCCGATCATATCTCTTAGGATCCAAGGTCATAGTGTTTTCAGATCATGCAGCTTTGAAATATCTTCTTTCAAAGAAAGACACTAAACCTCGTTTAATTCGTTGGGTCTTATTACTTCAAGAATTTGATATTGAGATAAGAGACAAGAAAGGTTCTGAAAATGTTGTTGCTGATCACTTGTCTAGACTAATTGACGAGTCTGCTGAGGAACCCTTACCTTTGAATAAGTCATTCCCTGATGAATAACTTTTTGTTGTCTCTCAATTACCTTGGTATGCTGATATTGTGAATTATCTTGTCACAACTCAACTTCCTGAACATTAGACAAAACAAGATAAATCCATATTCTTCGCCGAGGTTAAGCATTTTTTCTGGGATGATCCATACCTGTTCAAGTATTGCCCAGATCAAATCATTAGGCGATGTGTGCCGGAGCATGAGGTTGATAGTATCATTTCTTTTTGCCATGCTCATGCATGTGGTGGCCATTTCGGTGCGAAAAAGACCGCTGCAAAAATTTTACAGAGTGGTTTCTATTGGCCTACTTTATTCAAAGACACTCATGAATTTTGCACCAAATGTGACAGATGCCAACGTATGGGTACACTATCATGTAAATCCATGAAGCCCCTTACAAACATTCTGATTATTGAACTTTTTGATGTTTGGGGTATTGACTTCATGGGCCCATTTCCTCCATCGTTTGGTTATCTCTATATCCTTGTTGCAGTAGATTATATTTCCAAATGGGTTGAGGCAATTCCCTGCAAAACAAATGATCACAAAGTGGTGGTTCGTTTCTTGAAAGAAAACATATTTTCTCGTTTTGGAACCCCTCGTGCAATTATAAGTGATGGTGGTACACATTTTTGCAATAAAGCTTTTGAATTACTTCTGAAAAAGTACTCCATTACTCATAAAATTGCCACCCCATATCATCCGCAGACTTGTGGACAAGTTGAAGTTTCAAATAGGGAAATTAAACGCATTCTTGAGAAAACAGTTCATCCCGACCGAAAGGATTGGTCTGAAAGATTAAATGATGCATTGTGGGCTTACCGTACTGCATTTAAGACACCGATTGGAATGTCTCTATCTAGACTTGTATTTGGAAAACCTTGCCATTTACCTGTGAAATTAGAACATCGTGCTTACTGGGCCATCAAAACTTTTAATTTTGATATGGACAAGGCTGGATCACTTCGCAAATTGTAACTCAATGAATTAGATGAAATTCGTAATGAGGCTTATGAGAATGCGAAGATTTACCAAGCAAGGACCAAAGTTTTTCATGATCAGTCAATATTGAGGAAGTCATTTGAGCCCGGTCAAAAGGTTTTGCTCTACAACTCCAGGTTACATCTCTTCCCAGGAAAGCTCCGTTCCCGATGGTCTGGACCTTTCATTGTGCACAAAGTATTTTCCCATGGGGCGGTTGACATTCAAAACCCTAAAGATGGAACAATTTTCAAAGTTAATGGTCAAAGATTGAAACCATATTTAGAGGGTTTTACTGAAAGGGAGGAGATTGTCCTAGATTTGGATGAACCTAATGCTCTTGCATGATTTTTGGTTACGTCTGGCTGAAGACGTAAAACTTAGCGCTCTTGGGAGGCAACCCAAATTCTTGTTTCTTGATTGTTTCCTTTTTTGTTTAATATTTGGGTTGTTTCATACCTGTGTGGGGATGCTACAATCTAGGTTTGGGTGTCTTTTATGTTTCCATATTTTGTACTTACTCCTCATTCTTAGTTTGTGTGTTTCAACGCTCTACATCTACCATGAAGCTTCTCCATTCAGGTGATTTCTTTCCGTACACTCCTTTTCTTTTACTAGTCATTGTGATATTTATTTTGGTAGACATTGAGGGCAATGTTTAGTTTAGGTTTGGGGGTAGAAAAGAAAAGTAGTATTCCTTTGGTTTCTATCATTAAAAAAAAATCAAAAATCAAAAAAAAATTTGAAAGAAAAAAAACATAAAAATTTACTTAGTTTTAGGTTGTTTGTTAGTATTTTTCTTAGGTTTTGATAGTTTATCCCTTTATGATGCATACTTCAATTTTTAAGAGATTAATTTGCATTGGAAGTGTGAGTAAGTATACTGAAGGATAGAGAACTTAACTGAGCCGTATCTTTCTGTTACACTCCTCTTGGAACATGTGCTTAAACTAATAAAACTCACTCACACACACTAGTTACATAAAGTAATACAGTCTAGAGATTTGTTGAATGCCAATTTTCAGTGGGGTGTCTTTAGTCAGAGTCATTGGATGATATGTGGTTGTCTGTTGAGCTTAAAAGATCATGATAGACCATTTACTTGGCTATGGCAAGGGATTGGAACCGGAAATAGGTTGAGAGTATAATACAGCCTGGACGGAATAAAGATTGCTGAAAATATGAATGCTAAGAAAAAAAAATGAAAAATGCGAAAAAATAAAAATAAAATAAAAAATAAAAGAAAGGGGCTGCTTGACTTTATAGGATTAACTTAGGCTGATGCTCGGGCCCGAAGCGGTCTACTTAAAACCTAATGCCCTAAGCCAACTGGCTGGGAGTCATTGGCCTGAGTCATTGCTAAACCTAAGCATCTTGAAGTCAGGCCTTACACAGTCCTATTGAGAAAAAAGAAGAAAAAAAAGTCTATGGTGTATTATCCTCTCAAATCTAGAATGTTGGACCCGAAGGAGGCGCGCAGATCTGTGCTATCATGAACCTAAAGATTACGACGACTGTGTTGATTCTGATGTTCTTTGGTTAATGGGTCACACTGGATCTGTATAAAACAGAGATTTAGAATGTATTGCTACAATGTTCTACACTTTTACTATATAAAGTTGGGTGGTTTACATTTTAGTCCAAGTAGGTGAATTTTAACCAAAATAGTACAAAGGGGAAAATATGGTATCCACTTTGGTACAAAGTACCCAGAATTTCATATCCATTTCAGTCTCGCACGAGCTCCAACACACTCAATTTTTTTGAAAATGACAAAATTACCCTTCGGCACATGGAACAACGTGGCTGCCCACCAAACGGCGTCATTAACGCCGTTTGAACGGCCTTTTCCACGTCTTAACCCACGTGATTTCAAAAATAAGAAACTGTTCAGATGGGTTTTTAAAGTCAAAACCTCATGTCTCTCCATCACAACCTAAACTGCCTCTTCCCTTTCGCGTCCCAACCATCTCGCAAGTCTAGACCGCCTCCTCACGGCGACCTCCCTCGTCTAACGGCGGCGACCTCCCTCAGTGCCGGCGGCGCTCCCCTTCACACCGCAACCTTCGTGTGATAGCGGCACTCACCCCTCGTGGCGGCGGTGTCCCGTAACGCTCTCCCCTCGCGGCGGCGCTGTCCTTCGTTGTCTCCCTTACCAGCGGCGGCGCTCTTCCCTCGTTTTCTCCCCAGCGGAGTAGTTCTCCCCTCATAACAGTGCCCTCAATGGCAGAAGCTTCTACTTCCGGCCGGCAAGACGAAGTGAGTACAAAGACCCTTTTTTTAAGTAAAAGATATTTCTTTTCATAATTGTTTGATGTTTTTCTTGCTCTTGGCTTGTGCATGTCGAGGGTTTCATGTATTGTATAATATTTCTTAATGGGTTGTGTTGGGTTGCATGTGTTTGTTATGATGTTTAATAGGGTTGTGATAGCTTGCGAGATGTCTGTATGTTCAACTGCTTTCATAAATGCATTTATGGTTGGGATGGAAACATGTAGTAGTTATGTAGAACTTGTGATGGAAAAGTTGAGGGCCTTGTGTTGGTCATGAGCAGTGATGGATTTTGGTGACATTGTGATAGTTCTTTTGTAGGGTTGGGATGCATCAGTCATATGATGGTTGTGTTGACATTGTGCTGTAGTTGTGTTGGGTTGCATGTGTTTGTTTTATGATATTAATAGGTTGTGATAGCTTGCGAGGTGTCTGTATGTTCAACTTTTATGAATACATTTATGGTTGGGATGGAAACATGTAGCAGTTGTGTACAACCTGAGATGGCTAAAGTTGAGGGCTGGGGTTGTTGGTCATGAGCTCTAATGGATTTGGTGACGTTATGATGGTTCTTCTGTAGGGTTGTGATGGGCAAGAGTAATGGTTGATTGAGTTGCATGTGTTTGTTCTATGATGTTTAAGAGGTTGTGATAGATTGAGATGTGCTTGTATGTTCAACTCCTTTTAAGTTTTGATGAATGCGGTTATGGTTGTGATGAAAATATGTAGTAGTTGTGTAGAACTTGTGATGAGAAAGTTGAGGGCCTTGTGTTGGTCATGAGCTGTGATGAAATTTAGTGACATTGTGATAGTACTTTTGTAGGGTTGGGATGCATCGGTTATATGATGGTTGTGTTGACATTGTGCTGTAGTTGTGTTATGGTTGCGATGAACTTGTGTTTATTCCGTAAATGCATTTGGTTGTGCTTCATGTGTACTTAATATTGCATTCATTACATTTTACAGATTGGGAGAGTTGAGTGTAGATGCTCAACTTCAAAAGTACTGAACCTCATCCCGGATTTGCAGGGAGGGGTCCATGAGCAAGTAATGAAAACTTGTTTCAAAGTCTTCTTTGAGATGACAGACACAATGGTCTGTCATCGTCTAATTGGCCACATGCTGGCCAGGAGGATAAGCGGCTTAACTTTCAGAATCGGCAGGCGGTCAGCCACTCTGAAGCCGATAGACGTCAGTATGATACTGCAGTTGCCACTGTATGATGGATTTCTAGTCGAAAGGAAATCATCGCAGCGCACAAAGGGTCCCACCTTCCAGGAGAGGATGTTCCCTGGGGTGAGAGTAAGTAAGATTATCACAAAAATCATAAAGGAAAAGTTTAACAACAAGAAGTTGAAGGTAAATGATAGGGCAAGGTTGGCCTTGCTATACTGCATTGCTGTCTTCCTCCTACCCAGGCCAGGGGATGTGGTTGACGGCAAGTTTTGGGCAATGATGGATGAGTCCAACCTTGCCACCTTTGATGCATATCCCTGGACTAGGGATGTCTACAATGCATTGTGGAATGGCGTTAGTAACGCCTATGAGGATAGGGAGGAGAGGAAAGATCGATATAATTTGTTTGGTTGTGGAGCTGTTTTGCAGGTATGTTGTATCTTATGCCATGTGGTCACTATTATAAGTTGTGGTTAATTATATTGGGTTGTGAGGATACTAACAGTTGCTATTATAATTGACTTGAATGTTTGACATGTACAGGTTTGGTTTTTTGAATTGGCTGAGGCCAAGTTTAGAGACTTTGGGTGGTTGATACAATCAGATAAGGAGGAGGATCAATCACCCAGGTTAAAGAGGTGGAGTGTCAAGGTTGCCCCGGACACATACGAGGCTGGTATGGCCTTGGATACAGAGGGCTTGGCTGTGGAGCTTGTCTTCACCGAGGATGAACAAGCATCAGACTTGTTCATCAAGGGGCAGGATGTGGCAGGGGAGATCGAGAAAGGATGCCACAAGGCTGATGAGCTACCTCGCAAGAGGCAACAAAGAAAGAAGAGCAAGGCAAAGAGGGTAGCTGAGACACCAGTGGAGGAGGCTCTTAGGAGCCGTGCCGGAGTGAAGCCTTCAAATGAGGGGCCCAACAGTGGCTCAGATACTCAATCAGAAGACATCCAACAGCTTGGCAGCAAATGCAGACGACAAGCTACCAATGAGGAAGCTGGTGATGCTTATGTCGAAGGTACTTGATTGTCACCCGGTTGTGTTTTTTTATACATAGGTTGTGTTAGATATCGTATATTGCGTTTTGCTGCTGTAAATGTAGGTTATGATAGCCCTTATAATGTTGTAATGGATTATATGCAAAGTCGGACATTCAGTTGTGGTGCTATATTTGTAGGTTGTGTTAGATCTCATATTGAGTTGTGATAATATCTCTCTAGGTTGTGATTGTGGTTGTGTCCAATATGTGAATAAAATGATGTTTGTATATCGTATATTGCATTGTGATGGTGTAAATATAGGTTGTGATGGCTTATGCGTGAGGTTGTGATTGGGGTTGGGATGATATATCTTTTGGTTGTAATCTATGTCGTGAAAATGTAGGTTGTGATAGCTTATATACAGATTCGGACATTGACTTGTGATGCTATATTTGTAGGTTGTGATAGATCTCATATGAAGTTGTGCTAGTGGTTGTGCTTTTACTTAGGTTGTGTTAGATGTCGTATATTGCGTTGTAATAGTGTAAATGTAGGTTGTGATGGTGTAACTGGATGATTTTATAAAGGTTGGGATTGAGTTGTGATGATATTTCTTTCGGTTGTAATCTATGTCGAAATTAGGTTGTAATCTTTGTCATGTTGTCTTCATTGTAGAAGTTCGTCGGCTACTGGAGAGCAGACCTGCTACTCTTGAAAGCTTGTCCAACCTTGTGAATTGCTTGATGTTGACCAATATGCAAATGTATGAAGTCAACAAGGGTTTGCGCAAGGATGTAAGTGTGATGAAGAACAATGTAACTGTGATGAAGAACAGACTGGAGAGGGAGATAATGTCGGCAAATCATAGGTGCCGTGTATTGGAAGTGGAGATGAGAAAGTTAAAGAAAGTTGTGGGTTGTCCAGGAGAAGAGGAAAAGGGTCGGACTGAAGAGGCACAACAACAAGTGCCTGGAGAAGAAGACCAACATGAAGAGGCCCATGAAGTGGTAGGAGGAGATGCACATGATATGGCAGACAAGTCCACACAAGGCAAAGTCCCCCTTGCAAGGAGCCCTGTTGAGGACCTAGAGTCCCCCGCAATCCCTGCTTCCAAGAGGTTCAAAACACAAGCTAAAAAGACATCACCGTTCAAACCACGGAAGCTTCCATTTGGGGATGATAATGATGAGGAAGATTGTGCCTCCTCGCCTAATGCTACTCCGACCAATAGGGCCGACAATGTTGCACCTGCTCACACAATAGATGATCTCCTTGCAGGCCAGTTGGAAGACTCACGAGTCCCTCATAATAGGGACCTCTCAGTCATCTCCCTCAATTCCACTCATGTTGAAGAAGGAGAACCAAGAAGTGCATTTGTGAAAGAACCCTCTGTCATCTCCATCGCATCTGATTCGACACTTGCTCTCCCCAAGTTGATTCCAGTCCTCGACCTTAAGTCTCTTATGGTAAGTTTACTCTTCTGCTACTTGTTATGATGACTTATAGATAGGTTGTGTTTGGTTAAATGCTTGTTGTTGTGAGTAACCATTTTTATTTCATATGTCGCAGGATGCCTTGTTAGCACGTGTGGAGGGGGAGAAGACACAAGATAGCTCAATTGTTGTCTCCCCCTTAGTTCAGAACCATGCCACTCGCTCCGTTGCTGGAGCACATCATATATCACCATACTACGTCCCCAACGCTATCAGAAAAAATCGCAGGGAGGGGGATGAGTACGAGGATTTCCCACTCGCCACAGCGGAAGAGGCGATGGTTGACCATATTTGGACGATCCCACCTCCAAATGGAGGAGACATGGTCAACACTATAAATGTTGGTCTTGCTTGTGGGATTCAAGTGAAGGTCTTCCACCTCCAAAGCCTTAGGTGGTCGGGGTTCCCGGGAGTGGCACCTAAAGATGAAGGTGCTACCCCTGGGTGGGTTGACAATTTTTATGTCGATGCATTTGTAGCATTAATTCAAAGCGATGTGACTGACTTGGCCATGAAGGATTTGAATGGAGATGGAAACCCCACTATTCACATATTCGACCCCCATTGGATTGTAAGTTAGTTTCATTATCTATCTATATCATCACTGTTGAATGTTGTGAACCTTAGTCTCTATGCATAGGTTGTGATATCATATTATGATTATCAGTATTAGTTGTGATTTTGTGATGTTAGTTGTGTAGCTGTGATTATATCTTGTAGTTCAGGTTGTGACCCTTTTATGCATAGGTTGTGATGTTAGTTGTGTGACACTGATTATTTCTTCTAGCCATGTTTACATATGTTGTGATGTGGACTAACTGACATAATGTCGTTTATGCAGTCTTTCTGCCCAACAGAAGAGAAAAAGTATGAAGATTGGAGCCGTGCGCATCCCGATCTAGATGGCGATACAGAAGCGTTGTACCCTGCAAGAGAGTGGCATCGGGAGGTGAGTGCAGGGTTGAGAGGACCAAATGGGTATAATGCATTACGTTGCAAGAAGTGGATGCTGCCTGTGCTTAAAGACAGACATTGGTGCTTGATAGAATTCAGGCTAGAGCAAAAGAAAGCTTTTATATATGATAGTATGAATAATAGACCCAATGTTGCTAATGAAATCAACTTGTTCTTCAAAGCTATGAGGCGGCATTCTAAATATGTCATGAAAGTCGATTTCGAGGAAGGAGAATGGGAAAAATGGAAGACAAAAGTGGTGGAGGTTCCCGAGACCCAGTGCAACAGTGATGATTGTGGGGTTTTCATGTGCTACTATTTGTTGAAGAAGGCGCTCGACGATGAGCTTCAAAGGTTCAACGTCAAAAAGTTTAGAAAATGGTTGGTGTGGTACGTAGTCTCTAAGATCGAGGGCTATGTACCAATTGTGTGATAGACTTGATTCGTTTTGATATGAATATGTGATGTTAGTATGGCGAGGTTACATTTGACATTATTCTGGTGATGTAAGTAACTTGTGATGGACATATGAGGTTGCGTTAGATTGGTGGTGTAGGTTGTGATATATTTTGGGTTTGACGACACATGATGTTATGATTAAGTTGTGATAGACTTTCAACGCCTTAATTCGTGATGACTTTGAGTTGTGGCGATTTATACATGTCGTGATAGCAGCTTGTGTTGAGGTTGTGATTGCATTGCGACAGGCTTGCTGGTACCACATACAGCAACTTCTTCTGACTTATGCATAGTTGTGATTGAGTTGGGGTGACTTATGCAAGTTGTGATAGCAGGTTGTGTTTAGGTTGTGATTGCATTGCGATAGAATTGCAGCTGCCCCATATAGTAACTTTCAGTAGCTTATTGATTCGTTGCGATTGAGTTGTGATCACTGATGAATGTTGTGATAGCAAGTTGTGTTGAGGTTGTGATTGCAATGCGATAGACTTGCTACTGCGACATACAATAACTTACAGTAGTTTTTTCATTCGTTGTGTTGAGGTTTTGCTTGCATTGCGATAGACTTTGAATTATGGTAACTTATGCATTGTTGTGATGACTTATACATGGTGGTAACTTATGCATGTTGTGATAGCGGGTTGCCGTGAGGTTGTGATTGCATTATTGTGATTACTTATGCATTGTTGTGATGACTTATACATCGTGGTAACTTATGCATGTTGTGATAGCGGGTTGCCGTGAGGTTGTGATTGCATTATTGTGATTACTTATGCATTGTTGTGATGACTTATACATCGTGGTAACTTATGCATGTTGTGATAGCGGGTTGCCGTGAGGTTGTGATTGCATTATTGTGATTACTTATGCATTGTTGTGATGACTTATACATCGTGGTAACTTATGCATGTTGTGATAGCGGGTTGCCGTGAGGTTGTGATTGCATTATTGTGATTACTTATGCATTGTTGTGATGACTTATACATTGTGGTAACTTATGCATGTTGTGATAGCGGGTTGCCGTGAGGTTGTGATTGCATTATTGTGATTACTTATGCATTGTTGTGATGACTTATACATTGTGGTAACTTATGCATGTTGTGATAGCGGGTTGCCGTGAGGTTGTGATTGCATTATTGTGATTACTTATGCATTGTTGTGATGACTTATACATCGTGGTAACTTATGCATGTTGTGATAGCGGGTTGCCGTGAGGTTGTGATTGCATTATTGTGATTACTTATGCATTGTTGTGATGACTTATACATTGTGGTAACTTATGCATGTTGTGATAGCGGGTTGCCGTGAGGTTGTGATTGCATTATTGTGATTACTTATGCATTGTTGTGATGACTTATACATTGTGGTAACTTATGCATGTTGTGATAGCGGGTTGACCTGAGGTTGTGATTGCATTATTGTGATTACTTATGCATTGTTGTGATGACTTATACATCGTGGTAACTTATGCATGTTGTGATAGCGGGTTGACCTGAGGTTGTGATTGCATTATTGTGATTACTTATGCATTGTTGTGATGACTTATACATTGTGGTAACTTATGCATGTTGTGATAGCGGGTTGCCGTGAGGTTGTGATTGCATTATTGTGATTACTTATGCATTGTTGTGATGACTTATACATTGTGGTAACTTATGCATGTTGTGATAGCGGGTTGACCTGAGGTTGTGATTGCATTATTGTGATTACTTATGCATTGTTGTGATGACTTATACATCGTGGTAACTTATGCATGTTGTGATAGCGGGTTGACCTGAGGTTGTGATTGCATTATTGTGATTACTTATGCATTGTTGTGATGGCTTATACATCGTGGTAACTTATGCATGTTGTGATAGCGGGTTGCCGTGAGGTTGTGATTGCATTATTGTGATTACTTATGCATTGTTGTGATGACTTATACATTATGGTAAATTATCCATGTTGTGATAGAAGGTTGTGTTGAGGTTGTGATTGCATTGGGATAGGCTTGCTGCTACCACAAACAGTAAGTTCCAGTAACTTCTTCGTGCATTGTGATTAAGTTGTGGCGACTTATACATGTTGTGATAGCAGGTTGTGTTGACGTTGTGATTGCATTGCGATAGTCTTGTTGCTGCCACACAGTAATTTCCCGTAGCTTCTTCAGTCGTTGTGATTGAGTTGTGGTGATTTATACATGTTATGATAGAAGGTTGTGTTGAGGTTGTGATTGCATTGGGATAGGCTTGCTGCTACCACAAACAGTAACTTCCAGTAACTTCTTCGTGCGTTGTGATTAAGTTGTGGCGACTTATACATGTTGTGATAGCAGGTTGTGTTGACGTTGTGATTGCATTGCGATAGCCTTCTTGTGATTGAGTTGTGGCGATTAATGCATCTTGTGATAGCAGGTTGCGTTGCAGTTGTGATTGCGTTGCGATATGCAGTTACGATATGATTTATTCTACAAACTACAAAGTAATGTAAACATTATCATTACAAGCCATAAAAATGAAGTTCTACCGAATGTCATCATATGGATTAAGTTCATTACAGAAATAAAATTCAAAGGCACTCTCTCAATCCACGTTGATTGGTTGCACGCATGAAGTCCGATTGTGCCCAAGGCCGTTGCAACGACTGCATCTAAATTGATGTTTCCGTTTTAATGGTTGTGACGGATAGGGCTTCGTCTTCGGCCTCCCCCTTGGCCTCTTGGTTTTTGGTGGAAGGATGAGATGCTCTCCCACAGGTGGCTCTGCACGTACCGGCTTGTCATCATGGGTGATCGGGAAAACTGTTTCACTGTATGTGTCCTTATAGCACTGAGTAGTCCAATAATCCCCTCGACAAGCATACGCTGGTGATCCTCCATTGGCAGATATGGCAGCGCATGCGTGGATACACAGCGTACCTTCAATTTGCCACATCCTGCAAGTACAAGTGAGGTCAGTGAGATTCATCCTTAAATGTCCTTCCTCTGAAACCACTTCTCATTACTTTCCGCAACCAATAGCCCCCGAGATTGGTTGGTCAGTTTATTGAGCCGGTCGTTGACTTCTGGAATAAGGTAAGAATCCCAGTTCTTACTCGCCTTTCTCGCTTCATTCATCTTGATCATTATCTTCATTCGAATGCCATCAAGCAAAGCAAGAATTGGCATGTCGCTCTCCGGCTTGACCCATTTATTGAAAGTCTCAGCAGTGTTATTTAAAAGGTGGTTATATCTCTCACCTTGGAAGAGGGCGTTGCACCAATTCTCAGGTTGATTTGCCATGACCCAATCATATGCTACTTTAGAATGCTTGTGGAGGTGAGTTAATGCAACGTGATAGCCATGCATATCACTTGCTTTTGCAACATCATTAATCATGTACGCAATTTGTTTTTTCGTTACCTTTTTTGTTCCTTGAACCCTGTGCCCTTTCAAACCTGTCTTCAGTAAGTTGCACTCTAAGTGTCGCACACAATAGCCATGGAATCCATCCCCAAACACCTTTGCAACCGCTTCGAGCAGCCCTTTGTCCCTATCGGATACCAATGTGAATACCCTTGCAAAGCCAACTACATGTCACACATGTTGTAAGAACCACAACCAATTATCTTTAGTTTCATTATCAACAACTCCATAGGCTAAGGGGAAGATGTGGTTACCTCCATCAACTGTAGTGGCTGCTAGAAGAGTCCCCTTTGCCTTCCCATAAAGATGAGCCCCATCAAGAAAAAGTAATGGTCGACAATGTTGGAACCCTTGAATGCATGCATTCAACGCGATGAAGCAACGTAAAAACTTCCTGTTTCTTCGATTAACCTCATACTTCACTACACTCCCCGGGTTTGTCTCCACTACTTTGTTGCAATACCAAGGGATGTCATTGTAAGAATCCTTATAATCACCAAACAAAGAATTAAGGGCAACCTCCTTAGAACGCCATGCCTTCTGATATGAGATGCTCAACCCATAGTCATTTCGCAAATCTTTTACCAATTCAGATGTGGAATACGAGGGTGTATCTTTTATCTTACTGGAAATGAGCTCCGACACCAAGTTTTGTGAAGCATGAGGGTGATACTTTTTCCTTACCCCTCCAGCACATGTATGAAGTTTTTCATACTCATTCACCACAAACAAACCTGAAGCTTGCTCCAAGCTCACATTCACTTTCCACTGGCAACCTTCAACCCTGCATGATGCCATAACCCGACGCTTCGTGTTCTTCAAATATTTGAAAGAGAAGTTCTTGGCAATAGAGAGTTGTTTCAATGCCTTCCTAACTTCAACTTGGTCTTTAAAATGCTGCCCAACCCCTACCAAGTTGTTATCCCAAACTCTCGAACGTAGTGGTGTTGGCTGATTACTGCCACTGGTGGGAAGAGGATTAACCTTGCATTCGTACACACTATCCTGAGAACTCATGAATGGTCGTTGATCTCCATCATGGGTCACCAGCACCTTACAAAATTTTCCACGGAATAACTCTCTAAAGTCAGCCATTCCCTTATCGGATATCAAGAAAGTCAACTCATACACATCGGGGTACAAGTATGCAACACTCAAATTGTTGGGAGGAACGTTAAAGGCATCAGCAATTTTTTCCACAAATGAACTCAGAGTTTCATCCTCTTCTAGTGACAATGCCGTGCTTTTACCTCCAACTATCTTCACAGTTCCACCAGGGCTGGATTCAATACTCCCACAGTAGCAGACCAAAATTTTAAGCTTGCCTGCTTCAACCTGAAGTTGCAAAATAAATAAGAAGAATACAACATAGGTCACAACTTACATAGCAGCGCTGTCACAACATAGCATCACAACTCATGCCAACAGTCATCACAACATTAATTACAACAATCACAACCAAATTCTAATCCAACAAAACTGAATCACAACATTCATCACAACTGAAGCTAATAGACATCACAACTGAAGTTACATGCCATCACAACAAGCGATAATATAACATTCTATCACAACACATCTATAAGTCATCACAACCTATCTATACATGACCACAACCTATTATACAAATCATAACTTCGTCATCACAACATATCTATATAGGGATTATCACAACCTCTTTTACAGTTCATAACTTAAGCTACTCTACCTATCATCGCTACTTAGACATTCAAGCAATGACCAGACAGATCAAATTAGAAGAAAAAGAGTAGCTTTCCTACAATCCTACTTACTTTCAATTTTTCCGCCGTATGAGTTGCGCCAGTATGTCCACTACCTTCGTCTGCAACCATCGTTTGGGTTTTGCCGATTTCTCCACCATCATCGTCTTCACTTTGGATGCCTACAATGTTGCTGCCGCCATTTCCATTACTTCCGCCATCTCAGATACTAGGAGAAGTGGAAATCTGGGCTCGCCGCAAGAGCTTTCTTGGGTTTGGAACTTCAACGGAGTTAGAAAAACCACCGGATGAGAATCTTTGGAGCTCGGTCATGGGGCTTTCATGGCGGACGGAGAAGAAAGGGGCAAAAACTTGTTGGGGAAGAAGGGGGCAGTCATAGGGTTTCGTGCGCCTTGACTGCCCCAGCCCTGCTCCGTCTCCTTCAACCGGAAGGAAGGTTAGGGGCTGTTAGCCCCTCTGTTATGCCCTTTTGGTCATTGACCAAGGCAACTTGCTAAACTTTAACCAGTTTGGTCCTGGGGACTAAAGTGGTTAAACTTTAGCAAGTGAGACTAAAACGTAATTTTCTCTATAAAGTATCATGCCATATCATATTGAACAGAAATTTTCAAGATGAAGGTGTAGAATAAAACCACTTACTTGAGGGCTTCTATATTCCAGTTGATTATAAATCTAAGTACATGTGGTTGATTTTCTTGAACATTGCAGTTTGCATTTGATGGGATATTAGGATTGTTTGTTTTGTAGTGATTTTCTATTTTCTTTTTATACTTAGATTAAATAGGTTGATTTCATAAATACATGTTTGTGGGTAGCATGGCTGCAAACCCTCACGAGACTTCACTCGTCCAGCCAGGGACACCTGGGGGTTTAAAAGGCTTGTTGCATACGCTAAATGCAATCGCGATTTCCTGCGAAAGTGGATTAGTTAGATTTCTTTTTGTTGTTTTGTTTTGTTTTGCTCGAGGACTAGCAAAATATAGGTTTGGGGGTATTTGATATATGCAAAATATACAGATTTTTATATGCCTTTCTACCTATATGTTAGTCGTAATTTTAGTTAAAATAAGGATAATTAATGGTTATTAGTGTTAAGTGAATAATTAGGAGTTTGGTAATTAAACGCGCTTAATTGAGTTATTTAGATGCATTAATTGGTTTTAATAGATTTATATTTTATTATGCGTCTAATTACGATTTATTTTTTATTTATGCAGGCTTTAGAGCTCCAAATCAGATTGCCGAATGTGAAACGCGTTAAACAGCTCATGTGAAGCTATCGAAGATCCGACGGACGTGGTTGCTACGACGGGTTTTAACCCATTAAAAGAAAAAAGGAAAAGAACCGGAACTAAAACCGGTTCAGCTGTTTAGTAGTCCGGGTTGGTTTGGTTTAAAAGAAAAAAAAAAACAAGCGACCCGAGCCAAATGCTCGGGCGCCTGGAACAGAAAACAGAGCCTCGCCTGGAAGCTCTGCTCAAGTGTCGGGCGAGGCTGAAATCCGGCAGCCATGGGCGATGGGTCGGGGCGGCCGATAGCTTGGTGGCAAGATTGACGGCAGACGATGGCGATGGCTGAGCTCACAATCGGTGGGACTCACGGCGAAGCGGCGGCGGCGCGGTGAAGAACAGCAAAAGCAGCTGAAATTTCTGATTTTTGGAAAGTCGGAATCGGGAAGATCAGAGGCGTCCTTCAGATGGAAAGTTTGTTCGATTGGGAAGGAGATTAGGGCTGGCCGGAATGATATAAAGGGGGGGTCTTGAAGATAAAGAGGAGGTCTGTTAGAAGGGGGCGGCTTCGTGCTGTGGGGTTGTGTTCTGTCTGTGGAAGAGGGTCGGCGGATGTGCTGTGGTGGTTGGAGGAGAGGTTGTTGGTGGCCGGAATTGGGAGGACTGGGAGGCGGCTCTGTTTGGTTCTGGACGGCTGGCTGAGCAGAAGAAGGGGAGGCTGGAAGGTGGAGACTGCGCTGAGGAGTTCTGGAAGTCGACTGCGCAGAAAAGGTGCTGCCTTTCCTTGAGAGAGGAAAAGTTGTGCTATTTTGTTTGAGCTGAGAGAGAGTTCTGTTCTGATCGAGAGAGGAAGACAGAGCTGTTTCAGATTGATTCGAAGGGTAGAACTGTTGCAGACGAGGAACAGAGCAGAACTAATTTCGTGGGAGACTGTCTTGCTCGAGAGAGGAGACAGACTGATTTGGGCTGAGAGAGGAGACAGACTGATTTGGGCTGAGAAAGGAGACTGTTTTGGTGGTGCTGTTTTGGAGAGAACTGGTTCTGTTTCGGGCGGTTGTTGACGTACGGCTGTTGATTGAGAAGAGGGCTGTCTGCTCGAGAGAGAGGCAGACCTGAACTGGATTTGTTTGGCTGGGTAAACGGGTGAGAGGAACTGCTGGGTTTGTAGATTTGAGAAGAATTGCTGCTGGAGAGGAAAGACTGAACTGAAAAATAAAAGGGCTGCTTTGCTTTGGCTGAGAAGGGGACTATTCTGTTCTATTCGAGAGATTGAGGCGTGCAATCGAGAGATTGTTGAAGAAGGTGGAGGAAAGAGGAAAGCAGGATGGGATTACAGACATACTGAAAGCAGTAAACAGGCTTTTTATTATTTTATCTTTTATTTAGCCAATTTATGTGTTTTAAGTTTAGTTGAACATCTGATTGCTTAATAAGAAAATAAAAACTAGAACTTTTCATTTCATTGTTGCTTGTTACATGCTCTTAGAATTAGGTTGAATATCCTACTAAGTCTCTAAGGGATCGACCTCGTAGCCATTATTCTGCATTAGATTCGTGCGCTTGCGAGTATTATATTAAAATTTACATCACAATATATTGAAGGAAACGATCGATCGGACCTAAAAACGATCGATCGTATCTACTGGAATTTTTCAATCGCCGAAGACAGTAACTACGATCGATCGGTATCATACGGCGTCGAACGGCAAAGCGATCGATCAGAGGAAACTAACGAAGGAATTGCGATCGATCGGCCAGCGAACGATCGTCAATACGGAGCGATCGATCGCCGTGTGCGGCAAACCGAAATAAGACCTATTTTGACTTGGATTTGGAAGGGGACTTCGTGGTTTCTCTTCACTCTTATAAATAGGCCTTATGGGAGAACGTTTTGGGCACCACATATTCAACCCTTGGAGAATCTTGGAGCTTTATTGGAGGCTAGAGCAAAGGAGAGAAGAAGATGAAGAACATGAAGAACACGATGGTGATTTCTCTTCCAATGCGAGGCTAAACACCTTTCCAAGGCGTAGATGAAGCCCAATAATCTGGTTGTGTAGTTTCTTTTCTCTCATCTTATGTTTTTACTCTAGTTGGTGTATGAATTTTATTGTGTAATCACCGTTAATTCAATAAAGGTTTGTTCTTTGTACTCGAGAGAGACAAGAGTGAATTCTTGTGAGTTTCAATCCGAAGAATACTTGCGTATCCGAGAGGAACGTGAGTAGACTGAGGTGTTATATATTAATAAAATTTCATTGGTTGATACTCGAGAGAGATATATCACAATTCCATGTTTTAATTATTTTATGTGTTACATCCGAGAGGAGAGCACTATATTTTGAGTTGACAAGTGTATGTCAGAGAGGAATATGCTAGCCAATTAGAAATCTTTATTCAAAAGAGAGAGAGAGACGATACACTAGTTATTGTGGTGGATTCGAAGCCTTGGTCTTCTCCACATTGATTAAATCTCACTTAGTTTAGTTAAAAGTTCATAGCTTTATTTAGATTAAACAAAAACTGTAACTTTCTTCTCTTGAATTTGGTAAAATATTCACCGTCCCTGAGGTTCGACAACCCTTTAATACTCACCGTAGTACAATTGCCTTGTGCACTTGCAAGGGTTTATATTTAAACGATCAACTGACATAATGTAATTCATGCAGTCTTTTTGCACAACGAAAGACAAGAAGTATGAGGCGTGGAGGCTTGCGCATCCCGATCCGGATTATGATATTGAATGGTTGTACCCCGCAAAAGAGTGACATTGGGAGGTCAGTGCGAGATTGACAGGGCCTAATGGGTACAATGCCTTAAGATGCAAGAATGGATGCATCCCGTGCTCAAAGATAGACATTGGTATTTGATAGAATTTACGCTTGAGCAAAAGAAAATTTTCATATATGATAGCATGAATAGTAGACCTAATGTGGCAGATGAAATCAACTTGTTCTTAAAGGCTATGAGGCGGCATTTGAAATATGTTATGCAAGTCAATTTTGAGGATGGGGCATAGGATAAAAAAAAGACAAAAGTGGTAGAGGTTCCCAAGATGTAGGGCAACAATGATGATTGTGGGGTTTTTATGTGTGCTACTACTTGTTGAAGAAGGCGCTCGACGATGAGCTTCAAAGGTTCAACGTCAAAAAGTTTAGAAAGTGGCTGGTGTGGTACGTAGTCTAGAAAGTCGGATGGCTACGTACAAATTATGTGATAGACTTGATTCATTTTCACATGACTCTATGGTGTTAGTATGATAATGTTAAATTTGATTTTAGTTGTGTCAGCATGTAACTAACTTGAGATGAAGTTATGAGGTTGCATTAGATTAGGATTCATGTTGTGATAAAATTTATATCCAAGTTGTGATACATTTTGAGTTTGATGACACATGTTGTGATTGACTTGTGGTGACTTATACATGTTGTGATAGAGGGTTGCGTTTGAGTCTGTAATTGAATTGTGATAGGCTAGTTGCTAGAATGAACTACATAATGTAAACTTCTAGTAACTTCTTATTTTGTTGTGATTGAGTCGTGGTGACTTATGCATGTTGTGATAGAGGGTAGCATTGAGGTTATGATTAATTTGTGATAGGCTGGCTGTTATCATATTCCTAAAAGTCCAGTAGCTTTTTATTTTGTTGTGATGGAGTTATGGTGATTGATGCATGTTGTGATAGAGGGTCGCATTGTGACTATGATTGAATTGTGATAGGCTAGATGTTGCATGTTCCCTCAAGTCCATTAGCGTCTTATTTTATTGTGATAGAGTTGTAGTACGTGATGCATGTTGTGATAAAAGGTTGCTATTGTGATTGCACCATACGATTTTGATTGCATTGATAGTTGTGATTGTACTGTGATTCAAATTGCGATAAGGCAGACAAGGCATTTGCGGTATGAATCATACTACAAACTACAAAGTAATGTAAATATTATAATTACAAACCATAAAAAATAAAGTTCTACCGAATGTTATATAAGGTAATTAGTTCATTACAAAAATAAAGTTTGTCGGCACTCTCAATCCACGTTGATTGGTTGCGTGCACAATGTTCGATTGTGCCCAAGGCCATTGCACTGACCACATCTTTGCCCCCCCCCCCCCCCTTGGCCTCTTGGTTTTTGGTGGAAGGATGAGATGTTCACCTACAAGTGGCTCTGCACGTACCGGCTTATCATGTGAGATTGGGAAAACTGTTTGACTGTATGTGTCATGCCCCAAAATTCCTGGCCTCGTCAGAGTGCGAAAGACGTCCCTTTTTACGAGTATGTTTGAGGTCAGAAACCCTGAGTCATGACCGAATACTCGATTATCTAGTCAATCAAAACATCACAAAAGAATGTGTAATTGATATCCTTCAGTCTTAAGAATCAACAGCATTAATAATATGAAATAAGAATCCATAAAAGTCATTACGATATCCCACAATTAAAATTATTTAAAAATTTTGTCACACATGTCGTTAGTACCACAACTGATTAAATAAAGATAAAAGATAACTTTAAGCTTTTCCAACTGCAGTCTTCAAGTTTTTCCTTTAACTGCAACTTGCCCAGGTCTATCCCTCTTTCGCGCCTGCATCAGAGGATACATGAGTATTCCGAAGAAATACCCAGTAGGATGCAAAAACCCACAAAGAATATAATGGATAGCAGTGAAGAACAGTTCACAATATAGAATTTAATATTAAGCAAAATCAAGATTGAAACACAGAGTTTACCTTACCTGAATGACAACCATAATCAGAGACAACTCCAACTCGAAAGTATGGAAAATATGAATAACAATCAAGACTCTGGACATCCAAAGTGTAAGGAGAAAATATCAACCACTACTGACTTCAGACATCCATAGTGTAAGGAGATTTCAATTTCTGCTCGCTGATCTTACCATTCTTAAGTGGTTACATACCAGAATCACCCTTCGGAACCCAACCATGCGTTTAAGATGCTGGCCCATCAGTACTTACGGACATAATGGGCGGAAACTACAGACCTTCCATAATATCTCACAATCTAAACGTACATATATGCCTCCCTTCGGGCAAGAACAACTAGGTTCCAAAAATAATCGGAGATCACACTGGATCAAGCAATGGCTCTCTGAGCATACTATGATTCCACCTCGGAGAGATCCTTGCAAGGACTCTTGTGGAGAAAGAATTAATATATATATATGAGCATTATTTCTCAAGACAGAGGTATCACACACTCTAGAATTTAATACATCATTTCCAATAATTGACTCAAAAAAGGAGTATCAATGAGATTTCAATATCTCTATCAACATATAGCTTACGAAAGGAGTACAAATGAGAATTCAATATCTCTAACAACATATGACTCACGAACGGAGTACGAATGATATTTCAATATCTCTAACAACATATGACTCATGAAAGGAGTACCAATGAGATTTCAATATCTCAATCAGTATTTGACTCACCAAAGGAGTAATCAAGAAGAGTTCTCTATTTCAATCATAAGATGACTCACAAGAGAAGTGTCAACAAACTTTCGATACATTGGATACTTTCACCGTGCATAGCCCTAGATAGGAATACCCCCAAGATCAACTGACTACAAGATTCACATGTCACAATGTAAACAAGATAATATGGTTCGAGAGTTCAAACCCTATCCGAAAACTCCACTGACTCAAAGTTGTACACAAAGACTATAGATATTTGGAGCACAACGCCACTTAGGATGACTCGACCACATCAACCCTTTTTAAGTAAGTTACTTTTACTGTAATACTTATTAATCATGTCTTACAATGTATAATAAGGTTAATATAACTATATCTTACCATATCTTTTAGTCTTAGTAGATATTAGTGTCTTAAACTCTAATTAATGTGTACTATTTTATGCGCATTAGTCCACTTTCGTCAACCACAATGGTCTGTACAGTTCGAATTATGTTTTGAAATTTTTACTGTAATTATCCCTGAGAGTCTAGTTTTTAACCCCATTGACGGCTTATTTTTATGACTTTCTTATAATTAGTTATGAATTTTTTATTACAGATCATTGGCACAGAAACAGTTCTAGCCGAGAGCATTAGTCTTAACCCGATTTGATTAATCAATGTAACTACTCTCTACTTTGATTAAGGACACCTTTATGACATTAATTACCTACTCCCTAAGTCAATTACAGAACCTTCATGGTCCTGGAATTAAGTAATTTTTCCATCTTAAGATGTATTTTTCCATACAAGATTGTTTGTACAAGTGTTATCTTATTAATACACATACTAACCAAACAAGACAATTCATCCCAGACACTTGCACGTACCGGCAAGGAACTAACAAATCATCAAAAAGCTATTTTGAGGAATCAGAGAGTGGTGACACCAAGATTTACATGATTCAAAATAGTAGTCGACATTCTATTTACTATTTAAGGTCACTTACCCAATATAGGACATACATGACTTAGGACTTAAGTAAATAGATCAAACAACAGGACAATTTCACATGGACAGAACGTTACATGGTCTTCAAAAGCATGAAACTGAGTATTTAGATGGCCAAACAAAGTAGGGATGCCTTCTAGGTACTAGCATGTGAAGTACGAGCAAATATTGATCACCATGATTCTAACATACATATGTATAACACATTCGTGTAATTTTCCCACATGAAACAATCATGAATCGATAAATACAAGGCCATGACATCAATCACATAATAACTCAAATATGATGATCATATTCAATTAGAATTCATAGAAGAAAAAATAGGAAAAAATCATCCTAACAACTCCGATACGCATGTTTCACACGTCCTCGCGTAGCTCTTCTTATTCTCTTCACAATGACGCCTCCGACCAAAGCAAAGAAACTGCTTTGAATCAAGGAAAAGGCTTAGAATAGTGCTAGTTTGGTGTAGAGGTAGAAGGAGAAAAGAAACAAAAGAGGTTGCACAAGGGCTAGGGTGTCCAAGGCATAGGCATAGGCCGGCCCTCCCTTATGCTTTTATACTAAATCTTCCTTTCCCAAATTGATATAATCTCTCCCCTTGATCTCCCACTATAATTAATCCCAGCCATGCAAGTATAACCCTCTCTAATTTGGTATGGACGTCCAACACATTGGCTTCCCCATTTAGTTAGGATTTGAGATCTTCTATCAAGATTATTCCTTATTCAAACTTATCTCAGCCTATACTAGGAAACTACCAAATCTTGCTCAATTCACTTGGACGTCCCACCTAATGGGATGCTTCTTCTCTGATTAGCTAATCAAGAGTGACATAATATTCTTCTTTAACTAAATATTTACTCTCATATTTAATCTCAACCGAATCGGTAACTTCTTGATTTTACTCTGGACTTTCCTCATTTACCGCGAGAAGATCAAATCACATCTCTTCACCGAGATTCATTCTAACCAACTTGTAACCACTTAGTGCCACATCATCCACATGGTTATGGCGTCTTGATCTGTGCCCATGTGGCACTGCATCCGATGTCTTTGCGTCAAGGCACGAGTCCATGGTTGCCCGTCTCTAATGTCCCACAAACACTACATGCTACTCTGTCTCGCATAGACCACAAACCACATGACTTAACCCATTCGCCGTACCCACTCGCGAACCTTCATAAGTCACGTATCCTCACTGGCACCTGGTTCTCCATCGATTCTACTCAAGTGTTACAAAAACACCCCTTCCGAATTTGATTTCTTCAGGTGCGATTGATCGCAATAGCTGAGCGATCGAACGCTGCAAACTTTGCATTATTCCAGTACTTTCGATCGATCGCTTTTATGGGTGATCGATCGCTGCTCACATACTGAATTTTCCAGTATTTTTGATCGATCGTTTACATAAGTGATCGATCACATCTAGTTTTGCTCTTGGTTTTTGAATCTGGCCCAATCGATTGTGTATTATCTGGCGATCGATCGCATACCATATTTCAAAACAATCATAACTTCTTGCTCAGAACTCCGAATTGTGAAAGGTCGGTGGCATTGGAAAGCTTCCTTTGTGAATTTTAATCTCAGCTCCCGACTTCTTATTGATCTAAAATCAGCATTTTTTATCCAATTTTTCGGGTGTTACAGTATGTGTCCTTATAGCACCGAGTAGTCCAATAATTCCCTCGACAAGCATAGGCCAGTGATCCTCCATTGGCAGATACGGCAGCACATGCATGGATACACGGCATACCTTCAATTTGCCACATCCTGCAAGTACAAGTGAGGTCGGTGAGATTCATCCTACACAATCCACGACCAGTAGTCCCCGAGATTGGTTGGTTAGTTCATTGAGCCAGTTATTGATCTCTGC
Source organism: Houttuynia cordata (assembly GCA_039654745.1). Lineage (NCBI taxonomy): Eukaryota > Viridiplantae > Streptophyta > Magnoliopsida > Piperales > Saururaceae > Houttuynia > Houttuynia cordata. The sequence goes on along the minus strand of JBCJFD010000018.1, from coordinate 46,666 downwards.
ATTTAGGTAGGAATCCCAGTGCTTACTTGCCCTTTTCGGTTCATGCATCTTAATCATTATCTTCATGTAAATGCCATCAAGCAAAACAAGAATTGGCATGTCACGCTCTGGCTTGTCCCATTTATTGAAGGTCTCGGCAATGTTATTTAAAGGTGATTATATCTCTCACCTTGGAAGAGGGTGTTGCACCAATTCTGAGGTTGATTCTCCATGACCCAATTATATACTACTTTAGAATGCTTGAGGAGATGAATTAATGCAAGCTGATAGCCATGCATATCACTCACTTTTGCAACATCGTTAATCATGTACACAATTTATTTATTTATTATTTTTTTTCATTCCTTTGTTAACCATGTGCCCTTTCAAACATGTCTTCAGTAAATTGCACTCCAAGTGTCGCTTGCAATAACCATGGAAACCGTCCTCAAACACCATTGCAACTGCTTTGAGCAGCTCTTTGTCCCTATCAAACAAAAATGTGAAGATCCTCACAAAGCCAACAACATACCGCACATGTTGTAAAAACCACAACAAATTATCCTTAGTTTTATTATCAACAACTTCGTAGGGGAAGGGAGAAGACGTGGTTACCTCCATCATCTGCGGTGGCTGCTAGAAGAGTCCTTGTTGCCTTCCCATAAAGATGAGCCCATCAAGAAAAAAGCAATGGCCGACAGTGTTGGAACCCTTGAATGCATGCGTTTAATGCGATGAAGCAACGCAAAAACTTCATGTTTGCTGGATTAACCTCAAAGTTCACTACACTCCCCGGGTTTGTCTCCACTACATTGCTGTAATACCAAGGGATGTCGTTGTAAGAATCCTTTTAATCACCAAACAAAGAATATTAAGGGCTACCTCATTCGAACACCATGCCTTCTGATATGAGACGCTCAACCCATAGTAGTTTCGTAAATCTTTCACCAATTCAGATGCGGAATATGCAGGTGCATTCTTTATCTTGCTGGAAATGAGTTCCAACACCAAGTTTTGTGAAACATGAGGGTAATACTTTTTCCTTGTCCCTCCAGCAAATGTATGAAGCTTTTCATACTCGTTCACCACAAACAAACCTAAATGTTGCTCTAAGCTCACAATCACTTTCCATTGGCAACCTGAACGTTGAAGGCAACAAGAATCTTTTCCACAAATGAACTCAAAGTTTCATCATCTTCTAGTGACAATGCTGTGTTTTTACCTCCAACTATCTTCACGTTTCCACCGGGGCTAGATTCAATACTCCCACAGTAACAGACCAAAATTTTAAGCTTGCCTGCTTCATCCTGGAGTTGCAAAACCAATCAGAAGAATACAACATAGTCACAACTTGCGTAGCAGTGCTATCACAACAAAACATCATAAATGATACTAATAGTCATCACAACATTAATTATAACAATCACAACTGAAGTCACATGTCATCGCAACATGCCTAGAACTCAACACAACAAACAATAATACAACACTCCATCACAACACATCTACAAGCCTTCACAACCTATCTACACATGACCACAACCTATTTTATAAATCATAACTTCATCATCAAAACATATCTATATATTTTTTATAATTCATAACTTAAGCTACTTGACTTATCATCGCTACTTAGACATTCAAGCAATGACCAAACAGATCAAATGAGAAGAAAAATAGTTAAAAAATGTAGCTTTCTTACTTACTTTCAATTTTTTCGCCATGAGTTGCACCAGTATGTCGACTAGCTTCATCTGCCGCCACTATATGAGTTACACCGGCATGTCCACCAACTTTGTCTTCTTTCTGCATGCCCGAAATGCTGTCGCTAGAGGTGCCTACCGCCATTGGCGTTGTATCCACCATCTCATATCCGATGAGCAGGGCGAGATTGGGGTTCTCAAGCTGAAATATTGGCTCATTGCAAGGGCTTCAAGATCGAATGAAGGTCATAAAGCTCGCGTTTTAGGTACATGGGCAATGGCGAAAAGGATGAAGGTCTTCAAGCTCGCGGCAATGGCGGTGAAAATGGAAGAAGTGAGATGGGGAAGAAGGGGGGTGGGGAAGAAGGCTGTTGGGGCAATCTAAGGTTTCCCACGCATGTCATCTCTCACCCGGCGGGAAAGGGGCTGTTATGGCCACTTTGGTCATTGACCATGGGGGGACCCTTCGAAATGCTAAAGTTCAGCCATTTTAGTCCTGGGGATCGAAGTGGAGAAACTTGTAATTGGTTAGACCAAAATATAATTTATCCTTTGTGGCAATGAGCAAAAGCAGTGAGCTCGGATAAAGTTGACTATCACCACTAAAAATACCAAATGGCGAATCGGATTTAGAGGTATCTGAGCATTCCTTCTCTTCAGTTGCAACCAGCTGCAGGCTGACCCTAATGATAGTTTTCAACGGTCAACTATCCATCTTTTTTATTTTGACTCCAAATCGACCTTGAATGGCTACTTATTAACAAAAGAGATACATCTACGAGTTACAAGGCCAATTACATCAGCAAAACATTAGTACTTCCTCTGGTCATTTTTAATAGATACAGTTTTTTTTCAAAAACACTAAAAAATTAATTCATTTGAAAAAACCTGTATCTATTAAAAGTGACCAGAGGGAGTGACCAGAGGGAGTAATAATGTTGAGCGAATTCTTTAGCTAACAACAAGAAAAGTTATCTCATGCATAGTTTGTCATGCACTCGGCTGCTACATCAGCTTCCCTATAAATATGTCAAATTAAAACCTGAGGTCACTGTCAATCTTGGGTCATATCCCCATACACCTTCCTCGTATTACTAGGAGGCTTGACATGCAGAATGAGGGCACTAACAAAACAAGAGATACCAAAAACATTCAAGTCATTCCCCGTTTCTGTTTTTCCCACCATAAAGTACCTTTTTTTAATAATCCACCATAAAGCACCTTGCAATTCCAGTCGCTGGATATAGAGCAAAAGACAATGCTACCTATTTACTAATGATGGAAAAATGGTATGGAAGCTGCGAAAATCAAATTGCTTAACTCATTCTTTCCATTTTATCGTAAAACATATGTCAAGCCGGCAGTTTTTTGCCTCTTTTTTTAGCTGTCTTGGCAAGAGCATCACAAATTTCCCTCTTGCGTTTGGAATTATCATGCCCCCTGAGAGTTGCGCTTTTGGCCTGAACTTCTAATGCATTCTTCACAAAAAAATTGAGCCTCCACAAAGTGGATTCACTCTGCATTTGATAACAGAAGTATGAAAACTAGTCAAACCAATGAATATCATTGATTCTACGGTGGAAATCAGAAAGAGAAAACTCCCACTTCAAAATATAAAGTTCGACTGACTACTCCACAAGAGTTGAGAAGTAATAAACTTCTCAAGTTAATGACTCTTTCATATCATGTTAGTGATCATTCATTTTGAACGCAGAATTAAGATGAAATCCTTGCCTTGACTTCTATTGAAGTAATAAAGAGTATTGTAAAGGGTAAACTGACCTGAGCGTCCATGTCAAGATCCACCTCTTCGGCAGTAGGCTGAAAGCTTGGATTTTTCTGGGCAATAATTTCAAGCGCCTTGTTAAGATCTTCAGGAGATAAACGGCTCAAGCCTATGCCAATTTTTCTTTTTTCTTCTGTAGTCATTTTCCTGTAAGTTAGAACCCCTTGTCAGCGTCAGATGGAGCACATAAAATCAATAAAAAACCGAAATTGTCTACCACAAATAATATCATGGTATTTTGAAACAAACCTGCACTTTTGGACAACCATTTCTCTCACTTCATCCAAATATGAGTCAAGTTCATAAAGCTGTAGAAGTGAATAAAATACTTTCTGAGTACTCGTGTTCATAATGCACAAAACAAACCAACCAAGTCTTTCAGCATTCAATATTCATTGGCCTCATGATCATTAATAACTAAGCTGCAGGGTCTCTGTTCTTTCTTCCCAACAAACTAGAACTACTGATTTCTGATGTTAACTTGATGACCCGAATGCAATCTTACAAAGAAGTAACAAAAGGTGCGCAAAGTGTGATGATTTTGCAGATTAATGGGTAGTGTAGACCAACTGCTTACCTTCAATATCTAAATCAGGCGCATTGTGTAACAAGTCATCTCACAAAAGTTAATGCATTTTTTCAAGCCAAAACCAAGTTTTAATAATACATAAAAAGATTTTCAACAAAAATTCCGACTAAGCACATCATTTTTTTCTTTATGAGGGGAAAAAATTGCAAGTGCAATCAGATTCTAGCATGTCCTATTGCTTTATTTGTAACTGTTCCAACCTGTTTGTTTCATGTTCCCACGTAAAAGTACAGACACTGTAACAAAGGTAAGTCTACTTATAAGCATACCTCATTACTTATATCTCTTGCAATCTTTGCATTATCAGCCTCTCGTGCAAGCTGCATATCTGCTAGAGCTTCTGCTTCTTCACTTTTCCCCTTTGCTTCCTGAAAATGATGAACTCACTAATCAATTGTTCCATTTCATACAGCAATGGCAGTGCAGAAAAGCAAAATTAACTCCCAAAAAATAGTTCCCACAATATTATGCAAAAGGAAGCTATTAACTGTACACCGCTTGGTGATGTGGCAGATACCTTTTCACTGTCCAACAGACACCCGCCACATCACCGGTGTATGTAGCAATATCGTTTTCCTTTGCAAAACTTTACCTCATCCATTACTTTAGGCAGTAACACCAGCCATTTCTCTTCAAATTTTTCCAAAAGTGTTTTTGCCATGACATATATGTCACTCTTTTCATCATTATATGTCATTGCATTTTTAAAAATCAGTCTCACATCAGCACAAATTTGTCGGACATCTGTATATCCTGTACCATCCTTTGCTTCCATCTTATTCCGGATAGTTGTAAAATCCATGGGTGTGTCAATGATCTAAAAATATCACAGTTCAGAAAATGTCATACACTTAAGGAATGGAGTTCATTTCCATATTTACTGCTTCACTAGATGCTAGAAATCTGAGATTTAAAGTGACTTGAAACAAACAACTGTTTACACAGTTGTCTCGACGGATGCAGAAGTATTGAAAGAAATTCCACCTCATAGTAGTCATCCAATCCAAGACCATCAACGTCAACAGGCTGCATAAAGGGTCCTGCCCACTTGTGCTGCATTATCTGACAAGGTAGCCATTATATTAAAAACACGCAACATTCTTTGTTTCTTTGGTACTTTAAGTTTATATTCAAGAGCAACCCAAAGGAGAGAATAGAAGGTCAGATACACTCAAAGATTAACCCTCCTTCATCCCAGAGCTAGCACAAAAAAAAGAAAAAACATCCCTTTATAGGAGGGAAAACAAATAGAGAAAAACTAAAAGATTAACCCTCCTTGAAACAATTTGTTTCTTCTGCACCCACCTCTTTTATTGAGCTTTTTCTTCTTGCAGTTCGAGTGAGACCCTTCATCTTCATCGCTATACTCCCAATCTTGCCTAACATAAGAACCCATATGCGTTTGACTAGAGCTTCCTCGTGTAACCTGATTAGGTTCCAACAAGTCCACATAAAGGCATTTGGGTTGGAATGCTCTTGATTCTCCATGTTTTGCAACATTGTCCATATAGATTGAATGTAGTCATCACATGACTGGACGGCTTGGGGAGACGTTTCTCTTGATATAACACACACAAAAATGGACCAAGGCTCTGGGATCCACCGTTGTTTGTGACTTTAACTGAATGGGGAGGATCTGACTCACCCAAGGTCCAACACAAATTTGCTTGCTGCGCCTGATCTGTAGGGTGATTGGCCATCGAAAAAGCAAGCTAGCACAAAGGTGGGGAATCCCTTGATTTATGCCAATATATCCAGATCCTGCGAATTCCCCATTTCGCTCTCCTGACATACCTGAATTTTGGGTAGGAATGGAACCCATTTGGGAGGAGGCTTGAGGCGACGACACGTGGCTTGTCTCTTCCAACACCCATCGAGGTCATGCATGGCTGCCACATGATCGCCATGAGCTGGAACTCCAAATGCCAAGGTTGGGTATATTGAAGTTGCGATATCAGCAGGAATTGGTTTACCATGACTTTCTCGAAGTGTCCACACAGATTTCGCAGTGCATGTGGTTGTATCATGGCCAAAGGTGAAGCATTTTGAGCAAGACTTTAGCTGCCACTCATACTCGACTGGTTGTTGAACGGAGGAGCCAAATCGCACTTCACAGTGATGACAGACGATAATTTGTATTCCGGACCAATTTCAATGCCGATGCCAGCGAAGACTAAACCAGACTTGTCGATGGCAGGATTGTCTGCATACATTGGCACTCCTAAAGTGTTGCAAATCAACTGGAAGCTTTCTTCGGACCACTACTAGATGGGAAGACCTGAAAAATTTACCCATATTGGAATGCTCTTGAGGATCTCACAGACGGGCTTAAAATTAATCATCCATTGTCGAAGAATCAATGCCCGCCAATTGTCCATATGGTTTTGTCAACAACCTCAAAATCATCTGCGTTTAAGAATTCGAAGAGGAAGAAACCATCTGAAAGCGAATAAATTTCTAGAGAGCTAGAGATCCTCCAAAGAAAATGGTTCTAAACGGAAGGTTTTGGAAGCACCTCAGGATGATGGGGAATCCGCTTGGAGGAAGCAGAGAAAGATGGAGGAAAAAAGGTTTCTCCAAAGCAAGACAGAGGAGAAAGCGGTCATTGCTCCGGCCCATCCACCCGGAGGTGGTTTAGACTCTCTCAGCGACAGCAAAGGGAACATAGATCTACTTGGTAATGGCTAGAGATCTACTTGGTAATGGCTAGACCAGTAGAGGGTGAGATGGGAGGGTGCTGAGGAGGAGGAACTATGTGGCCAAGGCGGGAAGGTGGAGGGGAGGGCTAACCTCCAAGAAGGGAGGCCACGATAGGGTGGGGAGGAGAAACCCTAGTCGCCCTCAGATCCGATCCAATGGTCTCTCTCTGGCTAAGCCCCCTGCATTAAATCGTAGATGGGGAAGGCTAAAGGTTCTCTCTCTAGAATACGCAAGATTATCACTAATCATTCCAAAAAAACAAATATATATTCATTGGCTGCCAGTATGATGTAGCTCAGAAATTGATAACCAAAACTGAGCACTCAATTAAAACTAAACAGACCATGGCAACATCCAGAATGCTATATAAAAAGCATGTAAAATATGACAAATAGTGAAAAAAAATCCAACAGAGGACAGTGATCCTAATTACCTGACGCAATATTGTGGAGATCTGACGCATGAGCTCTAGCTTTCTTTTGCTAGAGGGAGGTTCTTTACGAGCAGGATCTAGTGGCTTCTTGTTTGCAACCTGCTTGTCTTCGTCCCGATCTTTGACAATTAAGCCGCCTTTAGAGTTACTTGGCTGCTTCTTACTCAATGACGAGTAGAACTGAGCAACTTTGCTCACTCTTTGCTCGAGCTGCAATCAGTACGTAAAGCACAATGTCAATAAAGAGCACATAAAAGAATGAATCCATTAGGAAACAGAACCAGAATGACTTTTTAGATTAAAATTTATCTTCTCCATCCCCATTTTGTTCCATTTCATTATGTTACTCTTTAAATGTAACCCCATTTCATCATTTTACTCTTTAAATGTAACCCCGCTACTTATAGAACGATTCCCAGCTCCAAAAACAATGGATTTTCTATTCGTGGTATGTGCTTAGGCACTCCAAAAAAAATGACGTATACAGGTTTAATCAAGACCAGATAATTTATAGACGATGCACCATAAGGCTACAAAATTGATTATCAAAACAGGTCCATCCATCCATATTTGCCTAAGCCCTTAAGCGAATTGACCCAAAATAATTTCATTCCCGAAAAATTTTATTCAAGCTCCTTTCGTTCAAATTTACCAAATTTTCGATTCAATACTCTAAAACGCAAATAGAGTAAAAGAGAAGAATGTTAGTAAAATTGAGGCATATAAGGCAAACCTCGTCAACCTTGGCGACCATTTTATTGAGCTGGAGTTTGAAATTTTCGATAACTCTAGACTCCTCGAAGGAGCATCCGCCGTCATGATGACCCCCGCTCTCCATATCCGATCTCAAACCTTTCATCGTTGGGAAAACCTCACTTCACTCGATTCTTTCTGTAGCGCAAGAGAACAAGATTGCTTTAAGAGAAGAAAGGTGGGATCCGGCCGCCAGGGAGGCTGAAGGGCGTGGCCGGAGTCAGCTGCTGGGAAGACTAGATTGAGGCGGAGTTCTTCCAATTCTCAAATTACCCAAGCGCTCTCTCTGCGACGACGATGGGTTCTGTCTTGCCGCTGGGTTGTGTCGAAATGCTAATGGGTTTAGTAGGTTGGAGAAGAGCTGAAGGGGTTTGGGTTGGTTCAGTCAGAGTGGTCTTGGGTTCAGTAGCTAATGGAGCACACAGTTGTGCACCATTGATCTTCATGATCGACAGCTCAACGCTTCCACCAACATGATATGTACCGATACCCGTTTCAATTTGACCTTATCGTGAATTATTGGCTGCTGCCCAAAAGGACCAATATGCTGAATTCAAGCAACTATTATATGAAATACTTGATGAATTTTATGGAGATATGTGCTTCTTAAATGTTTTCCTAACAAAAATGTTACTCCCTCTTGTCACTTTTATTCAATTTTGTCAAATACTTGATGAATTTTTTGGAGATGTGGACTCCATAGTAAAAGCCTACGCTTTCCAAGCCAATGAGTCATCTTTTATCGTAGAGGCTTCTCTACCTCGACTTCGACCTAGGATCATTGACAGGCGGCTGTCATTACAGTCTTTGACCGCCTGATAGGAGAATAAATACGGAACAATACAATCTAATTTTGGTACGCTATATTTGCTAATTGTCTCAATCAAAAGTGGCTGGAGGGAATATGGTTTTTTTATGTTAATGGGCACAATAAGGATTAGGGAAATCATATGATAGAAAAGTTACTTGGACAAGAAGATTGAAACGAAGCAATATAAATGATTATCCTGTTTTGAAAATATAAAAAACTTCCCATTGGGATCCGCACAAAGCACCTAGTTGTATTGAAAAAACTAATACAAAATCAATCCAGATCGTGCTATAATAAAGCTTATGGAAAAGTAATCTGAACCTACTCATGGAGAGCAAAGATAATGCTATCAATTTATGGAGTCAATAGTTTCTCTGCATCTTTGATTCCCCTCCGTTTTTTGTATAGAATATTTTTTTATCGGTACACCTTAGTCTCTTGTAGAGATTTTTTTATTCAATTGCTACCCCAGTTCCCTTGTAAAGTCTTGCAAGCTCAAAAAATAGGTCAGAATTTTTCGGCAAAACTATATACAACATATTCTTGAATTCTCTAAACCCACTAAAACAAAAAGGCTAGGGGATAACTAAGGGGCCGTTTGGGGAGTGAAAAAGCCAAAATATCCATAGTAGATTTTGGACGTCCACTATAGCATTCATATTTTTTCCATATCCAGCGTGAAACAAGACCTGAGGTGTTTCAGCTGGATATGGAAAAAACATGAATGCTACTGTGTAACAAAACATCCACATGTCTTGCCTTTAATCACGCCCCAAACGGCCCCTAAAATACATAGTTCATTAAAAAAGCTCCAATTCTGGTATTTCAGAGCAATGTCACCTTCTTTCTTTCAAATCAATTTATGGAGGAAGAGATACCTCCATATCTCTGATAATTTCTTTAAGAATAAGTCATCGTCTTAGTCCCTTGTGAAGATTTGCAAACTAAAGATAAACTAGGTAAGAAAATTCAACAACAATCAGGGAAAGTTACAGACAAGATGTTCATAAATTTCTTTGAACCCACTTTAAGGAACAAAGTTTGGCAAATGGATCATACTATACCCTCTATTTACTAGACGAGCTCAAAATCTTGTCTTCAATACCCGCTATAAAATATGTGGCCACACTTGTGAAGATTTGGAAGCTAAAGATAAAGAATGCTAAGAACTTCGGAAGCAATCAAGGAAAACTATATATATAGGCTGCTCACAATTTCATAATCACTAAAGAAACAAAATTTGGGAGGGGGTCAACTCTTATACTTCTAATCAATTAGATGAGCTCAAATTCTTGCATAAATGCATAAATCTTCTTTTTTAATCATGGTATAATTTTCTGGTCATAGAATATAGTGCTCAAGGAATTTTTATTTATTTATAGAATTTTCCCGCGCGGCTGGTTGGACCCGGTTGAACCTTACCCTCGTGATTTTTTTAGTGGAGTCAAGTGGGTCTCCTTAAAGTCAGTCGAATGAACCACAAAACCGAGCAATGGGCTTGTCTGATTTATTGGAAAAACATGGGGAAAAAACCCTAACTCTCCACCCCCAGTTTGAGGCCCGATCACCTGAGAGAGAACCAGCGGACTCTCCCTCCTGCCAGCCTCTCCATGATATTTTATTGGGGAATGTGAAGCTTGATTATTGGAATTAAAAATTCATACCTAAAAAGACAAGTTGGGAACTTTATTTTTCAAATTTAGATTGTAATATGGGAAAAATTTATAAGAGATAGGTCTCATGTAAGTTGCATGAGCCAAGTCACCTCGAGTCGTCGAATTTGGATCTGACGGCAGGTGTGATTTACATCCACCTGCCCCCTAATTTTACGGGCATCGTCTGATCAAAATCAGATAGGTCGAGGTGACTTTGGCTCATGCAGCTTGCATGAGACTTGTCTCATGTAAACTGATCTCTTGTAATATTCCATTAAACTATATTACCGAAGTATACATGGATAATTGGATTATGCATAAAAGGATGGGGCATGGGGAGCTGGAGAATTTTCTTCATTATTTTGTGTTGATGAAGTCAGCAACGGGGGTTGAACCCAGTTGAACATGCTCCGCAAGAATTCTGGGGCCGGTCCGATTTTTTAAACATTGATTGGGCATCTTTTTTGGATGAAAACGGCGTTCAAACGGTATATAACGCAGGCTACGCAACTGGAGCCTGCAAGTAGTAGCTTACCGGCCCATTGACTTAAAGGGGAATTTATTAAATAATATACAAAAAAAAATTCCTATCGGGAACACTGTAGAAATTATTTCCGAAAATGCTGGCTCATGCATGGCTTTTTTTTAAAAAAACTGACCCATTTTAAAAGAGAATGAACTGACGCCTTTGAGAGAGGCATCTGTTATGAACCGATGCCTTTTACCGCCTTAGTGTTTTTGTCCCAATTTAAAGAGGCGACCACTTCAATGATGTATATCTCTCTCATTTCTGATCCGTTTTCGCCAATTTTTTTTCATTCTTCCTTATTTTAGTTCTTTTCTAATCATTATGATATCACAAAGATGTTGAACCATTGCATACTATTTATTATGGTTTTTGTGGTATTGTTTTTGATAGGATATCAAAATCTTTATGATATCATGATGATTAGAAATAGCACTAAAATAAGGAAGAATGAAAAAAAATTGACGAAAACGGATCAGAAATGAGAGATATATACATCATTGAAGTTTATCCCACTAAAATAAACCCTAAACCGACACCTTTCTTTTTAAAATTTGTCTCATTTTAAAGGGGTGATCACTTCAACAATGCATATCTCTCTCATTTCTGATCCGTTTTCGGCAAAAAAATTTCATTCTTCCTTATTTTTAGTGATCTTTTTAATCATCATGATATCACAAAGATTCTGATATTCTATAAAAAATACAATAAAAACTATGATAAATAGCATGCGATGGCATCTTTGTGATATCATGATGATTAAAAAGAGCATTAAAAATAAGAAAGAATGAAAAAAAGGGTAAAAATAAATCAAAAATAAGAGAGATATTCATTGTTGAAGTGCCCCTTTAAAATAGGACAAAAACACTGAGACTATAAAAGGATGAACCGACGCCTCTTTCAAAGGCGTCGGCTTTCAGTTAAATTGAAAGGCATTGGTTCAACCGACACCTAAATCGATGCCTTTTGGGCTAATTTTTTAAAAAAAGTGGTTAGCGCCTGCGTCCTGTTCGGGAAAAAATTTCTACAATGTTCCTTATCGGAATTTTTTATATATATTATTTAATAAATTCGCGTTGACTTAATACCAAAGAAAAAAGTTGGACCCATTCTGTCCATGAGATGGTTTAGGGTAGAGTCTTTTTTTTTTTTTGAGAAAAGGTCACTAGTCATTCGGACGGGAGGTGGACGGCTGACGCACTTTTAAAGCGGGTGTGGTGTAGACTGTAGACTGTAGAGTAACTCGTACGGCTACTCGCGCCACCGACAAGATTTAGCTGCAACGGCCACGGAAATTTCGGCACTAAACGGGGGGAGATGACAAATGTCGGCATGACGGACCTCCCTCCGCCTTTTTCTCCCTCATCAAACTCTCCTGAACGAGTCAAAGACAAAACAAAAAGCGAAAGAAAAGCATCCTCTGGGGACACCCCCTCGTCGTCCTCTAAACTAGAAATCCAAAACACATCGTAAAAAGTAAAAACACCCCCTTGTTGTCGTCGTGGCCCAGGCATCACAAGAAATTAATAGTTTACGCGTCACCCTTGAATACGATGGTTATCTAATATTAAAACCACTTGAAAGTGAATTGTCAGGAGTTTAGTTTTGCGCAACCAAAGGCACCTGCTCTTTTGGCTACGAAGAATCTAATAAAACACAGATTAGACTAGGATGGAGACTGGAGTATTATCTTTAGAGACGTTGGACTGGAAAGTGAAATTAGTTGAAACCTTCCCACCAAAAACAGTCGCTTTGTGGGCGATCCACCGATGCCGTTTCCCTAAACTCAAACTTGGCCTTCTCGTTTAGGACGGCATTGCAGCGGAGAGAATGAAAGCCTTCTTCCAACTCTCAGGGTAAGGACTAACGAGTCTGCAGGCTGGAGACTACAAATGCGGCGTATATGTGCTATTGCGCATGGATCAATAGCCGTGTGAATGACTGATTGGAGAATCTACTTTGGACTTGCCTCGCTGCTGCTGTTACGTCTTTTCTTTTTGTCAAGGCCATCCATCTCGATTCTCGGGGGAGGTGGGTGGCCATGGAGCAGGGACCAAGGCCCTTAGTTGTTATCACGTCAGCCTTAATCCCTTTGGCAATGCTTTTCTTTACAGGGACCAAAGCGCTGGAGTTTGATTACAAGGACGCACTAACTAAGAGCCTTCGATATCTACTTTGAGACTCAGAGATCCGGCCGCCTTCCCTACAATCAGCGGGTCACTTGGCAACACCACTCCGGCCTCACTAATGGGCTAGAGCAAGGAGTCAGTAATTCATTTTGCCTGTGTTCTTTTTTCTTCCTTTCTCAGTTTGTTTTCTTCTTCTTAATAATGATAATGTGTCTTCTTAATAATAGTGCACCATGTTTCTGTTCTTTTCCTGTTAGTCTGGTATCGTGATTTTTTTTTGGAATAAGAAAAACAGAGGATGTGGTTTTTCTTTATTTACCATTTTTGAAAATTAGAAAGAGATGATTTTTTTTTAGTAATGAGCATACAAATGAGTCTGGAATGCCAACGTTGCAGGTGGATCTGGTAAGTGGCTATTATGACGCCGGTGACCACGTCAAATTCGAATTTCCCGTCGCCTTCACCATTACCATGATGTCCTGGGGTGTCCTCGAGTATGGGGGCAATAATGCGGATGCAGATGAATCTGACCATGCTTTGGAAGCCATCAAATGGCGGACGGATTACAACAATATCACAATAGCGGTGTTATCGTGTAATCGGTTACACGGTACTTACTATTGTTATTTAAATTACTTACTGCTACTGTATTAAGGATGAACTGTGTGTACCTTTTGCAAAGATGATAATAAAGGAGAAGAGTTTATGATCGAATCAAGCGAAACACTTTGTCCTTAAGACAGAATTCGCCCTCCTTACAGTGCTTAGGACTCTTGGGCGTCTGCCTCCCAGGATAAGACGATCAACCACGTACTGTAGGAGCACTCCAAACAGCACGCGCAGCGAACCACAGTGTGCAATGCTTTCACAGAAAGAAGAGAGGAGGAAGAAGAAGATGCAGGAAAAATCCGTTTTTACAAGATTTATAGAAATCCCGTTAAACCCCGTTAAAAATACACCGTTTCCCGTTAAAGCCCGTTGAAACCCTTTCCCGTTAAACGGACGCGTCCATCCGTTAACGGTCATAATAAAACGGACCCGTTTTGGTTGAACCAAAATAAATTAGAAAATCAAACCATTAAATTTGTCCCAAAATAATATTTTCTTGTTGACCCAACCCAACCCAACCCAACCCGACCCGACCCGGCCCGACCCGGCCCGACCCGGCCCGACCCGGCCCGGCAGGCCGCGCGTGCGAACCGAACCGAGCCAGCCGGACGGACGGCGGCGGCGGCGCGCGCGCGTGTGGGTTAGCCCACCTAGGTGCATGGGTCCAACATCTCTCTTCCCCACAAAAGTGGGGTGGCCCTTGGGCCTAACTTATAAGGCCAACCTTGGACCATATATACCATCCACAACCCATCTTTGGTGTGGATGTGGGACTATTCATCCTTCACCCAATTCACTCATCCATCTCATAGTAAGTGGGTTTTAAACATAGTTCTCTCTCATTAATACCCAATTATGGGTTATAACTAACACCCACTTCTAACAATCCCCCACATGAATGAGAATTGGCTGGATAATTATGAAAAAACTATGCAGAAAACTTGTGAAAACAAATATTGAGAAGATCATGCATGGGGGAGAGGTAGCTTTCGGCTTTGAACCTTCCCTTGTGAAGACTATCGGGTTTACTGGCTAATCAGTAAACGTGATGTCTTGAACTGTTCAGCCGTTTGTGTAAACCAAGACAATAGAAGTCACACAATCACTTCTCAGACACATTGTGGTTCTCATGACTTTGTTCATTTTGGCCCCGAACAAACCTGGTTTTCATGAGTGCTCTAGAAGATTTAGCCTTAAAATCCTCATAGAAGTGGCCCCTTCCCACTCATATAGGTGATTCTCATTAGGAGCATCCTGCAATACCCCACTTGAACTAAGTCAAGCTATGAGAACCATTAAAAGCAAAGCTTATCCTGATTCATTCAGCAGGCATCACTATCTCATCATAGGAATGGGAACGAGATTTTATCTCCATAGTGATTCCCCTTGAATCCCCCACAATTCGGTTGTCCCTTTTGAACCTAGATCTTGGGATCTCCAGTCAACTAGGTTGGGTTGCAATTATGGTGATTCTTAATGTATAGGCTTCAAGCCCATTCCCCTCGATGAATTGCTCACTTGTTCTTTGGTCAAACCCTTTGTAAGCGGATCCACAATATTTTCTTTTGACCGAACATACTCAATGGAAATTATTCCACTAGAGAGCAATTATTTTATGGTATTATGCCTCCGACGTATATGTCGAGACTTACCATTATACAAGTTACTTTGTGCTCTTCCTATAGCAGATTGACTATCACAATAGATACATATAGGTGGCACAGGTTTCCCCCACATTGGAATATCTTCTAAAAATTGACGAAGCCACTCAGCTTCTTCGCCTGCTTTATCAAGTGCAATGAATTCTGATTCCATTGTGGATCTTGCAATGCACGTTTGTTTAGAAGATTTCCAAGACACTGCTGCACCTCCAATAGTAAAAACATATCCACTTGTGGATTTGGAGTCTCTTGTATCAGATATCCAATTTGCATCACAGTACCCCTCTAGTACTGCTGGATACCTTGTATAGTGCAGTCCATAGTCCAAGGTATATCTTAGATATCTAAGAACCCTGACTAGAGCCTTCCAGTGGTCTTCCCCTGGATTGCTATTATATCTACTCAGTTTACTTACTGAGTATGCAATGTCCGGTCTCGTACAATTCATGAGGTACATGAGACTTCCAATAATTTGAGAATATTGGAGTTGTGATATGCTCTCACCCGTGTTTTTGCTTAAATGCAATGTCACATCCACAGGTGTTCTCGCTGGACGATTATCATTCTCATTAAATTTGTCTAGGATTTTTGTAATGTAATGAGATTGAGATAACATATATCCATCAGATGTTCTAGTGATTTTCATCCCTAGTATAACATCTACAACACCCATATCCTTCATGTCAAACTGTTTGTTTAACATCCTCTTAGTAGCTTTAATGATATTATCATTGCTACCAATAATGAGCATATCATCCACATAGAGGCATACAATAACATAGCCTTCAGGTCTAGCTTTGACATAAACACATTTATCACATTCATTGATTTTGAATCCATTTGACATCATCATTTTGTCAAATTTTTCATGCCATTGCTTAGGTGCTTGTTAAAGCCCATAGAGAGACTTAACAAGTCTGCACACTTTGTTTTCTTTACCCGGTACAACAAACCCTTCAGGTTGTTCCATATATATTTCCCCATTCAAGTCACCATTCAAGAATGCTATTTTTACATCCATTTGATGTATTTCAAGATTATATAAAGCAGCCATAGCAATTAGCATCCTAATGGAAGTTATTCTTGTGACTGGTGAGTATGTATCAAAATAATCTTGACCTTCCTTTTGCTTGTATCCTTTGATAACAAGTCTTGCTTTATATTTGTCAATTGATCCATCAGCCTTCATCTTCCTCTTGAAGATCCACTTGTATCCGAGAGGTTTACTACATGGTGGTAGATCTACCAACTCCCAAGTGTGATTTTGCATAATGGATTCAATTTCACTATTTACAGCCTCCTTCCAATATTGTGCTTCAGGAGAAGACATGGCTTCCTTAAAGCTTTGAGGCTCATTTTCTAACAAATAAGTTAGAAAATCTGGATCAAAGGATTTTGATGTTCTAGCACGTTTACTACGTCTAGGTTCATCATCTTCTCCCTCTTGGTCATCACTAATGTCTTTTGCAACATCCAAAGTTCTTTTAAGAGAACTTTCATTTTGTGTAGAATTCCACTGAAAAATATGTTCAAAAAACGAAGCATTCCTTGATTCAATCACCGTATTGACATTTATATCAGGAATATCCGATTTATGAACAAGAAATCGATATGCACTGCTATTATTGGCATAACCAATAAATACGCAATCAATGGTCTTTGGTCCAATTTTAATCCTCTTGGGATTAGGGACCGCCACTTTTGCTAGACACCCCCACACTTTTAAGAAGTTGTAGGAAGGTTTTCGACCTTTCCATAACTCATATGGTGTCTGCAAGGTTTTCTTATGAGATATTTTGTTGAGAATATAATTGGCTGAAAGCAAAGCTTCCCCCCACATGTTCTGAGGTAACTCAGAACTGATTAACATGGCATTCATCATTTCTTTTAAAGTTCTATTTTTCCGTTCAGCAACTCCATTTTGCTGTGGTGAATAAGGTGCCGTGGTTTGGTGTATAATATCATGTTGTGAACAGAATTCACCAAAAGGTGATTCGTATTCCCCACCTCTATCACTTCTTAGAACTTTTATTTTCTTGCCAAGTTGATTCTCAACCTCTGTTTTATATAGCATAAACATGTTTATAGCCTCATCTTTACTTCTCAGCAAGTATACATAACAATAACGAGTGCAATCGTCAATAAATGTAATAAAGTACTTTTTACCTCCTCTTGTTTGAACAAGTTTTAAGTCACAGACATCACTGTGAATTAACTCAAGAGGTTCAGTACATCTTTCAATACTTTGGAATGATTTCCTTGTTAATTTAGATTCCACACAAGTTGCACACTTATGATTAAAGTCAATATTAAATTTAGGCAGATATTCCATATTAATCAATCTATGTAATGCATCATAATTAACATGTCCTAATCTACCATGCCACACATCACATGACTCAATCATATAAGAGGAAGAAGCATTCTCATTCATAACATTAAAAACAGATACATTAGGTAATACATTGAGCTTGAAAAGCCCTTCATTCAGATACCCTTTTCCCACATACATCCCACCCTTAGTCAAAACAAATTTGTCTGACTCAAACACCAACTTGAAGCCATTCTTGCTCAGCAATGATCCAGACACTAAATTCTTTCGAATTTCTGGCACATGCATCACATTGTTGAGCGTAAGTTCTTTGCCCGAAGTCATCTTCAGCACCACCTTTCCAATTCCTTCAACCTTGGCAGTAGAAGAGTTGCCCATAAACAGTTGTTCACCATTTTCCACGGAGTGATAATTGGAGAACATCCTCCTGTTTGAGCACACATGACGGGTAGCCCCAGTATCCACCCACCATTCTCTATCATTAGTGATCATATTCACTTCCGAAATCACCGCAGAAAGGTTGATGTCATGCACATTGTTGGAGAGATTCTCCACTTCGGTCATGTGAGCTTATGCCTTCTTCATCTTGAAACCATCTTGTTTCTTCCGTTTGTAACAATCCTTAGCCTTATGGCCCATCTTGTCACACACATAGCACTTGCCCTTGAACTTATTATTGTTGGAGTCATTATTTGACTGACCCCCAGGATGCTTCCTCTTTTTGTTGGTAAAGCCATTGCTTTTATGCCCTTGTTCCACAACATTAACTTTGGCCTCCATGCCATGACCCCCTGTTTTCTTTTCAGAAGAACGGTTGTCCTCTTCAATCCTTAACCTCACAATTAGATCTTCCAAGTTCATCTCCTTCCGCTTATGCTTTAAGTAGTTCTTGAAATCCTTCCAGGAAGGTGGCAATTTTTCAATTATTGCTGCCACTTGGAAAGACTCACTTAAAGTCATATCTTCTGCATGAATTTCATGAAGGATAACTTGTAGATCTTGAACTTGATTGATCACAGTCTTAGAATCCACCATTTTGAAGTCCAAAAATTTGCCAACCACGAATTTCTTCGTTCCAGCATCTTCTGTTTTGTACTTCTTGTCTAAAGACTCCCACAGTGCCTTAGCACTTGTCATCGAACTGTACACATTATATAATGTGTTGTCCAATCCGTTAAGGATATAATTACGGCATAAGAAATCTGCATGTTTCCATGCATCTACTGCCGTAACAGCCGTTTTGTCTTCCCATTTCTCCTCAGTGAGAACGGGTACTTCCTCTTTAAGGAATCGGGCCAAATTCAGCGTGGTAAGATAAAACAACATTTTCTGTTGCCATCTCTTGAAATCCACACCACTGAACTTTTCTGGTTTCTCCCCTTTAACTTGAACAGGAGCATTCGCCGGAGTGGGAATAAGTATGGTTCCATCAATAGCCATTTCTGTAACTTTGCAAATGACAGAAGATTATCTCAGTAAAATACACAGTAATTACAGTACAAATAACAGTACATAACAGTACAGCACAGTAATCATAAATAACAGTAAACGAATTCTGTCTTAAGATTGTTATTTAAATTACTTACTGTAACATCCGAAAAATTAGTAAGTATCTTAAAACTGAAATTTGACCCTCTTAATGATTGATTTGACCGTGTGTGCTGTGTTTAAATTAAAGTTGGTGAGAAGAGCTTTCCAACGACACCAATTTTGTGTGATTTGGAGTTCGGAGTAAAAAGATATGGGAAATTGAATAAACTCGATCGATCGCGCTGAAAACGATCGATCGGTTTACGGAACACGATCGATCGGCTTCGATCGGATACGATCGGCGCCATCGCGCGATTGGTAATCAGGGCAGGACGATCGATCGCCGTATTGCCCGATCGATCGCCAGTTGCGGTTTGGCGAATCCTAACCTAATTTTGAGGCGGATTTGTTTGGGAAAGATGTCATATCCTAACTAAACTTATATTGCACGTTCCTAGGGTGATTTAGGGACTCTCCCATTGGTGGAAAGTGCCCAAGATATGGTAGAATTGATTGGGCAAAGATCTTCTAAAAACTTTATATAAACCCATAGAGTCTAGGCTTGTGCTTTTGAAAACTAAACCCTAGAACGTCCAGAGGCTTTCCCCTCTCCTTCCCACGTTCATCCCTCTCTTAGAAGACCTCTTCTTGTGGGAATTGCTCAAGAGCTTGGATCGGGAAGCTTTGAAGGAAGCGGAGGAGACGAACATCGCGTAGAAAGGCGACGTCTTGTGGTGATAAAGAGTAGGATGGTTTTTCCCTCTCTTCTTATTCTTTTCTCATATTATATGATGAGTGTTCTTATTGATTTCCTTGGAGTATTGCTTTGAATCTTGCGGGATTAATGATTTATGTCTTGTCTTTCCATGTGTATTGCGATACATGCATATATGCCTTCATGCTTCATGTCTAGATGGTAAATCACATCAAAGATGGATGCTTTATTAATTTTACAGAAGATAAAAGTTCTGATATTGTTCTGATTATGATGTCTAATGATTGAGTCTTATGCCTTAATGATCGTTTTGCTTAAATCAATTTAGTTGAAAGATATTATGGTCTAAGATTGTGTTATATGTGAAGAAACATGATAAAAAGGGAATCTTTTGGTAATTCTAGTTAATTCCAGGATCTGTAATTGATCTAGGAGGGGAGTATTATCATCTATCATGAGTATAATATCATCTATAAGTGGTACGGTATAAGTTAATTAAAGTTTAATCAAGTTTCTCACTTTCGGCCAGAACTGTTTCTGCACGGACAGTCGACAGTGAATAATTCATAACTAATTCATATGATATCAGAAAAATATAAAACCGGTGGGGTTAGAAACTAGACTCATAAGGGTACTCTCAGTAAAAATTTCAAAAGATAATATCAACTGTACAGAGTCTGGGAGCCGCCGGAAGTGGACTGTTATGCAAAAGACAGTGAGCAGAATCCAAGTGAAAACACTAAGTACTTAAGTAAAACCACTTAATATGATGTGAAGATGGTAGGACGTGTCAGTAACTATTACTGGATTATATCCTTATGATTATCACAGTAAGGTTGGGTTATGGTTAATATGATAGATGGGTAATACTTATGTCAAGAAAACCGTAATCGTGTATTTGAAGATAAAGCGCTTGTGTCGGTTTGAGGTTCCATTTGGAATCCAAATCATCTAGGACTCATTAATACCTTGTCTCTGATTGATATATTTCAATAAGACCTATATGATTTCCATCTAGGGCTGAGCATGAACGTATGTATGGATTGTGTTATTCTCTTTGTGTGACATTCTCACTTATACTCTGTATGTGAGTCTGTTCCGGTGATTGACACCTTATGTGGTTAGAGCGTTGCGGCCTCTATTTCTTTGAATTATTATTCATCATGATTATTTGATTGATTCCTCCACTAGAGGTCTTGCGGGATTTCTCCGGAAGTGGATTCATAGTATGCTCAAATTATGCCATTGCTTGATCTTGCGGGGTCACTAATATTCGTGGTACTGCGGTTCCACACTGCCCAAAAAGAGGCAACATACGTACGTTAGATTGTTGACATTACGGAAGGTCATCAGTCTCCGCCCATCGTGCCCGTAAGCACTGGTGGGGCCAGCATCCTAGACGCATGGCAGGGTTCCAAAAAGAGGACCCCTAGGGTGGTTCTGGTATAGTCACTTGCGGGTGATCGGTTCAGCGAGCAGAAATTGTACTCCTTTCACTTTTAATGTCTGGAGCTTTTTAATATGATTATCATTCCCTCCTTACTCATATGTGTAGTAGGAGCCTTATTGTTGTTTTCCTTACTTGCGGGTTGGAATTATTATTGACTAACCTTTCAGGTGTATAAATCCTTGGTTTAGTCCCGATGTTGCGGCATCTTCATAAACCTTTGTTATTCTTATCCTATTCATATTGTTTGTTCTAATTCAGTGGGTTTTTACATCCTACTGAGTGTTTCTATGAAATACTCATGCATCCTCTGATGCAGGCGCAAATGGAATTTGAGTTCAAGAAGTTGCAGTAGTGAAGCGGTCGCAGGAGCCGTGAAGACTTAGAGTTTATATTATTTGCTTTGCTTATTTGATGCTTATGACTTTTAATGGCAATTGTGTGCCATAGATTTATAGGTTTATTTGATTTGACTTTCTTAAATGGATTATCAGTATTATTAAGTAAATTTCCATTCCATAGTATTCATTAATGTTTGTATGTGTATTGCACTGATTATGGGCATGACCGATTACACATCCTTTTGAGATGATCGTAATTGGTGGTTAATTCGACAGTTCGGTCTCGCGCCCGAGATTCTCTACCTCCAAATGTATATCATTGATTGGCTTCCGCACTCCGTTCGAGGTATGGGATTTCGGGGCGTGACACTTACTGCTACTGTATTAAGGATGAACTGTGTGTACCTTTTGCAAAGATGATAATAAAGGAGAAGAGTTTATGATCGAATCAAGCGAAACACTTTGTCCTTAAGACAGAATTCGCCCTCCCTACGGTGCTTAGGACTCTTGGGCGTCTGCCTCCCAGGATAAGACGATCAACCACGTACTGTAGAAGCACTCCAAACAGCACGCGCAACGAACCACAATGTGCAATGCTTTCACATAAAGAAGAGAGGAGGAAGAAGAAGATGCAGGAAAAATTCCCTACAGAAAAAGCCCGTTGAAACCCTTTCCCGTTAAACGGACGCGTCCATCCGTTAACGGTCATAATAAAACGGACCCGTTTTGGTTGAACCAAAATAAATTAGAAAACCAAACCATTAAATTTGTCCCAAAATAATATTTTCTTGTTGACCCAACCCAACCCAACCGGACCCGACCCGACCCGACCCGGCCGGCCGCGCGTGCGAACCGAACCGAACCGAGCCGAGCCGGCCGGCCGGACGGACGGCGGCGGCGCGCGCGCGCGCGCGTGTGGGTTAGCCCACCTAGGTGCATGGGTCCAACATCTCTCTCCCCCACAAAAGTGGGGTGGCCCTTGGGCCTAACTTATAAGGCCAACCTTGGACCTTATATACCATCCACAACCCATCTTTGGTGTGGATGTGGGACTATTCATCCTTCACCCAATTCACTCATTCATCTCATAGTAAGTGGGTTTTAAACATGAGTTAGTTCTCTCTCATTAATACCCAATTATGGGTTATGACTAACACCCACTTCTAACAACTATGTCGTTGCCTAATATTTTTTATTTGATCACATAGCGGTGTTATTGTGTATTCGATTACACCATAACTGTGTTATCATGTAATCGGTCGTATGATAGCAGTACTTACTATATCGTTGCCCATTACTTTTTATTTGATTACGTAGATATGGTTATTCGAACACACGACAATATTTCACTCCATAATGGGTCCCTGTAGTCCGATAGTTAGAAGGTGGCCCAGATATGAGTGTCTTGTGGTGGAAGCCAAGAAAAGAATCAAAGTACACCATCGATTTCGCTAATATTACGTCAACTTATTTAAAATGTTGTATGTCGATAAAGAAGTTGCGAATTTCATCTCCTCAATTTCGGAAGAGGCATACCTCATTGCGTATTCACATAAGGTTCAGAAGAAGGAAACGCAGAAGGAGAAATTGTAGAAGACGGAAGCACAAAAGCAACCTCCCACTGCGTCATCACCGAGGAAGAGGAAGCCGAAGTGTGACCAACATCCAACTACCACCTTATAGGGAAGTGTGACCAACATCCAATTACACGATAGGACCGCTATTGTCTGCTTGATTACACGATAGACCATTACACGAGAACGGTGCTATCGTGTGCTCGGTTATGTGACAGCGTTGCTCAATTACACGATAGCACCACTATCGTGTGCTCGATTAAACGATAGACCATTACACAATAGCGGTGATATCATATGCTCGATTACATGATAGCAGTGCTACTGTGTGCTCGATTACACAATAGCAGCGATATTTTGGTAAGCCCATTTTTACTTTACCTTTATTGTATTTCAGGGAGGAAGTTTACTCGCGGCTAGACAAAGAACGTAGAGAACTTTTTGCGGCAGTTACGTGAGGAAGTTGAAGACCAACCGGTCCACACATCTGTCTTCCCAGAAGGTCTTCACGTGCCGAAAGGAAAAAGAAAACGTTTAGTGAAGGCAAGTGCGGTTAGAAAGACCCCTCTGACAGCTGAGCAGGTGGAGGAGAAGTCTCCTAAAGAGGAGGATATGTATCTTAAGGGGGAGGACATGTTGCCCAAGAAGGATCAAACGAAGCTTGATTGCCCATTATTTGTGACTGACCCGGTAGTTCTTGCCAGCATGGGTTATATTATAATGAACAAAGTGGGAGGTGAAGAGAAGGCGAAGGAGAAGTTTGGTACTTGATCGTCCCATTTTGCCCTCTTGAACCCGAACCATAAACCTTTCTACAATGTTTCTATATTACTTGGTTTTAAGTTTTACGCTTCAACGAATTATATCTCCTTCATTTCTAGTCCATTTTTGCCTTTTTTTTCTTCCTTATTTTTAGTGATATTTCTGATCATCATAATATCCTAAGGATCTTGAGATAATATTTAAAAATATACAACAAAATCTATGATAAATAGCATGTGATGTCCCATGATAGTTAATTTATCATCATGACAATAAAGAGCACTAAAAATAAGGAAGAATAAAAAAAGGGCAAAAACGGATTTGAAATGAGAGCGATATGCATAGTTGAAGTTTGTCCCCACTAAAATAGCTATCGTGTATTTGATTACACAATAGCAGTGCGATTGTGTAATCGAATACACGGTAGCCTTGGCTATCATGTCCTTACGTAGTCGTGTCTTTAGGAAAGAACAATGATATATACTTACATTGGAGTTTATTTCAGTCGTTTGCAGCAGACTCAAGTAGTTCGTATCAGTGAGGGTATCTAGTGGATACTTCTGTCTTGGGTGCCTCACCCAGTTGATAATTGTATTTCAATCCTTTTCTTCTAAAATAGATATTTGGAAGCAGACCTTAGCTCCGAAATAGTCATTGGGACGGTCTTGAAGATGACGTTCTTGATGTGTATCAACGTCCACTATTTTCGCCTCCTTTCCCTTTCGCTTGTCCTTATCTTCTCCCTTTGGTTTCAAATCAGATAGCACTTCTGCTATAATGTCGGCAGGTTGTTCATACTCCGGTTTAGTTTCTTTTGAGTCCACCGTCTTCTCTTCACCTCCCACTTTGTTCCTTATAATATAACCCATGCTGGCAAGCACTACTGGGTCGGTCACGAATAATGGACAATTGATATACACATAAATACACACATTTATATGCCTAAGAATAAATTTCTTAGTGTTATTTCATGATAATTAGGAATAATTATGAATTATTAGAGTTAGTTCAATAATAAGGACTTTACTTTATTTAATAAGAAATTGTTCGTCTAAGTTTAGTTTGATTGTTTGTGTAGGTTTAAAAGAGTTTGAGTTGTAGATCATGGATTCATCGCGTTTCAATCGGGTTTTTATGCAAAGGAGGTGTTGATGGGTTTTAAATAGACTAATTTGTTTGAAACGTTGAGATCGCGCACAGAGAAGATCTAAGCCGTTGATCCGCATCAAGAAGAAGACATGCACTGACTTAAGTTGAGAGCCACTTAGATGAGATCCAACGGTTATATTCATTGAGATGGGTTTTATCCAAATTGAATTAAATTGAATTGAGCTGGTTCAAGTGGTTCGGGTCGGTTCGGTCGAAAGGAAAAAAAAAAGAGAACCCGAGCCGAAGCTCGGGAGTTTCATGATGGCATGAATTGTTGATGAACTTGCCAACTGCTGAAGAGGATCTGCAAATTACAGAAGAAAAAAAAAAGAGAGCATCGTGCAGAGCTTTGTTTTAGAGGGTGAAAGGAGATGAAAAGAACAAAAGGGGCATGGCAGTTACATTCAGTTAGTTTTGTAAATCTGGGCATTTAAGGAAGACATAAAGTAAAAATACTTAAGAGGGCACGGTAGTTAAAGTTAGATAGTGTTTCTGTTCGGGTCATTTCTGTAAAACAGCAAAAACACTGTCCTATAAATAGGCCTGCGAGCCATTAGTTGAGCAGTTTTAGTTTTGATTTCAAATTTCGAATTAGCTAAAACTCCGGAGAGGATTCTCCCTGAGGTGAGTGGATTCTCGCCCATTTCTTTATTCTCTTTCATTCTGTAATTGTGGTTTCAGTTAATGCAAAGTCCATTTGTGGCAATTTGTTTGTCAATTTCTATGGATATGTGTTTGTGATAATGCCTTTGTGAGCTGTTGGATTGTGTACGAATTTTGTTCCATCAATTTGGTATCAGAGCAAGGAATCTCGCAGTTGATTATGGCTGCTAGAGGTTCTGGTGGCGAATTGGATGTCCAGCAACAGATATTGGCTACGATGCAACAAGTCCTACAGAAACTAGAGCACATATCTGTTGGAATGGTGCCTCCGCAAATCTCGGTCACAGATCCGAGAAATGCGGCTGTGAATCATGGATTCCTAGCTGGTTCTGATCGAAGAAATGGAAGAATAGATCAATCTGGAAGTGAGGAATCAGAAGAGGATGATGGACAAACAGAGGTGGTAAACAGAATTTTAGGCAACCTTCTTAGGTGCCTTTCTGCAGAGAAACCTAAGTAATGGGATCTAAGTATTGCTCAAGCTGAATTTGCTTACAACAGTTCTGTTAGTAAATCCACTGGTTATTCCCCTTTTCAGATACTGTATGGTTCAAATCCTAGGAATCCGTTTGATATGCTTCCTCAATTTCACTCATTGAAAGTTCCTAAGTCTGTTGATGATACTGTTGATTCAATCGCTTCAACTCATGCTACTGTTAAGCAAAATTTACTAAAGGCTACTGAAGACTATAGTGATGCTGCTAACAAACATCGGAGGAAACAACTTTTTCAAGTAGGGGATCAGGTCATGATCTATCTTCAGGTCAATATCAATACGTATTTCTAACGGATATTAAATATATATTACATGTAGAGAGGCGAGCGACGGGACGAGGAGGAGGCTGAACAAGGTGCTGGCCGAGGCGAGGTGAGGCGGTGGCCGGGCCAAGGACAGGGAGGCAGAGCTGAGGCGAGCCGATACGGTGGCCGGGGCGAGGATGGGGAGACTGATCTGGCCGAGACAGTGGCAAGAACGTCGCCGGAGAGTTGAGGCGAGGCGGTGGCCGGGGCGAGCGTAGGGAGGCGGTGGCGAGGTCGTCGCCGGAGAGCCGAGGCAGTGGTGAGGCGAGGTCGGGGAGACGAGGCGAGTTCGAGGTCGTGGCGAGGCGAGGCGAGGTCGTTATCATGGTCGGGGCGTGCGCGGGGAGGCGGTGGTGACGTCGTCGCCGGAAAGCGCACCGGAGGTGAGGCGAGGCGAGGTCGGGGAGACGATGCGAGGTCGAGGTCGGGGAGACGGGCCGAGGCTGAGTTTATGAACGAAATGAAAGGCGTCGGTTCTTTCAGTTATAAAAAAAATGCGTCGGTTCATGCTGTATACAAAAAAAAGCGTTAAGGGCTTGAAAGGCGTCAGTTCAACCGATTTCGGTTGAACAGACTTTAACTAGAGAGGCGTCGGTTCAACCAATGCCTTTCGGATCAGTTTTTTTAAAAAAAAGCCACGCATGCCTTTCGGTAAATATTTTCTACAGTGCATCAAAATGAAATTTTTTTATTTTGTGATTTATTATATAATTTCCCCTATATTTTTACTATACAAAGAGTAGTTGGGCTCCCACTGGGTACTACTTCATTAACGGGAACAACCGATTTCTCCACACTCCCACCGTTCCCGTTTATTTTCCGAACTCTTAAGTTAATTCCGTCTTCCCCAACCCCAGTTATCTGCCACTTTCCAGTACTCCTACAGTCCTACTCCTTGAGAACTTCGCTTCTCCACCAGCCCAATTACACCTTTGTGCTTCCTTCTAATCCTCCAACGCCTCTTCCATCCCATTCGACGACTTCCATCAGTTTCAACTTGCCCGCTTCAGCTATTAGAATTTCAACCTTGTATCACAGAAAACACATCACCCTCTCCCACCTAGAACCTTGACCAATCTGTGCATTTAGTAACTTCACTTGGGCAAATCACTGCACCATCCCCTGGCCTTGTTTTTCGCTTGCAACCTTCTTGGCCCTTAGGTTGCAATGACCATCACTGATCCATACATTTATATTCACACAACATAAATATTTGGCCAAGTGGGTGTTGCCAACCTTCTTCAAGTTGACTGCCAGCCAACTTTGGAATCCTTCAATGCTTCGAAATCTTTGTTAGACTCGGAAAGGCTCCACTCACGGTAGTTCCGGACGGCAGGCTTTGTTGTCAGACCAGAAGCAAGAATAATTTTTTGCACCAAAGTTTGTTAGCAAGTGTGATTTTCTTTTTCTCGTTATATGATAGAATTGGCAATTACTATTTGGATGTCTGCATGAGCCATCTATATAGAAGCAAAGTTTTGAGGAAGACAATACCAATGCAAATATTTATTCACTCTACTCCAAAACCTGATAGTCGCAAATATAAGTGCCTTGTTTTTTTTTGGCTTAAAGAAGGGCATATTGGATGAAGTATGATCACACTAGAGAAGCCTTTCTCAGAAACATCTACACGAGAAGAGAACTCTCAAACCACACACGACTTCTCACATATGGAGCTCCGCATACATCTACAGTAGCATAAATATAAACATACACTCTCACAGGCTGCCGGTGTATGCAATGTTGGAGCAAAACATACTTCAAACTATAACTTACCATGCTCTTCAAAAGAATATTAAAATCCCAGGTCCATAAACTTGATGCTTCATGCACCTTAGCGTTAGACGTCTGACTCTTCCATCTCCGCAAACTTCAACGCAAAGAGCTGATTGGTGTCAGTCACCTCCACTGCTTTTTGGGGGGCAACCATTGTTTTTCTCCTTTACTTGATGGACATTGAAGTACTTTGATAAAACACTGCCTCCGATTGGTTACCTATAGTCAGAGCGACTTCAGTGAACCATAGGCACACAGCTAGCACGCAAAAACAGAGGGTCCAAACCAACACTGTGAATGTTGATTCCCAAAAATGAGCACGGTCGGTCAAGCTTAAACTTTTAGAAAGATTCCCTCGATGCTAAAGATATTTATCATAAGCTACTGAGAGATCACACGCTTCACTCCTTGGGATGGTAGGCTTCTATATGATCTTGAAGTAACTCCACCACAGGATTAATGATTTTTACTCGATCTTTAATACGATCATCATCCTTGTGTCACCTAAACTAAGTATCAAGCAGAACCCAACAAGCAGGTTCCAACCAAGAACCCAACAAGTGGCTCGTTGCAACGAAATTCAATAATAACAATCCAGAGGCCATGGGGGTAGGGAGAGCTGAAGATTCACCAAAGTTTGTGAGTGGTGGTCCCTAAACCCTAAACCCTAAACCCTCAAACAGAGCCACGGGTCCTAGTTGAGAACGGCGACCACCATGAAGCTGAGATTGTCAAACCAGGTCCAAGAGAAGAGACGGAGAGAAACAAGAGCCTAAGAGGGCAGTCAACCACGAAATCCGACAATAATGAGAAGCTCCATGAATCACGTCTCCATTTATCCCACATAGGACCAGCACCTAGCCAGACTAACACCAAACTTGTCACCGATGCATGGATCTTGGTGCTACATGCAGGTTAACATGGTCCACACAAAGATCTTTTAGCCAGGACAAAAGGTCCACAAAAGGATCAAGGTATTAGTGCAGAATAATATCTACTACAAATGAAAATAACTAATTTTAAGGTTTAATGAATCAAATGTCAATCCAATCCTTGAACAGAAGCATCATGTAGAGCGGGGCATTCAGCAGAGTGATTACCAAAAGCAGTCTAAACATCTTGCTAACTGGTTGAAAAATCACTCTTGCCTTTGATTTACTATTACTACCAAGTCGTGCTGGTATATTTGCTGGATCCACATTAGCTGTCAACTCCATATTCACTGCCACATTAAACGAGGCCCTTGCTTCCTGTCCAGAATGCTTCTTTGCTGTTGGCCTCATCACAGCATTGCCCCTATTATTTGTGAATTAATCTTAGCACATATTTAAACAAAAAAACCGTATACCACACACAATTATGCTGGAAAATATCCCTAGAAAATTTCTTCATACAGAACCCAGTAGTAGGCAACATAGATACCTTCCTGTTGGGCCCAAATCACTCTGAGTTGTAGAGGAGTCATTTATGGATTTCCTAACGAGATGCATTGAGCCTTCCGCATCCCATATCATATCATACTCACAGCTCACATCTTCATTTTTCTCTTTGCAGGCAGCTTTAAAACTATTTGGTATTGTTCTTTCAATGAAGCTTATGAAACGATTATAGCCACCCATAAAGCCTATGCCCTTTGTCGGCCAAAAAAGAAGAAGAAGAAGGCTCGCTATAAGCAGAAGTAGATACCTGGTAGTTACCAGTCCAAAAACTGTTGTCAGAAACCAAAAAGAACTTATGTTTAACAGTTGAGTAAACTGATACCATTTTGAGAAGTGAGCCAACAATGTCGCAACGTAGTGGGACCAATAGGGAACATGGCAAAGCATGGACACCTGTATTTGTGAAGTTTGGGCCCATTTTGCCATGTAGGTTCCGCTTAGACAGTTTGTGATATACAGCCCCCACTTTTTTCGCATGGGAGCCATGTGGAAGTGGCCCAAAATTATTTGCCTATCTTCTGCAGTGTTGATTCAAAACCCCTGGTCCCACATCTGACCCTAATTATTTCACAGATCTAAAAGGTTGACAAGTGAGATAGCTAGTGACATGAACAAAGAGTTTTACCTAATAAAACCAAAATAATGCAAAAAAAAAAATCCAGTACATGCCCATGACGTACCAAACATAAATATGAGTTTGCCAGGGAAGAAAACATAATTGTGTGGCGATTAAATCTTCCGGATTCATAGTTCTGTTGGAAGTCCTGGCCTTCACAGATAGCAAAATAAATGATGGATATAAATTACCTTGCTGCCAGCTCAAAGTTCCTACAGTTTGCTGCATAAAATAATAGGTAAGTATATCAATCAATTATCATTAAAATGGGCAAGCATGTGCATGTACAAGTGCAGGAACGTGCCAACCTCTGTAACTGATCCATAAGGTGTCTGATGGATCACAGTACACTGATCGTGATCATGACCAGATAAAACTATGACCTGAAACAAAGCATTTCTTGATGTCATCATCTGCTCATTAAACAATACTCTGTACAAGGATCCTGAAAGGAAAGTGGAAAAACAATTTACAGGTCTAATCAGTTCCAATAAACGGTTTGATGTATCCTTCGTGAGATAATTTTGATACCTGCATATAGCCAACAAAGTAGTGAAACAAGACGTAAGCATATATACCATATAAACATGATAATTGAATACCTGACTTGCAATGTTGCATATAGGTATGTAAGATTCAAAATAGTGTAAATTTTGACCAATGGTGTTTGATGCACTGCATTTTGCTCACACGAGTGAAAAACACAAAAAGAATAACCGCCTAACACTGAGTCAACACAACACTAATACATACTCCGTCCATCCAATATTGCTAGTCAGATTTGGTTTTTGGAAATGAATTTCTCGGGTAAATTGCGCTTGACCCTATGTATGATGGTAAAATTGCACTTAACTAATATGACTTATGAAGGGAGACAATTTTACCCCTTCTCTTTATTAATGAACCCAACTTTTTCCTCCCTCCACCATGCCCCTCTTTTCACCGTCACAAAGGTGGTGCAGACACACTGGCAACAGATTCCTTGATAGCGGCAGTGTGCCGGCCTCGCCATCCCAAACACAAGAAAAGTTAGTTGTATGCCATAGTATCATGGCTACCATAAGTCCCTAAAATTGGAGTAAAATTGAGAGGAGATATTAGCAGTAACCTTGTCCTAAAATGGAAAAAAATAAATTGCATATGAGTTATGTGCCTATTTTTATACTTCATTGGGGTTAAGTGTAATTTCACTATAATTCATAGGGGTTAAGTGCAAATTACAATTTTTTAATTCATTTAGAAAAACCAAATAGGACTATTAGAGTGGGAGGGAAGGAGTACTATTTTTGCACTAGAACTTATTTTTGCCCTGGTTATTTTGAACATCTGACTCTCATGTGGGCAGCTTCATCAATATTCCTTCCTAGGGTCCTCATACATTAGGAGCTCCTCAAATTGTTTTAACAAGCACTGGAAAAAGATGGGCATTATACGATCGCGATGTCCAAAATTATCTGGGTAAGGATTTAGGCCATTCTATATCAGGTGTACGAGCCACTCTTGCCAATCAATTGATCATCAGTTTAGAAAGGTTAGAATTGCAAAACCCCCAGAGAAGAGGTAGTGGACTGTTATAATCCGATTACTAAGCCCGTTAGCTTATTAGCCCACTAGCCCTTTATTACTTGGTGTTGCTTCATGATGAAGTTAACTTAGAGATTCTTTCCTAGAGCCTCTTAATTTCCATATTTAAGTTTGCTTAGATGATTATATTAGATTAGACTTATCAGTGGGCCCATTTGGGGCCATCCTTGTGCATAAAAATGGATAGAACTCTCTTTTGAAGTTAAGGAGAGGCAAAATAAATCACTTTTTGTTAAGTTATAAAATACTACTCTTCATATTCCCTAAATTCCTTGCCTAAATCTACCAACTTTGTCAATTAATCTTCCCTTCACCTCAAAATTCTTCCCTTTCGTCTAATCCTCTTTGCTTCCCTGAGCTAATTTGTTGTGAACTAATAAGCGGATACGGATACAGAGACCAAATTCACATTGTTTTCACAAATAAACAAGCAGAAAGGTTCTTTAGGTAATTATTGTAGGGTAGACAGAGACCTAAGTGACAGGAACAACTTTTGGACGGAAAACAAACAGTGTCTGGACTGATGGATCTAAATAGGGTCTGGGTCATGTTCCCGGACAAGAATTCAAACCTCAATTGGACACTGTCCAGATCCTAAAAAAATGCTGAAATCGATGCTGGAGAATGACTCAATTACAACACAAAGTTAGGGCTTTTGTTTCTCATTCAAATCCGCACAAAAAGTTGTCTTTGCATTTGGCTTTTGGAACAGAAGAAAACAAGATATTGATTTGCACAGAGAGGGAAAGCTCGACACTGCCATTAATTGAGTCATCAAGCTCTGATCTCGCTAGAAAATGCAATGGCGTTCACTTCCATATAGTCCCATTGAAGTTAATTCCTGGATGAACTGTGTTTTAGTAGGAGAAGCCACCATTGACACAGTCCATGGTGGTGTGAATAAAAACTAATTCAATGAAGAAGTAAGAAAGCGTTGGTTTGCCGGCATCTGGAGCTTGTCACTGGTGATTCTAGCCATCGCTGGTGATTCTGAGTTATCTCTGTTGTCGAAGTTCAGTTCCGAAGAAGCAGCAAAAAAAGAAACTCTGAAAAAGAAGCGTAGGGCAATTTCAGCCTTTGCTGTATCCCGCACGATTCCAGAATGTATCGGATATGTAGCAGAAATTTTTAACTTTCTTATTCCGGAAATGTGTCTGGACACATGGGCAGTAGTCGGCCCATATCTGTATATGATACATATCGGCAATTTTGGGCATATCCGTGCTAGGTTGTGAACTTGCTGCTTCCTAAAAAGGAGTGTGCAAAATGTGGACCAGCAAGGAACAGGGCTACTAACAGGCCCTCTTTAACCATATTAGTAAGTATATCTAACTAGGTGGAGCATGCAACTGCTTGTCACCAGTTTATTCTTATTACATTCAACCAAACCATTATACCAATGGAAATTTTTACTTAATCAGCTCAAAAAAGGCAAAATCAATTACTTTTTCTTCTCTAAAACTGGACTGACTCTGTAATATTACCGTGCTAAGCATGGGACTCAAGGGAAATAAAGTCATGGAATATGTAGTCACTTTGAATTGCATAGCATACAAAAGCAAGAAGAGAAATTTCAAATTGCACCATGCACTTATGAAACTCACATTATTCCTTGACCAGCACGTGCCAAAGAAATTCTCTGTAAGTCCAAAAACAATTAACCTGATGGTGTTAGTTACAATAGCAATGAAATCTCATAGAAGCATTGGCCATATCTGTTCTTTAAACAAATAATGGTCAGCTTATGTATATGTTGCCTCAATTAAAAAGACAAGTGCATGAATATCTATATCCATATCCATACCTGGTTGATGATAGGGGAAGCACGGTAGGGTCCACAATTAGTCCCATCAGCCCGGTACAGAGGTATATGTGTTAATAATACTCTTGGATTTAGCATATCTGGCTTCATTAAAAAAACTGATCAGAAAATGTAAGTAAGATGTTGCTTGGCATTGACCCCAAAATATGTTTCATAACTAGACAAAAGTTGGACTTGGAAATATAAGAGAGATCATGTCTCGGATCTCAGTCAGCAAAAGAGACAAGACACTCAAGAAATATAAGAGAGATCACGTAAACTTATCTCTCCATCTATGATCAAATATATTTTTGACAAGCTAGGTATAAATTCACATCTACAAACTCTAACATGAGAATAGAACATAAATTATTCAGATTAAGTAGGAAATGTGATTCATCCAACTGTCAATGTTGGTTGAATCAGTTTGGGGGGGCAAGGGTCACCACTCTCTATCCTCAACAACTTGACGGATTGAACTAGGCCATGCATATGCACAAGTCCATATCTAGTGGGACCCATGTACTATGGCCCATTCCAGGCTTCTAGCCCAAGTGGACCTCAAGAAGACCCACACGGAGAGAACGTGCTGGCCATGTAGGGATTAAAAACTACAGTTATGGCATCCAATGTGGATCCCACGATGTACATTGTGGGACCTACTGGATTCTGGACAAGAAGTAAATTTATATGTTTTTGACTGGCCAGCTTTGATTTGAAGCTCTATATGTTCAGTCTCCTGGCAGTCTTTATTGGTTGAAATGAACCTTCTGAATTATGTAGAAGTCAATTTATAAGAAAAAGTTGAAAGCGCATATCCGTACTTGCCAAAGTTTATTTATTGGTCATATGAAAAAATTAAGCTCTTTCTGGAAGATCTTAATGCTGTCAATCTTCATCTATTCTCCAATAACTTCTCAGAATTTAATTTACTTCGGTTGATTATGCATTACTCTATATATTTTATGGTACAGAATCATTTCAGCTGCACCGATGTGGTTGTGCACCAGAATTTACTTTTATCTAATCATTACATAGTAACCAACATATAGATTCAGCAATTACCTCCAGATAGCACCAAAAGAAAAAAAAACTATTTTATCTTAAGATGTGACAAAAAATCATCATACTGATCTAAAAAACTAGTTCTAAGAAATATCACCAACATACATACCGAACGATGCATTTTGAACAAAATCCCATGATGTAGATGTCAGAGGGCTTTTTGGAGGTCCTGCCAATAAAATTTTGATTTTGTCAATGGATCACTTATGTTTTTAATGAATATAATGTCCAGCGAAGATTATAAGAGAAAGAAACATGATATGCTTCCTCATACAAAATATTTCTTCAGAGCAACCATCTCCACTTTCTTGAAGTCTGGTCGGGACTTACCATTTGCAAGTCATATAAATGAACTGATGCATTGCATGTTCCATATGCACCAATCTTGGACGAAACATAGTTGGTTGAACTAATATCCCTGTGGTAAGTCTATCTTTGCTGTCCTCCAATGTCTCCATATGTGGGCTCAGATATGTCCATAGAGGTGAGGATCAAATGGAGGGAAGATGATAGTGGACAGCACGTTGATCCCATGCTATTTGTCTTTTGAAAAATATTTGTTTAAAGAGATTAGTCTTTTATTTCAGTTTGGATTTTAGATTTGATTTGATATTTCTATCTTAGTTGGATTATTTGATCCGGTTGTTTATTTCCAAGTTGGTACTCTTATTGTAAAGCCTATAAAAAGGACCAAGTGATTAATAAGTTTAGTTTAAGATTTGAGAAACAATTAACATGAGTTCTCTCTCAAGAGTTTGCTGTAATCGGTGGATTCCAACTCCAACTGCCCGTGGATCCTGGCAGCCCTCCGTCAAGTGGATTCAGCGGAAACCTTGGTGGACTCGAAGGTGCTTAACTCCTCTTCCCAACTTCTTCCCCGTTTCTACCCCTAAATTTCTACGCTTCCTCTCAAGGGCATGCTGTCCACTATCAATTTGGTGGTCCATGCAGGTCTCATTTGCAACCTATGAACTACCTTTATACTCCAGCCCAAAAAAGCCCAATTGTTGCTACCAATTTCGAATGCCTTTGATGGGCCAACCACAGCCGGCAATCAGATTGAAAAAGATGGTTCCTTGCTATGTGCGCCATAATGAAAAACGCGCTCCTTAAGTTTCACATTTTGTAAACTTAGGACATTTTTGTCAGACGGAGGGAGTATTTATTTGAGACCGAAAGACATCAATAAACCCTTGTTGTGAACCCACACATATGTGACACTTGCTATAGATTTGCAGGCTTTAGCAAGATAAACATCAGTGACATGAATCTAATTGTTTCGCCATAGTATTAAGTTTCAAAGTTGTAACCTACTAAACTATAAAGAATAAAAGACATGCACAAAATAAGAGGAATATCATCGGCAAGGTATTTGATACTTAAGCTCGAACTGCTTACCATCAAGTGTTTGGGCATCCACCGCGACAAAATCCACCTTTCCAATCGTGAAATGACTGTTTCTTGCTCCAAACTCGTCCTCAAAACGGCTGATAGCCTGTACTGTAATTAGTCAAATGAGAGTAAAATTCGACGGTTTCAAGTACAACAATACACAGTTAAATAGCTTCATCAGTTGGGTAGTAGAAGGTTGTTTGCATAAAGTAACTAAGGTAACAAAGAACCAGTTTGGTTTCATGCCAGAGAGGTCAACAGCTGACGCTTTATTTTTACTACAACAGTTATTAGAGAGATCTAGGGATAGGCGAAGAGACCTCTATAGATTTGAAAAAAGTTTACGATAGAGTGCCTAGAGAAGGGAGTTATAAGAGAATACATAGATATTATAAAAGGTATGTATGATGGTGTAGTGACTAGTGTTCGAACAATTTGGGAGGGGGGGAACCGAGTTCTTGGTCACGGTTGGTCTACATGAAGGGTCTGCCTAAAGTACTTATATTTTTGTTTTAGTTATGAATGAGCTAAATAGAAATATACAAGATAGTGTTCCTTGGTGCATGCTTTTTGTTAATTGATGAGTCTAAAATATGTTTAATGTCAAAACTAGAATTATGAAGAAAGCTTTAGAATCAAAGGGTTTTAAAATAAGTAGAACTAAGATAGAGCTTATGGAATTTAATTTTAAGGAAGGTAGAATTATAGATAGAACTATAGTTGAAATAGATGGGCATGAAGTGCCAAAGTGTGAGCAATTCCGTTATTTCGAATCTATTATCCACAAAGAGGGAGATATTGATATCCGAAAAGAGGGAGATATTGATAGTGATGTGGTGCATAGGACAAACGCAAGGTGGGTAAACTGGAGGGCAACCTCGGGTGTTCTATGTGATAAGCGCGTACCAAATAGGCCTAAAGGAAAATTCTATAGGACAGTTATTAAACCTGCAATACTCTATGGAGTGGAGTGTTGGACTCCAAAGAAAAGTCATATAGATAAATTGAATGTAGCCGAAATGAGAATGCTAAGGTGGAAGTGTGGGATAACTAGGAGAGATAGGATTATGAATGAGTATGTCCATGAGAACTTAGCGGTAGCACCTCTAGGGGAGAAGCTTAGGGAGTGTAGGTTGCGTTGGTATGGCCCATGCAAAGAAGACCCATAGATGTTCCGGTGAGAAGGTGAGAAGATTTGAATGGATGTATGTAAAAGATGCCAATAGAGGGAGAGGGAGACCTAAGAGAACTTGGATTGAATTAATAAGAAAGAATATGATTTTGCTTTCTCTTATAAAAGAGATGACATAAAACAGGCTAGAATGGAGGCGTAAGATCAATCTCGCCGACCCCAAATTGTTGGGAAAATGCGCTACTTGATTATGATTATGACTTGGGACATCAACCAGCCTATCAACCACACTCAATAAAAGCATGCACAAATTGATGCACACACCCATTACAGAAAGAAAAAAATGACAGTGTAAAAATAGCAGGTAGATATAGGACAAGGTTATGTGGAAACCTTTTAAGTTGTGTTTGTATTCTTAGTAAAGCATATGCTCCTATTTTATGCGTGTAGTAATTTTACTTCAAGTAAAGATGTTGCATCATGGAAAGACGCTGTCATCAGAAAAGATGCTGTTGGCACTGCATGAGACACCCCATGAGCGGTGAAAGTTTTTTGACCTGATTGTGTTGCTAGTTCTACGACTGAGGCTAATTACAGGGCTATGACTGCTATTGCTAAAGAATTTGTGTCACTTAGATGGCTTCTTGCTGAAAGGGGCATTTCCTCCTACTGGTCCTACCCTATCTCATGCAGGACAAAATAGACAAAAGCCACGAAATGAAGATAATAATGCAACTAAGCCCTAACAAGCAGTTCTACAAGCAACTCGCAATGTAAAATTACATGCTTATTAAATAAATAAAATGTGTTTTGCATCGCAGAAACATAGTACTCTGTCCGACTTTAATGGATATATTTGGTATAGTGCATAAAATATGCCATACGTAAACCACCAAGGAAACATTGATTCAAGGCTTTCAGGATACAATACAAGTCTTCTTCAACTTTATTTTTACAAAAATCCAACTTGGAGAGACCAAGAATATATAAATATGTCAATCTCCCTCTCTCTCTCTCTCTCCACTTCTTTGTCCCTTTCCATGCTAGAATCTTTCGAAAACAAATAAAAGTTCACACATATTTGAATGTCATATTAAATCTAACCTACCTCTGGATGATCATTATGCAGACCTGCATAACCAATATCATGGTTTCCAGGGAGGTTGTACGTTTTAATGCCAAAAGCTCTTCCCTTTTGGTCCAGATGAAATATGTGCTTCAAACGAGTCAAAGATTTATGCCATCTGCAAAATGGTACAAAATGAGGAAAGATTAGCATTCTCTCCTCTTGTCGTTCTAATAGAAACAAACTACCTTAAATATAGATATAAGCTACTCACAACAGCAAGAAAAATTATTAGCAACATTGCCCCATCAAAACCAGGTGCCACCCTAAAAAAATTTCAGGATTCAGAGCTTAACCTTTATTTGGATTACACCTGGTGGGAACTCATGAAAAACGCAGAAAAAACCAGGAATTTTGAGCTTTTAAAAAGTGTAAACAACTGCAAACCTCCTCTAATTGTATGAGATGACATTATTTGCACTGCTTTATACCAGTTTGTTCAGAATGTAAATAAGGCAATAACAAATATTAGCCAGGAACAAGAAGCTACCTTTTTTGTTCTGTTTTTGTTATTTCACTCAGACAGCTTGTTCAGTTGTTTATATAATGAAATATTATAGTTTGCCTATTTAGCACTAGTGCACCAGGATTATCATTTCCAACATTTGTCCTCCAACTTGAGGGGAACTTTTATTTGTCGATCCAGTCCAACTTGAGGAGAACCCATCAAACAGTTAAGAGATGCAGTCTATAGGCTATGTCCTACCCACTGTTTGGTCATTACAGAGATGCAGTCTATAGGCTATGTTCAGCTTTTCAGATTACCTTAACTCTGTAGTTTGTCCTTTAGCACCAGTCGGATGGACCAGCATAAGTGTTTCTAACACCTAATTCCAACTTGAGGTGTAGTGTAGAAATGAGGAAGATATCAAAGTGTCAATCCAGCCTCTGATCTTGGAATTCCCAGACAGGTGAAGGTTAGCTTAATCTATTCAATTTAACATTGTCCCAGAGATTGATATAAATTTGATCTCATACGGCCAGCTGGATTATCCACCTGTTCTTACACATAATCTTTCGAATGTTAATCTCTTTCAAAGATTATCTTGGCTATTAGGAATCTGATTGTAATCTTAGATGCAGTATCTTAGATTCTGTCCGATAATGTGTATCTACTTATTGCTGCAGTAAACTAAAGGAGTAAACAATAGCTAAGAAACACAAACAACAAGGATTTTTTACTGACTGAAGACTATGTATCTTGCTTACTCTTTGTCTGATAAGAAAGGACCCCCATCAAATAGATCCCCCAAAAATAGAATTCTATCAGGTCTGAAAGGCAAAATCGATGCGTGGAAAGATCTTCTCATGTAAAGGTCTGTATAGAATTGAGCAACCCTCAAAACAAGGGATTTTGGAGCAAGCTGAAGAGAAGTGTGGTCCATAAGCTGCTACAAGAAAATGTTATTTTTAGAACTGTTAGGACACATAGAAACCAATATAACAACTGACAAGTTATGTGGGTATAAAAAGGTAACAACCTCAAACGTTGACTAAAAACAAAATGCATCCTAAATTGATAAAACAAAGGGGCCCACTTCCCGTATGTAACCTCACTGGAAAATTCTGGTTCATGATTTACACCTTTATCATAAAATTAAAATTGCTAAAACAAGCTGCTTCCAGAAAATGTGTTGGTCAGCAACTTATGAAGGACATTTCATGTTGTTTGACATCTCAAGTTTACGCCAAAACTATGAGCTTCCATTCCATCCTTCTTGGGTAAAAAGCTATTGGTGCTTTCCAAAGACATTACCATATGCTCGTTGAGCTGAATATGGAAGCAGAAATACTGGACATAGCCACGTTTACAAATTTCCTGCTCTAACTGCAGTTGAAAATGCCGCAGATCTCCTTGGAAACTCACGAATTTTTAAAATGAGCTGATATTATACTCTTCGAATTGGTATCACCATTTTCAAGGTTATCATCCCTTAAACAATCCCACTTTCTCCATTTGATCTGTGAGCATAGCAACCTAAACCCGAGCCAGTTAGTTATTTCTTCCAACAAAATAACCTTACTAGCCAAGCCAAAACTGATCCTAATTTACATTGGCTTGCGCATTGTTATCGCTTTCCAATATGGCCTAGCTGTATGTTGCCCCATTCATTCGTTGGGGCTTCAAGCCACTAAATTCCACACCGAAAAGCTTTCAAAGATCATATTATGTCTTAGTATTCCTAGAAGTAAAGTTGTGATGCTTTAAAAGGTTTTCTGATGAAAATGGACTATATATCAAATGCATAGAAAATCTAGGAAAAGTAGTTCTCAGAGGAAAATTTGAATTTTATTAACAGAACAGAAAAGACAAAGTTCAGAGAGCTGAACTATTCTGAATCCACAGGATTATACCATAAACCTTAAACTAAATCAGTTCGAATTTACGGACTGAAGGAACTCCATGGAAAAAATAAGCAAAACTTCAACAACTAGAATATTACATAACTCAAGAATTTGAAGAGGCTCTAGCCTTTTATACTCCTGCATCTGAATGGAAATGGGCTTCAGAACCTTCGGCCCCTCCAACTAACTAAATACCCTTCTAAGTCATTATGTAATGGCGTTAAGTGATTTTTCCATGTTTTCCCATTTTACCCTTGGCTTATTATTTCCCTTTTAGCTGTTTGTGGAAATGTCACAAGCAACCTGCTCTAGAAACTTGTGCAGAAGCTTGTTTTTCATCATTTTTATATCCTCTACTCCATTATCAGAAATTATTCCTAAAGATGTAAGACTTTCTGGCTAACCTTTGGTTTTTGTCTGAGCAAAAATAACTCCCTCCATCCGGAATTACTAGAAACATTTGGTTTTCCAAAATGTATCTACATTCCGGATGGAGGGAGTATGAAACTGCTCAGACATGCAAATGTTGCCCAGGGTAAGAAAAAGATGGGAAGTTGAGAAACGGTGATCTTGGAGAGGAAGTTGTCAGAATAACGGTAGCCAAGTTAAGATCATATCAATCAAAGAAAAGTTAGAATGGTTTGCTAAGTAGAAGGAGCTCACAAGATGGTTTCATGGAGTTTCACAAGAGAAAAGGAAGAGTTGAGAGCTGGAATTTCAAAAATAAAGAGAAATATATTTGGCATGCATATAGGAAGAACATAAACTGGTGGAAGTTTAAGATGAGCGGCAGATGATTCTCTCTCTCTCTCTCTTTTTTTTTTCAAACTTGCGCTCCCATCCTTGCAATTATTTCATCAACGACAATGCTAATCACTACCCAAAAGACATGCTGACCACTTATAGCAGACATAATCTCTGTGTTCATAGCAGGTATTTTGTTGCAACTCAAGCATCATTATTTCACCATCCCTTTTACTAAAATTTCAACTCCAGCTTCTAAAGAATTGTGCATTCATTTCTTATAAACACAGTTACAGAAGTATCTTAATTCTTATCTTATATCTTTCATCAATAAACACCAAATACATCAAGAAGTT
This sequence comes from Houttuynia cordata, assembly GCA_039654745.1. Lineage (NCBI taxonomy): Eukaryota > Viridiplantae > Streptophyta > Magnoliopsida > Piperales > Saururaceae > Houttuynia > Houttuynia cordata. The sequence goes on along the minus strand of JBCJFD010000018.1, from coordinate 4,641 downwards.
CCTTCTTCTTATGGACTTGGACAATCTCTCAAATTAACCAGCTCGAATGCAACATTCTGAATTCAAGCTACAGCAGATTCTACAAATAACATTTCAGAGTTGGCCCAGTTCCACCAGTCAAATCAGTCTATGACTTGGAAATTTATCCGCAATTTCTGTCTTCTACATTCTATTTGAATTCTGAAATATCTATTGACCTCCAAACAGAAATCTACAGAACTGAACTAGGCGAGCCAGAATAGGCCTGGCCATAATCATCATCCCATGCACACCAATAAAAATACAAAACATTCAACAAACAAGACGTATGGAAGAAAACAGTCATAACCTGTGGATCAGCAATTACAGCAACCTTAACCATATCACCATGATTTATAATGCCATCTCCCATCTGCATAAGCAACTTAATGTCAAAAACAGCATTAGCTATACAAAGCACTTGATAATAGCATAATGTTGTGCTGCATGTATGGCTGCAAAAAACACATGCACACTAGGACAGTATTAAAGCTGTAGGACATTTCAGATGTGAGAGGGACCGAAAAATAATCCCACAGATTCTGTGAAGCAACATACACAAAATACCTCATTTACAGTTTCCCTCTCTATTTGACCTGCATCAAGAAGTTCATGTGTGTACAATATTCCCACCATCGGTTTCCTAGTAAAGCCTGTAATTCCACTGTTCTTTCTTTCTTTCTTTCATTTTTCTTTTTTCCCTGCCACTCTTCATTCCAAGGTTTATGTCTATAGAAATTAAGGTTTATGGTTAGTTTATTCTTTTTCTGGATTGTTAGCAGAGTCGCTCTTGTTTATCATTTTTTGAGGAACACATTTTGGGTACTTTCAGCATTTGGAATCTACATCCGCTATGAGGAACCACCTAGAGAAGTCAGAGGAAAAGAAAGCCGATCCCTCCGTGCACATACAACGTCCACATACCCGAGTGGTCAATGGATGGGGGTTCGAGAGTTTGATAATTCTTATTACTCTAATTCAATCTCTAGTTGTTGCTGCAGCCTGCCATCTTAACAATTTTTTCACATCCCTGTTTTACATAGTTTAGTTGCCTAGATTTCTTTGTTGTGTTGTATTATTAGCATTGATTCTATCAAAACCCTACACTTGCAATTAATTTGCAGGCTGCACACTATTTCTACGGGTTTTATTAAAACTGTGTGAGATACAAGGAAGGAGAAATTCAAAGTGCTAACTTAGCTCTTTATTTTTACATTTTTTTCAGAGGGAGGTATGGGTGTCAAGTATTCGCAAAGATGAGCTATACATTGTTACAATGGTAATCACAAGTTTGGTGGGCGTAGTGAGTTGTGAAGACCAAGGTTTTCAAAACCGGACCGGCCATCGACCCGGATCGATGGCCGGTCCGGTTGGACCGCGGTTTGACCACGGTCAAACCGGGGTCAAACCGGAATGACCCGGTTTTGAAGTATAAATGGTAAATATATATTAAATAGTTAATTTGTATCATATTAACACAAGAGCCCAGGTAGCCCAGGTGGTTAAGGCTGTTGGTTTGGGAGGAGGGGGGGGGGTTCGAATCCCCCCTCAAACAACAACTTTTTTCAAAAAAAAAATAATAAAAAATCCGTGACCGGTCCGGACCGGTCCGGTTTAAGACAAACCGGCCGGTTTGAAAAAAACCGGCCGGTTTACCAGACCGGGGTAAACCGGGTGAACCGAACCGGTTTCCAGCCCGGTTCCGGTTCTCCGCGGTCGGACCGGCCGGTCCGGTTCGGTTTTGAAAACCATGGTGAAGACAGATTAAAAAAGTGAAAAATATTTCAATATCTGAAAAGTATTTATATGGGTTTCAGAGGAGGTTTGGCCAATATTAAGATCCATGGTCTGGTGCAATAAGTGGGAATTGATTAAGAATGAATTAGCAGGTTATTGAGATAAGTGAGAATGTGTTTGAACTTTATTAGCGTCAAATTCAAGGGTAGTGAACTTAATGGGGATATGTTGACTTTACCATAATGCCAAAGTCATATATGTATATGCAAGTGATATGCATTTGGAATGAAACTTCAGACAGAGAAAAAACTTTATAGGCTCAAATTCCAGATTAAAAAAAAAATGGAAAATGTACAAATCAAGTATTTGACTGAATTTATCAGCAATATTCTACCACACATAATAACAAAAAGATTGTACCTCACTGAGATAAACTCTATAAAGTCTAGATCCACCTACAACTCAAAATTTTCTCCTATAATAGAGGAGGAAGCAGACATCCTGAACTAGAAAGTAGGAGGTTGGCAAGTAGGTCAGATATAAGTTGGGTGAAGGAATGGAAGACTAGCTTCAGGTTCCTCACTTGCAGAGCCATTTTACGGAATGGGTGCTGGTGCGAATGCACTGCAGTCTGAAGATGAAGACCAGGCAAGGGGAGGAGTTATGGGGAGTCAAAGTGGTGGAGGGAAAGCAGTGAGAGAACGGTTGGGGAGTGGCTTGGACATGGCTTGCTTGCCCAGCGATTTGGGCAAGTTCTCGTTCATGGACTATGATGTTCTCATATCAGTTGAGAGGAGGACGCCAAATCAAGCAGAATGTAACTGGGCAAAGAACTGACGTACTTATTGGAGTCGATCTTCTTGAAAATGTCTGACACAATGAAGATTCTTGCAAACTGAGCCTGATCGTAGGTGGAGAGGGAGGGGGGGAATTTTTTATCAGCACCTTCTCCCGCCAACATATAACCTCACTTTCATTTAAGCAGAATCGCGGGAATCTTTTAAGCCCCCTGAAAATGCAAAACCTACATAAAACTCTGGATTCACTAACACGTGAAAGCAGGTTACTTACATAAATCTAACACCAGGATATTGAATTCACGTCTCACTACCCCCCCCCCCCCCCCCCCACTCTTTAAACGGGTCTGCATATATGGAAATCTTTCTTGTCCATGCTGCATGCATGAATTAAACTCTAAAGAAGGCTTGCCTAGTTGGATAACTAAAAGGATAGTACCCAATCATAGAAAACTTAGCATTTTAAAGTGGGTCAAAGATAGCAGAATTAAGCTTGTGATTGCTATGTACTACAGAAAACAGCTGCATGGATTATGCAAAGCTAAGATTTCAAGGATGCTAATCATCCATGTATCTTAGGAAACATGAGTCATATATACAATGGGCTCTATTCTAACTTGTTTCTAAACTCCTCTATTCTATTTCTTTTGATCCACATTAGGAGGATTGTGAGGTGCAAATACCTACATTCAGCATAAATTGTGAACTCCATAAAGGATGATCTTTACGATCCATGCTTAATTTAGCACAGCTTCTGTTTATCTCTCAGCCATGAGCAAGCAGACAAAGATATGGACCAAGTAATTTAAAAAATTCTGTGTGCAGCATTTGAAGCCTCTATCAACATCATAATGACCTTAAATCATAAAGCCATCATTATTGTCATCCCTGTTTTCTATTTCCCAGCACACCTTTCAAGGAAAAACAGTAACCAAAAGAGTCTCCAGTTACAAGTGATTGAATCATGTTATAAGTTACAAACTAGTAGCAATAGCTTAGACTACTGACAATGTAATAAATTTCCAACCAGTGGTAATAGACTAGTTGAATGATAAAACTCAGGTAAAGTGTCCAAGGTAATCATCCAAACTCTATATATAATTCAGAACGCATATTTCTCAGCGTCTTGCAGGCCCAACTTTTAACATGAAATATTGTTATCAATGATTTCCCTTGCACATTCAGTGAAATAAGTCCTTCAGAGTAAAATAAGAAAATAGAAAAAAAATTCAGAACCTCATACTGCTCATCTAATCGAACGTCATATCCACTGCATAAGGATTTATTGGAACACAATTCAGTCTCTTTAATGAAAGGCATTTTCAACAATTTATGGCCTAATTTGCCTAAATTTTGTACAATGTTCAACAATTATACATGTCATACGTCAGTAGATTTAGTTATACTTGTTGAAAGAAAGAGAGAGAATCATTGTCCAAACAAAAAGAAAAGAAAATAAATGAATCTTGGGACAAATCCATGCAAAAAAAGGTTGATCACTACTATCTGTCAAGCATTTATATTATATTGAAAAACATCCGAATCCGATATCTGTGAAGAGGCAAATGATATAACTGAGTCGGTAGTTTACCCAAATAAAATGTTAGTCACTATAATATCTGAAACTCAACATGTAAGAAACATGTTGAGTTTCAGTAAGAAACAAGAATGATAGTGATTCAAAGTTTGATACCTCACTCTTCCTAAAATTATGGTTGGATGGATTCTGTTCTTATCCTACGATTTGAATCTGATTTCCACTCTCTCTTCCTCTTCCTCGTGATCATCTTAATTTCGAAAAGATTTGCGTTGGCAACATTAATGTGCCAGTCCGCCGTAGTATAAAAAGGTATAGAGTACGGGAGCTTAAAAACAGCAAATTAAGTGGCAGATTCATGCCCATGCAAAATACGAAGGCAATTGACAAAATACTTCATGGACAGGAGCAAAAGTTCCAAAAATTTGATCTTACCTGCGCCGGATTTCGAATTCGAGGCCAGGAGCAAGTCCACAGCGGGATCCAAAATGCCACCATTTCACCATAGAGAAGGCTCACGATCCAGACGCAGCTAAGGAAAAAGGTTAGCTT